>JAJHSJ010000002.1:8927103-9139603 GCA_021015155.1 Magnolia officinalis | reverse complement strand
TGCTCTCATCCATCTCAACATCTCCAATTTATTTACACTCATCCCATTAACATGTTCCTTAACTGCACCATATTCTGTACCATAAAGCATGGCTGGTCTTATAGCTATCCTATAAAATTTTCCCTTTGAGTGGTCAAGATGATCACATAAAACTCCAGATGCACATCTCCATCTCTTCTACCAAGCTTGAGTTCTATGGGCAACATCCTTCTCAATCTTTCCATTCTCATGAATTATCAACCCAATATATGAAAAGTGGTCATTTTGGAAAACTTTTTGCTCAGCAATCTTAAATAGTTCCTCATTTCTGCTCATATTGTTACAAAAATTGTACTCCATGTCTGTTTTAGTTCGACTAATTTTAAATCCTTGAGATTCCAAAGCACCCCTTTATAAAAGCTTTGTGTTTATGCCTGCTCTTGTCTTGTGTACAAATCTCTCTGCTATAAATTGTCTGCCTTTTCAACTCTTGTGCATTGATGTGGAATGTTAAGCTTCTTTTTCTAATAGATTTCATGACAGGTTCGATGGGAAAATATTCTTCTTTTCAGTTTCCTAGGTTAATAATGTTGTGTATGTTTGGAATTCCAAAATTTTTTACGTAGCAGTTGCACCAGGTTATAGCACTTGGACTTGTCATTCTCGAGCTTGGGTAGAAGAGGGTTGATGTCTGGTAGATGGTTGTAGTCACTTGTCTGGTAGGCGGTTGTAGTCACTCGTCCATTTTTTTCAAAATTGCAATAGGGCCTTTACTTGAAGTGACATGTCGCAATTTGTAAATCTGGTTGAGGTGGAAAGCGAGAAAGTATGATAGGGTATTGTGTGGAAAGTGGGAATGGATTCCCACGCTGAATTCGATGGGGTATATGCAAAGAAGTTTAGATGAGCAAAATTCATCCGCTCGTGTAATATAAGAACTTAGTCAAGTAAGAGTGTAGACTTAGTTAATATGATGAAATTAAGGTCACCTTCCATTTCGGATGTCTATTGGATCGATTTATATCTGTTGTATTTAATTTCCTGAATAATACAGACCTAGCATGTTATTAGTATGCGTGAAATGATTCAAGATTACTGCCTAGCCTCCATCTCAACATCCACAGGTGGGCTCTGATTAGTTGCAGGTCCTTCACCCACCACCTTGAGCCATCTGATCAGCTTGTATGCTCCTGCAATAACAATTGGAGTAATACCAGCAGTGATCTAACCAAAGGACTGCGAAAAAACTACCTGAACTGCTATATAGTTGGTAGCTGCCAGCATAATATGTTTCTTGAACTGAAAGGATAATGACGAAGAAGCTAGTCCTCAAAACCATAGTCCATGGGAATGGTCCTTGGCCAACGCTGGATCCGATCACCCCCTTTGACGCTGTAAATGCTAGTGTGTTGAAGTACAAGAACACGGCAGTAGCTTGATTCACACGGCATTTGGTGATGTTTCCACAGTCTGCATTCAAATCGTCCTGCCACATACCACCAGGAGGGCTTAGTCCTGCTTGAAAGGTCACTGTGGCAATTAGTACGGCTACCACCATGACTGCAGTCCGCAGTTCATCAGTTGTATTCACATCCTTCTCTTGGAACCTCTGTGAGTTGCTTCGTTGAGGTACGGCTACCACCATGACTGCAGTCCGCAGTTCATCAGTTGTATTCACATCCTTCTCTTGGAACCTCTGTGAGTTGCTTCGTTGAGGTGTTAGTGAAGGCTCAGGAAACTGATGACTTCCGCATGTTGTGGACATTTCCCAACTTCTTTTAGCTCCCTTTCGTCGGAGGATTTCACCGTCCATTTCCATATCTCCAGATTCACTTGGACAAAGTGTTAAGATATCCAAGGCTGTGAGACCATATCCATTTCTCTCATTTACTTCCACTCGAGTTTCAGTGAGTAAATATTTCATTATCCGCACCAGTGTTTTAATTTTTTTTACAAGCAAGGATGAGCACCAAACTAGAGAAATAAGAAGCAACAGCAAAAAAAAAAAAAAAAAAATGCATACCCAAAGAACTTGTTTTCTCGCCATCGACTGTGAACATGCTTGATTTTTGGTGACTCAGGATTATCACCATATCTTGTCTCATCCATATCCCGTCTTGACATGGTGAGATTTGATTGCGCTACATGCCATTGATAGAGATAGTGCCACCAAATTATGTTTATAAGTTGTAGGAGTATTGATAGTATGTCCTATCTTTGACAGCCGCACATGACTTTGTCAAATCTTGCCATGTCAGGAAACCTGGTGCTCAGTGGTTCAACATATATATCCATTGAATTTGCACCCGGGACTTGACTTGGGGTTGAGTCAGCCCAACGTGTAAGTTGAGGTGTCTTGCGAGGGTGAACCATGGTACGGAAGGATTGGGTCTGACCCAGTCAAGTGGACTCGGATGAGTTAGAGAAAGAGAGGAAAGAAATCGTACAGGAATATGCTTCATGGCTGTAGAGAGGTGGAGTAAGGTGTTTCCATTTTCATCCTTTCGATTCACCAGCTCTTCATCTGCAACTGATCCTATCAACATCTTCAATACCTCAAGCTGGTCATGTTTCACGCAGAGGTGCAGCACAGTCTCTCCTCGACCCGTCAGGTCCCGAACTGAGTCGGGCTTAATTCGAATAAACTCATTCAAGATGTGTACTTGGCCTTTCATTGCCGCCGCATGGAGAGGAGTCCTTCCCTCTCTATCTCGGTCCAAAGAAATATCAGATACAAATGGTAATATTTCTTTTACCATTTCAACATCCCCCTTTCCCTGATGCGAGGTGGAGAGGCGTAAGTCCTTGTGAATTCCTTTGCCAGGCGAGTTTTGGCTTTCGACTTAGTAGCTCTCTTGCAAAATGGATTTTCCCAAGCAGAGCTACTAAATGCAGAGGAGTCACAGTGATATTAGAAGCTACAACTCTATCGAGAATTGCTGCATCTTCTTCAAGTGATTCAAGCAAGGAACTCACGTTCCACGTCACTGCTGCTTCGTACAACTTCCTATCCATTCTACGACTCCTTCCTCTCTCTCTCTCTCTGACACATGCACCCACCTGTTTTAAGCACCCAATCTCTGTGGGACCCACCATGTTTCACATGTGTAATCCAATCCGTCCATCAGGATATTCCCTTATCGTTTACACGTATGTATAAGATCAGCCCAATATAAAACTCAGATGGACCACTCCAATGGGAATAATGTAAAACAGTGCTTACAATTTTGCGTTCATACGGTGTAGCCCATCCGAGTTTTGGATTCGTCCGATTTTTGTATTTTCCTTTTTTTTGTGAGTACACAACTGATGAACGGATTTAATGAAAGATACACACCATGGAGGCCCCCACCAAAACCTTGGCGGCCCATTTTTCCCAGTGGTGTGGCCCACGTATATTGTGTATAAGGCTGATTTTTGGCCCCAGATTCTAGCATTGAGGATCCCACCTGATGAACGACGTGGATTTCACATATAAAACATGGTGGGCCCAAAGATCTTGGGTCTTTTACTGACTGCGTAAAACGTTTGTTGCAGAGGATTCCAGTCCGTTTGGCACCGGTGCACGCAGCCTTATCTAGTATAGTCAAGAGTCTTTCCTGCGAGAGCCTTTCACAGGAAGTTCCTGCGTTTGGAACCTAGGTGGGGCCCGCCGTGATGTTTATGAGAGATCCACCACGTTCATCCGATTTTTGAGATCATTTTAGGACATAAGGCCAAAAATGAGCCTGATCCAATACTTAAGTGGGCCGCACTAAAGGAAAAGGTGGTAGGGAAATTCCTACCTTTGAAATATCCCTGGGTCAAAAGTGATGTTTGCATGCCATCCATACCGTTAATAACGTCATTACTACTTGGATAAACTGAAAATATAAATATTAGCCTAATTCAAAACTTTTTTGGCCTCACAATATTTTAACTGTGGACGTTAAATTCTCACTTTTGCGGCCCACCTGACTATTGGACCCGGTTCATTTTTGGCCTTATGTCCTTAAATGATCTCAAAAAACAGATGAACGTGGTTGATCTCTCGTAAACATCACGGTGGGTCCCACATAGGTTCCAGCACAGGAACTTCTTGCGAAAGGCTTTCGCAGGAAATCGGCGTCCGGGATTCTCTGCCTGCCTCCCGCAACCTCTTTGGTCCACCTCACCACGCCTGCCACGTAGGCAGTTTCCTATTAAAAAAGAAAAAAGTAAAAAAAAAGAAAAACCGTTTACCATCTTTCCAAACGGCAACGACAACTTTCCATTTCCATCCTCGGAGATTTTTCGGAGATTTCTTTTCCCGTCGAGTCTAATTTCAAAAGATGGATTTCATCAAAGCTCTCGCCGGAAGTAAAAAAATGGGTTTTTTCTTTTGACGATCGGAGGCCCTCCTTCCTCAATCTGTCTCAATCTTTCTCGCCCATTTTTCATCGGGCAGCCGATAGCCGATTTCAGCTATGTCGTCTATTCATCCACTGAAGATCCACCCCATCTCACAAGTATTTTAATTTTTTTATACAATTTTTTATAGATTATTTATTTTACATATTTTTTACTCCATTCAAAATCTTTTTTTTTTCAAGGCTATAGACATTGAAGTATTGGTTGTATACATCTGAATTTCTTAATCAATATCAATAATGGTAGCTGTAAATGATTGATGTATACTTTTGTGAAAACCCAAATCTATAATCAAGTGCTCCCAAAGCACCGGTCAAGTTCATCTTGGGCAGTCTGATCAATGTGGACAGTTGATTTATTACCCTTGATTATTTCCAACATTGGAGGAGAAACAAACAGGAGATGCCAAGAAATGAAGCAGTGTTAGGCTGTAATAAGAATTCCCATCATGTTATAGGTTTTGTTGTCTCATCCACCATAAATGTGAGATGCATTTATAGCAATCTGGACGGTCGAAAGCATGGACCCCATTGCGGATACAACATAAAGCAGAATTTTGAACCTCTGGCCATCTTATTTCTAACCGTCCCATTACCAACTAATTGTACAATATTGGCTATCTAACTTTGCTCATGAATTTTAGACTTATTTCTTGGTCCTATTAATAACAATCATTTGGATGGTTAGGATGATCAAATAGTGATTTTCAGGCTACTCTGCATCTACAATGGGCCCTAAGACTTGGGATGGTCTAATATTTTATGTATGTAAATCATAGAAACTGTGGATGATGCACATGCGGTTATCACCAGTCTGGTACAAGGAAAACATAGACAATCTCTAGCTATGGGAGCTTAGGTGGTAGTAATTACAGAGTCCAAATTACAGGTAGCATATGTTAATTAATTGAGTTGAAATAAATGGGGCACCACAGAATATCACCCTACATTTTAAGATTAAAGAAAAAATTAAAAAAAATAATTTACAGTCACATTGATTGATAGATATACCTTTACTTGTACTGTTATTACAACACGGTAGGAAAGAAAAGACGTATCTATAAATCAGAGGGGGCAGATATATTAATTTCCTTTCAAGATCTGATTTATGGAAATGCTGAACAACCAAAAGATCAAGCCCTCAGATGCCCTTCATTACCTGAAAAATGTGGAAAGGAAGTTGTTCCATTTCATATATACAAATGCGAGCTGTAGATGCTTTCGACTCTGAAATGAAGAAGCCTCGAGCTATTCCATCCATATGGAGATGCAGATGTGCTGGTATATTGTCATTTGGGCTTCCACCAGACAGGAGGGATAAATAATTGGAGAATGTAATCACCCAACATACACCTACTTAGAGCTTTTTCTAGTCCCGACTGTCTTTATACATGATATGCACCAGCCTCGTCCTATTTTCATGGAACAGACAATGAATTCTCAGGCATAACAAGAATACAAGCTCTCATGTTTTGTCACACTTTTGATGGAGAAGTTAGCACAGAATAAGCAACAACTGAAAGAATGGGGGAATATCCACCGACATGGGGCCCACTTTGTACTGCAACCTCGTCACTTTGTCTAGTAAACACCGACGTGGGGCTCATATTTACATCATCAATAATTGGTTATCTACATTTGAATTTCTTGATCAATATAAAAAATGGTGGAATACTTTTGTGATTTGTCCGAGTCTTAAAA
Source organism: Magnolia officinalis (assembly GCA_021015155.1). Taxonomy (NCBI): domain Eukaryota; kingdom Viridiplantae; phylum Streptophyta; class Magnoliopsida; order Magnoliales; family Magnoliaceae; genus Magnolia; species Magnolia officinalis. The sequence continues at coordinate 9,133,535 of JAJHSJ010000002.1, read as the reverse complement.
CTATGGATGCATGTGTGTAATACATCAGTCATTTACAACATTTGGGTTTAACTACAGCATTTGGGAAGAGAGAAACAAAAGATGCTTCCATAATGTTAGCCACAACGTTGAGTGGGTTGTAGGGAGGGTTTGAGGTATTGTTCGGGAGTGGATCTGCTGTAATAGTGGGGAGAATGGGTGTGTTCTGCCTATGTAGTAGGGTGGGTTGGTTGGTTGTTTTTGTGGTTTGTATTCTTTATCACCTATCGGTGTTGTTTTAATAAAATTTTCATCAACTTTTCAAAAAAAAAAAAAAAGGATCTGTGGAAGGTAGAGGAAGCTATGTGTCACCACATCTTTGATAAAACAATGGAATAGATGAAAGCTAATCAAATAGGCCATCCACCCATGATTTAGATGAAATTTGGAATGGAAATCATCTACTTAGAAAAAGGCAAATGACTCTTCAAATACTCATCAACATTAAGAATACAAGATCAAGGGTAAGGAAATATAGCTTACCGCATCTAGGTCAATCTAAGCAGTCAAGACCTCAACATCCTTCAAGGAAAACTGGAATCCTTGAGCAACCACATCCCCATTTATAGCAATACAAGAACATCCATCTAATACCAAATAAACAGTGAACATAATGTATAAGGCACAATAACCATTAACCACTGAACATGGCGGAATTTACAAAATTGAATATTACAGGTATTATAGATATGTACAAATATGAGATAAAAGCATGCGTACATACATGTAATTTTTTTTTTTTTTTCGAAAAAATATTTTTTTGACCAGCAATCTTTTGTTCTTAAGCAAGTGTCTATCCCTTTAATTTGACAAGTTCTTTAAAAGCATATTGCGCTTAACATGGTGAGTAACCTCTCCTTATGTTTTTGAATTTTTTTAAATCAAATTTTAAAATGAGATATAAAAGTTATGTATGGCCTTAATCGTTATTAATTTTCATGATTGCAGGATGAGTCATTTTAATAAAAAACTATGATTACAACACTAGATGTACTCCATCAATTTTTTTTTTTGATTTTATCAATCAAATTAATTTAAAAAATGAACATAAAAAAACAATATCAACCACTTTTTTAAAGGAATTTTTGCGTTTTCCAAGGTCTGCAGTTCAACGCACATTTTAAAATACTATTATATGTAGCTGGGATAACGAAAGTAAAAGTTTCATCATTGGAAGAAATAGACTATTTATTAAACCCCAAGACATTTATTTGATATTGAGGTTGAGTATGAATGGAGAGTCTATAGATATGAAGAAGAAACTAAATGATTACGATGAAAATTTTAAAAATAAATATTTTCTAAATGCCCTTATATTGAGGAATTTGATTGAGAAGAATATTAAGAGGTGGATGGAAGAAACTTTGGATGAATGTTTAGCCGACTTTACCAAACTCTTTATTTTGTATATATTTAATACAATTTTATTTCCAACTTCAAATCATGCCACACCAAAATTTTTGTTGCACTATGTGAATAACGTAGAAAAATTGCATAGTTATGATTGGGCGACTGCTGTTTATAAGTTTTTGGTTAGAAGTATTTCTAAATGTGTGGAGGAGAAGAAGAGCTATGTGAACGGATGTGTCATGATACTCGAAGTAAGTAAAGAACTACTTTTATCAATTTTTTATTTCTTTTCGTTCTCATATGTCTTTCTTATATGAATTTATTTTACGCATAGCCATGGTTACAAGAGTACATCATTCGTTAGCCAATGTTAACAACAAAAATGGTGTATCCACGTTTATTGAGATGAGTAGAAGGCCACCAACATTCTGACACACATAGGAAATATATTGATAATCTCATCTACACTTAGATAATCAATTATTTAATTCTATTAAAATTTTAAAATTAATATTTAATTTGTTCAAATGAAGTATATACATTTATATATTTATATCCATCAAGTTATTGAAGAAATAAAGCCTACGTATGAAGAGAGAAATCTACTATCTCCTCCTGTAAGTGATTCGTGTTTCTTTTTTGTACTTGATATACAATCAATAGTGATTACACATTAAACAATATTTGTATTTTTAATTGGTTTATAGGATACATCAAACACTATAGAAGAAATATGCCGTCATTTAGAACCTAAATTAGTCAACATGTTTGAGAAAATTGTAACTATTCCCTACTTAACAAATATTTTATATATGCGTATATTTTTTTAATCATGCTCTCTTGTGATACTAATTCCTTATTATCTTTGTTGTGATTTGCATATACGCATCAAATATCACCCAAGAAACATGTAGTTGTTTGGAACCTATATTTTTGCAAAATAAAGAGAAAAATGTAATTATTCTGAATACGACAATTATTTTTAATTTGTGTATATTTTATAGATCACAATGCGTTAGAATACTAAATCCATTTAATTTATTCTTATGATTTTTATACAGGAGATATCAAGTGCAATTAATGAAATGTGCAGACAATTTGAACTTAAATTTTTGAACATTATAGAGAAGTTAATGATACAAGTAATCACAATATACTTTTTTCATATGTATTTATTTTTCATTCATAATAATTAGAAATGCTTTAATCTAAATAAGATATTATATATATATGTATATATATATATATATATATATATATATATATATATATATATATATATATATATATATATATATATATTTCCATATAGAATAAGAAGAATGAAGACAATAGTGAGTACAAAGAATTATCGATGGAAAACAAAGAGTTAATAGATAAAATAGTTGATAAAAAAATAATCATACAACGGTTGTCTGATGAAGTGAAAGAGTTAAAGAGAAACTGCGATTGAAAAGCTACATCATATGAGATAATAAAGGACATGCAAGTAAATTCTGACATACCACAAATTTCTACTCCCATTCATGCGAATACGAAGATAAAAGAGACTTTTGTTGCAAATTAAAACTCTTTAGTGAAGCGTGTCAAAGCGCAGGGTAGGAAGAGGATTTCTTTAAAAATCTTACAATCTCCGTACACTCAAAATTTCATATAAAATCAAAGGTAAAAGTATATGTAAAACTCCTGAAATCCAATCACATATGGAAAAGAGTGATGAGTATATGTTATCCCAAGAAGAGGTGAATGTAATTACGACTCTTAAATATCAGAACAAAATCAGGTAAGATGATTTAAGTATTTAATTTTTAATCCACCCACTTATTTTTTTTAAAAAATATTTTTGTACTAATACGATAGTGTCCTTATGGATCAAATATTTGGCCCACTTCTTGTCGAAAGAAGATCTTTAGAGTCATTGTTAAATCCAATGAAATGGGTAGATGATGAGGTATAATTTAAATGTTATATTACGATGAGGTATGATCCATCATTCATGGATACGACTTAATTGATTAATATATTAAATTTGATGTAGGTTATATCCAAGTATATCGAATTGATGGTTATTCGAGAAAATAGTGGTGGGCATAATTTTTTAAAATGCCACTTCTTCAATGCATGGTTTCATGTATTTTTCTCAGTTATATGTGTAACAAAATTATCATATATAAGTAATGTGTTTAAATGATGTTAATTTCATTTCAATTGAACCATATCAGAAATATGTGTGTACAATGAGAATCATAGCGAAAGGAGACAAGAAATTTGAAGAGATATATTATGATGGTAAGATGCAAAAATTGAAAGTATTATAAGGAAGATTCCTTACGAGCAAAAGAGTAAAGAAAAACTTATGATCCCACTGAATGAAATGTCCTATTGGTACTTGCTTGTCATTGACTTAAAGAGAAAAATATTTTCAATTTACAACTCTCTCAAAGGTCACCAAACATCAACCTACATCAATACAATGGTATGTATATTAATTTGTTCAATGGAAGAACATTCAACTTAAAAAATTGTGATTGTGAAAGTACTTAATACTTCTTTATTATAAATGTAGGTTTCACGTTTGAAGATCCATTTATTAAAAATTTGTGAAATAGAAGGTGTTGGATTTACTGTCTCTATAGACCAAGAATGCCCCCAGCAACCAAATTCGTAAGTCATTTTTCATTTAAAATATGAATTTACTCTTATTTAATAATATTTACCTGTCTCTATTTGATATTAACAGGGTTGATTGTGGTGTCTACTTAATGAAATTTATGGAATGTCTTTCCAGTGGAGATATTTGATTTCAACTTGGTAAATTTCCCTTTTTCTTATACAAAATTTATGAAACATACTTACGATCTACTTTCATCATCAAGGGCCGATGAATTTTGAACGAAAAAAGTTGGTTGCACAACTGATGCTGGGCAAAATGATTACACCATAGTAAGGTGAAATGTAAAGGTATGAATTAAGCATACTTACAATTCATGTTGCTCTTTTTAATGGAAAGTATGTGCTTTGATTTTATTTATTATTATTATCATAGTTGTTACGAGATACAAATATGCTCTGCTTGAATTCATGATGGGAGCTGATTACTTGGGTTTTACCAATCAAAGGGTAGGTGATAATGCAGATGGACAACGTTCTTATGATCTTAGACTAATTTGAGATCTGTGACTAAGACTCACTAATAGAACATTTGCACCATATACAGACCAATGTTTCAAAAATTGAACTATAGGCCAACCCATTTCATAAGCAGGAAGAAAATCATGTGCAATATAATTGCTTCATCATCTAAAAGATTTCATTTTCCTTCGGAATTTATTAATATGACACCTTTTTCTTTAATACTCTGTCGCTTGTGTAGTCATAAAAGTTATTTTTACTGTTAGAGTGAATAATATCCATTTTTGTAGGAACATTCGAATCTGTTGGTTCTACTGAGTTGTTTGAAGGATCTTTTGACTACGTTGGGTGTGGAGGATTTAATGGCTTAGCATTACATTATGGGAGTTCTGGCCTGGCCACCAAGTGAGTCAGTGGGTCAGGAAATCTAGGAAAGCACCAAACTTGGGCTTGGTTTTCTGAGTCAAAGAGTGACTCGATTGACCATGCCATGCACCTGCATGTAAACAAGAATATTTTTACACGTGGTGCATGTTTGCTTGCTACTTTAACATAGAGTGCTTGGATTACATTCTTCTATTTTGTATTAGTGCAAACATGGTGATTGTGAGCAATGCATTATATAACAGTATCAGCCAGCCTCCATTGGTATGAACTTCCAATAGATTTTTATTTTTATTTATTTTTATTTTTTTAATTTTTTTTTTTTAATTTTAAATTTCCTAAGAATGTGAGGATCCCATATATACATTTATTTATTTTTGGTATCAGACACATATTTGATAGTGTTAGAATGTTCTTTGTCATGCAATGCCAGCTTAACATGCTGAAAGTCAACTAAATAGACCCTAATCAAACACAAATCAAGCATGATTTGAAGTGCCCCTTCCCTTACCCACAGAAAACAGCAAAAAGGAGCTAATTTGGTTTGGTCTGGAACAGAAATCTTTTTGCTGTTTTCTATTGTTTTCTGTGGGTAAGGGAAGGGGCGCTTCAAATCATGCTTGATTTGTGTTTGATTAGGGTCTATTTGGTTGACTTTCAGCAGGTCAAGCCGGCATTGCATGACAAAGAACATTCTTACACTGTCAAATATGTCTGATACCAAAAAGAACATTAAAAATGTATATATGGGATCCTCACATTCTTAGGAAAAAAAAATAAAAAAATCAGTTGGAAGTCCGTACCAATGGAGGCTGGCTAATACTGTTATGTAATACATTGCTCACAATCACCATGTTGGCACTAATACAAAATAGAAGAATGCAATCCAAGCACTCCATGTTAAAGTAGCAAGCAAACATGCACCACGTGTAAAAATATTCTTGTTTACATGCAAGTGCACGGCATGGTCAATCGAGTCACTCTTTGACTTGGAAAACCAGGCCCAAGTTTGGTGCTTTCCTGGATTTCCTGACCCACTGACCCACTTGGTGGCTAAGCCAGAACTCCCATAATGTAATGCTAAGCCATTGAATCCTCCACACCAGACGTAGTCAAAAGACCCTTCAAACAGCTCAGTAGAACCAACAGATTTGAATGTTCCTACAAAAATGGATATTATTCATTCTAACAGGAAAAATAGCTTTTATGTCTACACAAGCAACAGAGTATTAAAGAAAAAAGTGTCATATGAACAAATTCCGAAGGAAGCTGAAATCTTTTGGATGATGAATTCAAAGTTTGTGCAACATCTTCAATGTTCCAAAGGTAGCTTAACAAGCGCAATAACAACTTGGTTTCTATGCATTCAGGGAATGCATTGAGAAGGATGGTTTGCTAACTTCCACATGTAACTGTACATGAAAGCACACACCCTAAAACAAGTTTCTTAACTAAAAATAATTCTCACTCATTAGGTTCACATCTTCCTACCATCAACTAAAACAAGCATTTATATTGCACATGATTTTCTTCCTGCTTATGAAATGGGTTAGCCTATAGTTCAATTTTTGAAACATTGGTCTGTATATGGTGCAAATGTTGTGTTAGTGAGTCTTAGTCACAGATCTCAAACTAATCTGAGATCATAAGAACGTTGTCCATCTGCATTATCACCTACCCTTTGATTGGTAAAACCCAAGTATCAGCTTTCGTCATGAATTCAAGCAGAGCATATTTGCATATCCCGCAACAACTGATAATAATAAAAAATAAAATCAAAGCATATACTTTCCATTAAAAAGAACAACATGGACTGTAAGTATATTTGATACCTTTACATTTCGCCTTACTGTAGTGTAATCATTTTGCCCAGCATCAGTTGTGCAACCAACTTTTTTCGTTCAAAATTTACCGGTCCCTAATGATAAAAGTAGATCGTAAGTATGTTTCATAAATTTTGTATAAGGAAAAGGAAAATTTACCGAGTTGAAATCAAATATCTCCACTGGAAAGACATTCCATAAATTTCATTAAGTAGACACCACAATCAACCCTGTTAATACCAAATAGAGACAGGTAAATATTATTAAATAAGAGTAAATTCATATTTTAAATGGAAAATGACTTACGAATTTGGTTGCTGGGGGCATTCTTGGTCTATAGAGACAGTAAATCCAACACCTTCTATTTCACAATTTTTTAATAAATGGATCTTCAAACGTGAAACTTGCGTTTAAAATGAAGAAGTATTAAGTACTTTCACAATCACAATTTTTTAAGTTGGATGTTATTTCATTGAACAAATTAATATATATGCCATTGTATTGACGTAGGTTGATGTTTGGTGACCTTTGAGAGAGTTATAAATTAAAAATATTTTTCTCTTTAAGTCAATGACAAACAAGTACCAATAGAACATTTCATTCAGTGGGATCATAAGTTTTTCTTTACTCTTTAGCTCGTAAGGAATCCTCCTCATAATACTTTCAATTTTTGCATCATTACCATCATAATATATCTCTTTAATTTTCTTGTCTCCTTTCGTTATAATTCTCATTGTACACACATATTTTTGAAATGGTTCAATTTAAATGAAATTAACATCATTTAAACACAAATTACTTTTATATGATAATTTTATTACACATATAAATGAGAAAACTTATATGAAACCATGCGTTGAAGAAGTGGCGTTTTAACAAATTATGCTCACCACTATTTTCTCGAATAGCCATCAATTCGGTATACTTAGATATAACCTGCATCAAATTTAACATATTAATCAATTAAGTCATATCCATGAATGATGGATCATACCTCAACGTAATATAACATTTAAATTATACCTCATCATCTACCCATTTCATTGGATTCATCAATGACTCGAAGGATCTCCTTTCGACAAGAAGTGGGCCAAATATTTGATCCATAAGGACATATATTATCGTATTAATACAAAAAGATTAAAAAAAATTAAGTGGGTAGATTAAAAATTAAATACTTAAAGCATCTTACCTGATTTTATTCTGAGATTTAAGAGTCGTAATTGCATTCACCTCTTCTTGGGATAACATATACTCATCATTAGGGGTGTACACAAACCGGGCTAGCCCGGTTAGCTAGCTCGACCTGGCCCGAAAAAGCCCGACTCGGCCTGACCCGGAACTGAGTTCGGGTCAGGACGGGCCAATTTTCTAGGCCCGAAACAGAGTTCAAGCCGAGTTCGGATACCTCCCAGTTCGGCCCGACTCGGTCCGAAACCCGACTCGCCCCGGCCCAACCCGACCCGGCCCGACTCGGTCCGAAACCCGGTTCATGATATATATATATATATATATATATATATATATATATATATACTAGTTCTTGTAATTTGAAAGGTTTAAAGCCATATATGTAATTTCTAAGTAATTTCTAACTGCTCATGTCTCATCCATCACTCTGCAAGAGTATCAAATCATTTCTTCATGAAGATTGTGAAGATGATTTGCAACATGGCAAAATGTCATGTGTACAAGATCTGGGTCAGTCATCAGGTGGGCTAGCTGTCACGCCCCAGACTCGGTAATCGGACTCACATGGAACCCGATGGCCGGTTCTGGCCGCAACAGCCTCCGTAGTACCTCATTCTCGGTTCCTGAGGCAGGTTCCGATCCTGGGATCCTACAAGGAGGATTTTCATAACAGTATAATCATTTCTAACACGAGCATACCCAAGATCACTGCAAGTATATCTGAGAATAGCAAGGCACACATCACAAAATCCACTAAGAATTTAAACTTTTACAATCATCCATAAGGTCCAAAAGGACATACATGAGACAAAAAGGAAAGGAGAAAAAGGTCGGCAACACTGGAGTCCTCAAATGCTCAGCTCTACTCCACGCTCTGCTACTACGATGCCTGCCTAGAGTCTTCTGCACGCATCAATCGTGCATAAGCTTATAGAAGCTTAGAGGGTAGTGTAAGTGTGTGACAATGGTGCATAGAACAATAGTAGGAGATGCAAGAAGGGAAACATGCTCAATGAGAACATCACTAGCCTTACCAAGGCTTATCATGAATACGATGCGATGAGTACTGGATGCCATACCAAGGCAATGCATGAAGGGGTTTACACAGCCAATGCTAATGTGATGCAAGTAATGCCAGTGCTCATATCTAAACCATATGTCAAGTACATTTCCAATCATAAGGAAATCACCGGGGTCCATTACACTGCTGAATGACTGCCGCTCTACAGACCCCGCACAGTCAAACGAGCGTAAGAGACCTCACTACCCGCTTGTGGACAACCAATCACCAACAAGGCCTGACGATAGCGGACCCATTTACGAGCTAGTCAGACTCAGCCTAGCAATGCCTCCTCACATCAGGCAGGTAAGGCCACACCCCCATCCAACCGACTACACGACAGTGGGAGACGCGGCCTAATGGTATAAGGCCCTCGTGCGCTCATATATTCCACCCGGTCACGGCGTTGGAGCAGATCCTTGGTACCATGGAAGTTTTGGGAATTTCACCCATGGGCATCCTATGCACCCGGTATGCTCAACTAATATTTTCGGTGTTCACACATACAACCATCCACGAATACCCCTGTGAAGGCAAGGCCCTGATGAAGTAAGGGCGGATATCCATAGGCTATGCAATGCCAGATGCATGAATCACACAATCACCCATGCATTAGTTCCAAGCATCCATCTCTCAGGGAGATACCAACATGTCCTACACAATGACACAACCATGGCCAATAATACCTCAACCAAGCATGCATATGATGCGTATGGGAGTGGGCCATGAAGATGAATAGGGGTGCTAATGAGGTGAAGATGAACTCTCTACCTAACCATGAAGGGTCTAGGTACTTAACCAATTCCTCATAAGGAATACAACCTCTAGTGGGGGCCCATATACCTGGGGTAGCCCATGAGACTAAGGAGAACAATGATATGAGCCTAAATAGATGAAACGAGCCTAGCAAGGGTCTATGGTGGGCCTTTAACCACCCATAGAAGCCCATGAGCCTACCTTAGGGCCACCAATGTGGACATCCAACCACAATTGGTCCCCAAGAGGTAGCCCATCTCTAATTGATTACGGATCAAGGCCCAAGGCCCACATAACATTAGAAATAAGAAATGGATAGCCATTACATACCACATACATTCATGTTGGGCTTCAGAAAGGCGGCTCAAGGCCCAACCAAAACATGGGTCCAAGGGGAACACACATAGCCCAACCCATATATCCCACTATGGGCCCATAGGGGAAAAGTTAGGGCCCAACATAAAGGCTACTAATCCCATATATTGTGGTGGCCTAGTGGGCAGCCCATTGCTCAAATCACATGGGCAAATGTCATGTTCTTAGTCAAGTAAGTTGGGCCTACAACCCGGCCCAAGTATAAAGTTGATTTGGTGGGCAATCAAGGGCCCATATACTTGTGTAATCTGGCCCACTAATCCAATACAATAGTATGGTAAAAATGGCCCAAGAATTCAATAGGCCTATCTAGAAAGTTCCAGCCCAATTGGGCTCAAAGAGTTCAACAACTAACCACATTCATGGACCCAATTAAATTCAACTGTGGTGGGCCTCAAAAGTGCATTTATTAAGCCCAACATTTAAGGAACTAAATGTATAAATTATTACCTCTAAGATTCTTCACAATGTGTTGGGCCCCACTTCTCAAAATTTCAGCCCAAAGGCCAAACATAATTATAACATGTTGCTGTCCTAAATTTGGGCACTCCATTAGAGTGGGCCCAGGACCTCTAAAACTCTAGAAATTGAGGGCCAAGGTCCCTCATCATGCATACAATGAGAGAAAACCCAAAAAGGTGGCCCACCATCAGAGGAAACATTTTTGAATTATAATTTTTATCAAGGCATATTGCTGGACTGCACAGCAGAAAATTCTGGCAAGCCAACCATCTTGGCTCATTCTTTTGGGTGCCCGAATGGGGTCAGTTGGGGTTGAAATTTCTCAGAGTGATACTTTAATAGGTGGGACACACTCCCAAAAAAAATTTCAGAATTTTTAGAGATTTAACAATATTTTAATTTATTTAAAGAATTCAATCTATCCTAAAAATCGGACTGATCTGGACACCATGTTGTAATGGGCCGGTCCAGCCACCACCATGGTTTGTACAGGTGTCCATTAGCCCCAAAATTTTGTAGGTTGATCCTAACATGAGTGGACCACCTCCCTGTAAATTTTTATAATTTTTAGACACCCAAAAGTATTTTAATAAATTTTAGAATTCCAACCTGTCCAGGGTAGAATGTTGCCGGAACAGTGCAGAAAAATCCAGACTGTCCACCTCATTTGGACCACAGCTTTGGGACCCCAATGAAGGTCAGATGGGGCTGAAATTTGGTATGGTTGTAGGTGGGTCATAAGGCTACAAGAATCATATATTATTTTATTTCATTATTCCCACCAAAGACCCATAAATCAGGCCCCAAAGTGGCCCAAAAATCTGTCCAGGCAGATTTGGACAACAACATGTTGCTGTCCAAACCACCCCAAAAGATAATTAAAAGGGAAATAAATCAGCATTTTCTCAGGGTAGAGTCCACCTAGATGGGTCACACAACTCTCAGACCCAAGCCCCTTCCAAGATCATCCATAAAATCAAGCCCAAAGGCTGTCCAAAACATGCCAACAATATGGGGCAACAAGGTGGGCCTGGATGTCTAACTACTTGGGCCTAGTTGCATGGCACATCAAGTGGGCCCCACATACATCAGATTTACTATAAAGATAAGAAAGAAAATATGGAGAAGAAACATAATCCGGCCATAGGGTAGGGCCCCGCCACTAATGGGCCCTCCCAAGAATGAATCATACCCATATAAATACATTGATTGTACATGCAACATGAAATCACTACATGCATGATATATAATTGCTATGGATGGTTGAAATGTCATCCCAACATGATCCTTAGGTCTAGATGACCTTGAGATGGAGTGGATCATTACATACATCATGATGGGGTCCATGGAGAATGGCCCCATCATGGATCATGACATGCATGTAGGATGGGCCAAAAGGCCACATCCATGGGGTCAAATGGGGTCTCCACCATGGATTGGTGGGCCCCATATGATCCATACAAAAGAAATAAAAAGATTTAAAGATATAAAATTAGGTCAGCAAGATCATAGTTACCCACTTGTGATCTCACTCCCAAACTTCTACTCCATGAAGCTCTTGGAGCAAAGAATGGATTTCAATGGTGGAGATCTAGTTCAAATGGAGGGATTGGGAGTATGATGGGGGTAAGGGGGCTGGAGAAGAGAGGGAGAGGGAGAGAAGTTGCTGGAAATTTCAGCAATGGAGGGAAATGAGAGGGGAAGGGAGAAAAAAAACTATTTAAGAGAGGTAATCATAGCCTATGGTGACAATAACAATGTTGCTAGACTTAGGCTAGGTTTGGGTGGTGTCTAGGTGGGTAGTGTCAATTCCATGCAATTGTATAGTGTGTGTGTGTGGTGTGCATGGAAAATTGTGCCATGGAGGTGGTCCACATGCATTTGTACAAAAAGTGGGCCACAAGATGAAATGCTCATAACTTTTGATCCATAGGTCGGATTGACACACAAGACGCGTCGTTGGAACCGCAACGATGATACGAACGAGATGGCATAGGTCTTGGGTCGATCCGAGTCAGGTCTACGTGACCGGACTCAAGGTGACCGTAAACACAATTCGAAGGTCGCGGGTCATCGAAATTCGACCGGTAGGACCGGGAGACCATGATGAACAAGATGCATACTCATACACATACATGCAAACATGAAAACTAGGGTCGGGTCTCACACTAGCCCTGGTTCCCACTTATCAGTTGGGCCACATTTCTACCAGAAGAATCAATGGTTGGAAAAGCAATAATGACTGATGGTGAGTCTATCATCCTATTTTTTGGGCCATTGGATGTTCAAAGTGGGATCCAATAAGGACTGGCCTAGATGTGAAACACATGTGCCACATTTCTTGTCTTAATATGGATTAGAAAAATGAAATCTTAGTTCCATCCGGTTGGATGTACTAATTAGATCTTTTGATTTGAAAATCAAGCCGGTAAACACCTTAGGTTGGCCACAAGTATAAAACAAATAAACGGCTAAAACAAATTCTCTAGTCACCCATTTGTTTTGGGCAGTATGGTCACTGGGAGGAATTGAACGTTCAAGGCCAGAAGATTTTTTGTGGAGTCTATAGTTCAACTATCTAAACCATTGATCGAGGGCCTTGTAAATTAATGGGACACGGATTACCTGCCAAAGCCCTTCCCATGAACTTGCTGTAAGGTTCGAAACTGGCCCGAACTCGAAGGTTCGAAACTGGCTCGAACTCGCCCGTGCCCGATTCGGGCTGGAGATGTTGGTCCGGTGACCAGGCCCGGTCGGGTTCGGACCTGGTGTGGCTGTTGAACGGGCCTGAATGAGCTGAGGCCAGTTCGACTCGGCCCGACCCGTGTACACCCCTACTCATCACTCTTTTCCATACGTGATTGGATTTCAGGAGTTTCACATATACTTTTACCTTTGGTTTTACATGAAATTTTAGTGTATGGAGATTATAAGATTTTTGAAGGAATCCCATTCCTACCTTAAGTTTTGACACGCTTCACTAAAGAGTTTTGATTTGCAACAAGTCTCTTTTATCTTCGTATTCGCATGAACGGGAGTAGAAATTTGTAGTATGTCAGAATTTACTTGCATATCCTTGATTATCTCATATGATGTAGCTTTCCAATCGTGGTTTCTCTTTAACTCTTTTACTTCATCAAACAACCGTTGTATGATTATTTCTTTATCAATTATCTTATCTCTTAACTCTTTGATTTCTATCAGTAATTCTCTGTACTCACTATTGTCTTTATTTTCCTTATTTTATATGGAAAAAAAACATAATATCTTATTTAGATTAAAGCATTCCTAATTATTATGAATGAAAAATAAATACATATAAAAAAAGTTTATTGTGATTACTTGTATCATTAACTTCTCTATAATGTTCAAAAATTTAGGTTCAAATTGTCTGCACGTTTCATTGACTGGACTTGATATCTCTTGTATAAAAATCACAAGAATCAATGAAATAAATTTAGTATTCTAACGCATTGTGATCTATAAATTAAATATACACAAATTAAAAATAATTGTTGTATTTAGAATAATTACATTTTTCTCTTTATTTTGCAAAAATATAGGTTCCAAACGACAACATGTTTCTTGGGTGATATTTGATGCCTATATGCAAATCACAACAAAGATAATAAAGAATTAGTATCACAAGATAACATGATTAAAAAAATATACGCACATATAAAATATTTGTTGAGTGGAGACAGTTATAATTTTCTCAAACATGTTGACCAATTTAGGTTCCAAATGACGACATATTTCTTCCATAGTGTTTGATGTATCTTGTAGGCCAATTAAAAATACAAATATTGTTTAATATGTAATCACTATTGATTGCATATCAAGTACAAAAAAGAAACACGAATCACTTACAGGAGGAGGTAGTAGATTTCTCTCTTCATACGTGGCTTTATTTCTTCAATAACCTGATGGATATAAATATATAAATGTATATACTTTACTTGAACAAATTAAATATTAATTTTAAAATTTTAATTGAGTTAAATAATTGATTACCTAAGTGTAAATGAGATTATTAATATATTTCCTATGTGTGTCAGCATGTTGGTAACCACCTTCTACTTTTCTCAGTAAACGTAGATATATCATGTTTGTTGTTAACATTGGCTGATGAATGATGTGCTCTTGTAATCATGACTATGCATAAAATAAATTCATATGAGAAAGACATATGAGAACGAAAAGAAAAAAATTGATAAAAGTAGTTGTTTACTGACTTCTAGTATCATGATACATCCGTTCACATAGCTCTTCTTCTCCTCCACACATTTAGAAATACTTCTAACAAAAACTCATAAACAGCAGTCGCCCAATCATAACTATGCAATTTTTCTAGGTTATTCATATAGTACAACAAGAATTTTGGTGTGGCATGATTTGAAGTTGGAAATAAAATTGCATTAAATATATACAAAATAAAGAGTTTGGTAAAGTCGGCTAAACATTCATCCAAAGTTTCTTTCCATCCACCTCTTAATATTCTTTTCAATCAAATTCCTCAATATAAGAGCATTTGGAAAATATTTGTTTTTAAAATTTTCATTGCAATCATTTAGTTTCTTCTTCATATCTATAGACTCTTCATTCATTCTCAACCCCAATATCAAAGCAATGTCTTGGGGTTTAATAAATAGCCTATTTCTGCCAATGATGAAACTTTTGCTTTCGTTATCCCATCTACGTATAATAGTATTTAAAAATGTGCGTTGAACTACTGACCTTGGAAAACGGAAAAATTCCTTAAAAGGAGTGGTTGATATTGCTTTTTTATGTTCATCTTTTAAATTAATTTGATTGATAAAATCAAAAATTTTTGATGGAGTACATTTGGTGTTGTAATCATAGTTTTTGAATTGAAATAACTCATCCTATAATCATGAAAATTAATAACGATTAAGGCCATACATAACTTTTATATCTCATTTTAAAATTTGATTTAAAAAAAATTCAGAAACATAAGGAGAGGTTACTCACCATGTTACGCGCAATATGTTTTTGAAGAACTTGTCAAATTAAAGGGATAGACACCTGCTTAAGGACAAGATTGCTGGTCAAAAAAATATTTTTTCAAAAATAAAATAAAATTACATGTATGTACGCGTGCTTTTATATTATATTTGTACATATCTATAATACCTGTAATATTCAATTTTGTGAATTCCGCCACGTTCTGTGGTTAATGGTTATTGTGCCTTATATACTATGTTCACTGTTTATTTGGTATTAGATGGATGTTCTTGTATTGCTATAAATGGGGAAGTGGTTGCTCAAGGATCCCAGTTTTCCTTGAAGGATGTTGAGGTCTTGACTGCTCAGATTGACCTAGATGCGGTAAGCTATATTTCCTTACCCTTGATCTTGTATTCTTGATGTTGATGAGTACTTGAAGGGCCATTTGCCTTTTTCTAAGTAGATGATTTTCATTCTGAATTTCATCTAAATCATGGGTGGATGGTCTATTTGATTATCTTCCATCTATTCCATTGTTATATTAGAGATGTGGTGACACATAGCTTCCTCTACCTTCCACAGATCCTTTTTTTTTTTAGAAAGTTGATGAAAATTTTATTAAAACAGCACCGATAGGTGATAAAGAATACAAACCACAAAAACAACCAACTAGCCCACCCTACTACATAGGCACAACACACCCATTCTCCCCACTATTACAACAAATCCACTCCTGAACAATACCCCAAACCCTCCCTACAACCCACTCAACGTTGTGGCTAACATTATGGAAGCATCTTTTGTTTCTCTCTTCCCAAATGTTGTAGTTAAACTCAAATGCTGTAAATGACTGATGTATTACACACATGCATCCATGGTTTTAAGACTCGGACAAATCACAAAAGTATTCCACCATTTTTTATATTTATCAAGAAATTCAGATATAGACAACCAATTATTGATGATGTAAATGTGAGCCCCACGTCATTGTTCACTAGACAAAGTGACGCGGTTGCAGTACAAAGTGGGCCCCACGTCGGTGGATATTCCCTCATTCTTTCAGTTGTTGATTATTCTATGCTAACTTTTCCATCTAAAGTGTGACAAGACATAAGAGCTTGTATTCTTGTTATGCATATTTTCAATTTCTGATACTTTGGATGTTTTGCCTGAGAATTCATTTTCTGTTCCATGAAAATAGGACAAGGCTGGTGCATATCTTGTATAAAGATAGTCGGGACTAGAAAAAGCTCTAAGTAGGTGTATGTTGGGTGATTACATTCTCCAATTATTTATCCCTCCTGTCTGGTGGAAGCCCAAATGAGAATATACCAGCACATCTGCATCTCTATATGGATGGAATGGCTCGAGGCTTCTTCATTTCAAAGTCGAAAGCATCTACAACTCGCATTTGTATATATGAAATGAAGCAACTTCCCTTCCACATTTTTCAAGTAATTAAGGGCATCTGAGGGCTTGATCTTTTGATTGTTCAGCATTTCCATAAATCAGATCTTGAAAGGAAATTAATATATCTGCCCCCTCTGATTTATAAATACGCATTTTCTTTCCTACCGTGTTATAATAACAGTACAAGTGAAGGTATATCTATCAATCAATGTGATGTAAATTATTTAAAATTTTTTTTTTTTCTTTAATCTTAAAATGTAGGGTGATATTCTGTGGTGCCCCATTTATTTCAACTCAGTTAATTAACATATGCTACCTATAATTTGGACTCTGTAATTACTACCACCTAAGCTCCCATAGCTAGAGATTGTCTATGTTTTCCTTGTACTTTCTTTAATCTTAAAATGTAGGGTGATATTCTGTGGTGCCCCATTTATTTCAACTCAATTAATTAACATATGCTACCTGTAATTTGGACTCTGTAATTACTACCACCTAAGCTCCCATAGCTAGAGATTGTCTATGTTTTCCTTGTACCAGACTGGTGATAACCGCATGTGCATCATCCACAGTTTCTATGATTTACATACATAAAATATTAGACCATCCCAAGTCTTAGGGCCCATTGTAGATGCAGAGTAGCCTGAAAATCACTATTTGATCATCCTAACCATCCAAATGATTGCTATTAATAGGATTGAGAATTAAGTCCAAAATTCATGAGCAAAGTTAGATAGCCAATATTGTACAATTAGTTGGTAATGGGACGGTTAGAAATAAGATGGCCAGAGGTGATTGCTATAAATGCATCTCGCGTTTATGGTGGATGAGACAACAAAACCTATAACATCATGGGAATTATTATTACAGCCTAACCCTGCTTCATTTCTTGACATCTCCTGTTTGTTTCTCCTCCAATGTTGGTAATAATCAAGGGTAATAAATCAACTGTCCACATTGATAAGACTGCCCAAGATGAGCTTGACTGGTGCTTTCGGAGCACTTGATTATAGATTTGTTCACAAAAGTATACATCAGTCATTTACCGCTACCATTATTGATATTGATTAAGAAATTCAGATGTAGACAACCAATACTTCAATGTCTATAGCCTTGAAAAAAAAAAATTGATATGGATGCATTTAAGCATTCAGAGGATGCGACTTTTTAGATGATCTTTTATTGCTCTTACTCTCACTTGTTTCATGTACCTGACCCTTGTCGAGAAGTCCGAAACAATTGTTTCCCATGAACTATAAGTACAGATTGGCACTTTGCATCAGTTGATACCATTTTACTATAGATTATATCAATCGGTCATTGTTTAGTATATTCAATTTAAATTTCAAATTATGGCATAACAGAAAAATGTTTCAAGATTAAATGACATTAAAGACACTGAACTTGAATTTCTTCTTAAGTTGCAGGTTGGAGTTTGTTGTTTGATGTTTTAAATTTATTTGTAACTAGGTCAGTCGATGGGATCGATAGGCCACTCGATCACATCGAGAAAATTTCAATTTTTAACATTTGCTTGTTGGATAGTTTTTAAGTCCAAATCAATATGATTAAAGGAGGCTTCGATCCTATCGATGGACGTCAACGACACTCGATATCATCAAAGCTTCCATCGACTGACTTGTACAATTTTGCAGAATTGTGGGTTTTGTTTTCTATTTCAGTTTTTAATCTATTGAAGTATTTGAAATAGGAAATTTGGGAAAGAAGAACGTGCTTAAAGATTTTCGAGGGCAAAGAGAGTTCAAAGATTGAGTTTTTATGGCATTCGGGGTGTATTCTCAGATCGGTAAGCCCTTCCTTCTCTTATAAACATTGATTTTATCGTGGATTCGCTGTCACTTTGTGCTGTAATTTTTTCTCATGAGGATTTTTTCATGTAAAACACTGTGTTAAGTTTCTGTATTCGATGCAGATGCATCTCTTGATGTTATGGATCATTCCATTCTGAACCTTATCCATTACATGGTTGGTAACCTGCTTCCAACATCTGCACCAAACCGTATTTCATTTGTCTGATAGAGTTCTTTTTTGTCTGAAATTATTGTGAAAAATCAGCTGGCTGAGATTCTATTTCGACGCTTGTCCTTATCATCCTGCAGAAGCTCCTCTAAAAGAGTATCTGCTCAATACCACCTGATCCGTTAGCGTGCATCAACATTCTTGGTACAATTCTATTTATTTGGAACTCATTGACCCATAAAATTCACGGGTGGCCATCATGGTCACAGAAGGGAGGTTTGCAGCGGCACATTTACTTGGCCAGTCTGCATTTCCATCGATTTCATGCTTGGAGATAAATTTTCAGAGGCTTAGGGTTTTGGGTTGTTGTGTACTTGTTGAGAATTCATTAAGTTTTGAGAAATTAAGAATACTGCCTTTATTTAGTCTTGAACTTCTTTCAATGCAAGTGCCAAAGTTTTGATTTTCTGAGCTGTAGGGAACATTGCTGAAATGTTTATTATTTTTTCCTCTTTTGTGAGTATTAAGGAACTGCGTTTTGATGAAATAATGAAACTTTGAATGCCCAGTAACTTTAGGTTGTATTTGTCTATTCAATTGAGTTGCAATGACTAGGCAATTGTCGTTTAAAAAAAAAAAAAAAAAACCAAAGATGCAATCTCTTCCTTGAATTTATATCAAGTATCTGAACTCCAAATTAGAGAGTTAGATTTAATTCAAGTTGGATTTCAAAGAAAAGTGCAATTTGAGGGTTAGATTAGATTCAAGTTGGATTTCAAAGAAATATAAGTGCATTTTAAGGGTTACATCCTCATTTTGAAACCAGAAAAAAAAAAAAAAAAAAAAAAAAAACATTACTTGCCTTTTAATGTGATCAACTTGTGTCATCGTCACCATCATCGTCATCATCATTTAAACCTTACATCCAACTCTCAAGGGTCATACCTTCAGTTAGACCATAGTCATCGAGTCTTTTCTTACTACCTAATATAGGTCCTTTGGGCCAGCTCTCTCTCTCAGGAAAAAAAAAATAAAAAAGAGTCTTTTATGCCTCCCCTTGTCCTTTTAGAGCCTTCAACTAATATAAAGTCACGGTTCTTTGTCTCCTTTTCATATGACCAAACTATTTAAGTGTACTTAATTTCCCCATCTTATTAGCTATTGGTGCTACTCCTAACTGCACTACTCCTAATTGCTATGACCCCAACCACAGCCAACTAGCTGGTGTCAGAGCTTTATGGGCCCCACCATAATGTATCTGTTTGTCCATGCTGTTATGGCATGAGCCTAAAAAAGAGGCTGATCCAAATCTCAGATGTACTGCACAGTGGAGATTGAACGCTTATTGTCAAAGCTCAACCCTCGGGGTTAAGTGTTTGATCCCAAGCCCTTGCGGCCTTGCCATAGTAACCCTATCTAGCGACTCGATTCGACTCAGTGCCAACTCGATCCCCGAAACTAGATTTTTAAGCTTGGGCTCAACCCTCGGGTCAAGTGTTTGAGCCTAAGCATTTGCGGCCTTGCCCCAGTAACACCAGCCCGGTGACCCGATCCGACTCGGTGCCAACTCGATATTTTTGATCGGGTCGGACTCGGTTCGGATCGGTCCAGCCCAGACCCAGACTCGGATCGAGTCAGGCATGCTGGACTTGGTACCGAGTCGAATCGAGTTCAGGTCAGGCCTTTTTAAAAACCGGATCGAGTCGAGTCAGCCCTAACTTGGTCTGATTCGACTCGTTGCCCAGCTCTACCCCCATGCGAAGATTTGCAACATACTTAAGAGGTTAAAATTGCTGAAATGGTTGTCTTGATACTAAGCAGTGAGTTCTCTTTGAGAGCAATGGTAGCAGCTTACTAGCTCTGGTCATTGTGGATCTATATTCAACAGTGACTAGGGATATCAACGGGTCAGGCTGTGAGGTCTGTCGAAGCCAAGCCAGCAAAGAAGAACTTGAGCCAAGCTCGGGCCTGGATGGGCCAAAACAAACAGACCTGCCCCTGGTCCTTGATGATTATGCATCTCCCGAGCCTGATTCCTGCTACCTGTTTGGGTGTAAGATTTGGGCTTTTGGTTAAGGGTAACCAATCATGGATGAATGCCCTTGAAATTCTAAACGGGCTCGACTTAGGCTAGGCTGATGGTCTCCTGTATAAAGCCCAGCCCATCCCAATTGTTAATTGGGTTTAAATTGTAGGCTTGGTCCTCACCCTTATATGATGTAGAGTGGGTCGTTGACACTTTTATAGCCAAGATGGACCAGAGAAGGCCCAATCGGAGGTGAAAGTGATCAGGACGGTCAAAACCTCAAAACAGTTGTATCTCATAAACCGGATTGAGTTTTTCGACGTACTATATATGATTTTGGGTAAGAGAAGCTACTTTAGCCAACCAACCCTGCTACACCAGTCCTAGCCCATATGCCTAGTGTTCGAACCCAAGCTGGGCCCAAAATCTCATTGGGCCAGCCTGGCCCATTGACAGCTCTAACCCTGACATTAAAACATGTCTCAGGCACTATGAAATAGAAAAATCAAGCTAGCGACCAATTAGCATTTTCAGATCTTTAATCCAACCGATAAAGGAAAAAAGTAGTCATGTTGGAAGAGCCAATGGCCAAGGTGGGATGCAGTTCACTAAAACATGTGATGCTTAGTTTTAAGAAGTGCTCTCCTATTGAGTGTCTATAAATGTGAAAATGCATTTAGAGAGAGGGTGTTTTTACTTGGGGGAGTATCTTGCACAAGGTGAGAAAGTGGAAAAAAGACGTGCTTTGTTTTCTCTTGTTTTTCTTCTCCTAGTAAATGCTTCTTGTCTCTTATTTCTCTATGCACTTTTCAAGCCCCCACCACCTACCATGTGTAAGATGGAGTTTTGTCCCTCGAACAGACACAGGCTCTGAGGGGCCACCGTGATGTATGGATTTTATTCCCACCGTCCATCCATTTTTCCATGCCAGCCCAAAATTGAGACGGTTCCAATGCTTAAGTGGACTAGACCTTGGAGATTAAACATCTACCATTAGAAACTTTTTAAGTGCCGCAGAAGCTTTGGATCAAGCTGATTCTTGTGTTTTCCCTTCATCTAGATCTGCCTCATTTTCTAAAATTATATGTGAAAATGGATGGACTATTTCGAGTCTGCACCCGTATAAGATTTGTTTTATCTGGCAGACGTAGCAGCCTTCACACTGTTTCGTGATGGTTCGTGAGAGAGCGACACAATGCACATGTGCGAACCGCACCAACTAATTGTGTGACCACCTCAGTGTGGATCCCAATCCAAGTTCTTTTTCCATTTCATCAAGTAAACACTACTAATATCTTATAAACTAAAAATTTTTCTCATCTCAAGTGATATGGGACAGTATTTTCACCAGTTTTTTCAAAATATTTTGAGAGAGAATAAAATTTTAAAATTTCATTTAAAATTTGAAAACTATCATTTAAACCAAAATTCTCAACATGTGCATCAAGGATACAGAAACTTGGTGACCATTGATCCAAAGTCATCCAAATGAGACATACTAACAGGATCCGGACCGTTGATTAGATTGAACCAACCATAAAGGGTCTACACTTCAAAGAATACACTGGGTGGACGTGTCTCCATTTCATTGCCACTCACATAGCTCACAGCGACAAGACAAGGACTTTTCATTCAGTAGCTGTAATTAGGAGTTGACCGCCATAGACAAATGATCACACTATTTAGAAACGGACAATCCTAATACTTTAATATGTGGCAAAGAAACTTCCAAATTAAGAAACGACTCACATACACTGTTGAATAGTTGATTAAATGTTTAAGATAATCTGATCAAATCAATTGTTTTCTTAGTGGCTAATCAGTGGCAGAGAGAGTTGAATGTATAGTCCCGATGATCATACACATGCGCCAGGTGTATAGTATATGATATGGAGGCACGGAAATCCCATGCATCCAGAGGCACCGTATCTTTTCCCACTCACGAAGAGAGTCGGCCGAAACCTATCATTAAAATAAGGAAATATTTAAATAAGGTTACTACTGTTGATGCAAAAAATCTGGTCTGCCCTCTTGAGACCCTCGAACACCTGCATGGGAAACCAGCAAAGGAGACCCTGGTTCGAGCAGGGGACCCTCCGATGCCTAAGTCAGGCTAAGAATCTGGGTCTTATAGTAATGATAGGTTCAAGGAGAGAGTTTTTGCGTACCTTTCAAGGTGAATGGACCACTCCATTTATAGATGTGAGAGCCTCCTATCGTACGAGGATTCCTCTCTCGATGTCGAATACGAGATCTTCTCCCAGTATCACGGAGATTAGATTTTGTCGTTTATCCGATCTCGTGATCTCCGGGATAGAAGATCTCATCCGAGATACTCGGGATGACATCCCGTTTTTGCGCCGTCCTTCCTTCCTTCGGTTAATCCGAAGTAGATCGGCCGAGGCATACCATAATTGCTAATAAATCGTCCGAGCCGACTTAACTGTTTTCTCAGTATTGTCTTCCGAACCGACTCGACTGTTGCCTCGGTTTTGTCGGCTCATAATCTTCCCTCGAATCAATGTGTCCCTCGGTGACCCGAGGCACTAAATCCGAGTCTCCGAACTTAGCGCATTTTGCCCCCAACAACTACAATGCCAATACTCGGGTGTGTACGAGGTTTGCGCGTATTAGGTAGTAGTTATGGCTTGCTCGGTTTGCTATTATTATTATTATTTTTAATACATTCATACCCTACACACCCACTGGATTCCACGCATGATTTCATTATCGAAATGAGTCTTAGTGGTTATGGCTTGTGGAGATGTGCTTAGTCGTAGCAAATTGGTTTTGGTTTTTTGTTCTGATGGCCGAGTGGGCCAGAGATTGCTAAATAAATGACCAGTTGACCACCTTAAAAGGACTTTCCACCTAACCAACAACTAAACAAATGACTGCCTTAAAACGACGTTCTACCTTACCATTTCTTTTAGAGAAAAGCTTTCAAAGCCACGCTCCTTTTAAAAATTAGCCCAATCAAATCTTTCCAGGTCAGGGCCAGACAGTGACAGGTGATACACCTGCTCTCAGAAATTTTAAGCACGTCAGGGATCCCATCCACCTTGTGGATCCACCAAAGCCACGCCCTTTTAAAAATTAGCCCAATCAAATCTTTCCAGGTCAGGGCTGCACCGTGGTTGGGGTGAATATCTGGGTTGATTACCACATCGTTTTGTCAGCTCATATTATGACATGAGTCAATAAATGAGGTGGATCTAGAACTCAAGTGGAAAAGAGTAAGGAAGGAAATGCCCACAGTTGAAACCTTTTTGAGGTCCACCTTGTTGTTTATATGCCATCGATCTAAACTGTGCATCAGGTCACTTATATTTGGACGAATTAAAAATTCAAAAATATTAACCTGATATAGAACTTCCGTGGCCACTAATGTTTTAACAGTGACCATTCTTGTCATGTCTCACACTTCGAATAGAGAGTGTGCACCCTCGTATCTAAATTACAGTCCATGACTCGTACACTAAGGGGGTGTTTGATTTTCGATTTTCCCCGATAAATACATGGAATTACCTGATTATTGCTTATTACACCTGTTTGAAAGTTTCCGGTAATTACGTTTCGAAAATCAGTCCATACAAACGCTTTTATTACTGATTTAAATATGTGGGCCCCACCATGATATATATGAGTTATCCACACCATCCATCCTTTTAAAAAATACATTTTAAGGCATAAGCCCAAAACTGAGGACAATAAAAAGCTTAAGTGGACCACACCTGAGGAAACATGAATCATTAAAACGTGAATGGTTGAAAGTTGTTTTCTCCCTAGGGCCCACAGTGATGTTTATTTGTCATCCAACCCGTTAATAAGGTCACACAGTCATGGGTAAAGTGGAAACAAAAATATCAGTTTGATCCAAAACTTCCATGGCCTTCAAGAAGCTTTCAATGGTAGGAGTTCAATTCCCATTGTTTCCATTAGTGTGGTCCACTTGATCTTTGGATCTACATATTTTTTTGGCTCATGCCCTAAAATGAGTTGGCTAAAAGAATGGATGGTGTGGATAATACAAAAACATCAAGGTGGGCCCCACAATTTAACTTTTTTTTCATCTGAGGAGTGTTATAAATGAAAGGTGGTGGTCAAATCTCCTTGGAAAATCAACCGGAAATACAGCGGTAAATAATTATTACCCATTTACCTGGAATTACCTCTGTAATTCGAAAATCAAACAGGCCCTAAGTGTACATCATTCCCATTATCAAACAGTTACTTTTTGAGACACAATTAATTGCATTTTATATTGTCACCAGCTTAACATCCATATATTGACAGCTTGTTGAAAGAAGCCATTGATGAGATAATCGTTTCCTGGGTCCGGCACTGCTGGACCCAATGATGAATGGCAGCCAGTTGGGGGTCGACGCCATTCTAACAGAGGAGGAAGACTGCCGCACTCCACCAATACGGCCCCGAGTGGTTTTCCTCCCCCATACCCAAATGGGAGAGGTAAGCAGATCAACTCCAGTGACTTCAGCTTGTTTGTCAGGAACATTTCTTTTGACACATCATTGGAAGACCTCTTCCAGATCTTCTGCAAATTTGGAAAGGTGATAGATACGTATATTCCGAAACTTCCGGGGACTCTTAAGCCGAGAGGCTATGGCTTCGCTCGATTCAGATATGAACAAGATGCAAAGAATGCCATTGATGTTTTAAATGACAAGCGGATCGATGGTAGAATCGTCGAAATCCGTTGGGCTCGGAGAAGGAATAATCTGCCGCGTGACACGCCCATTCGACGCACTCCAGATCTGAGGTATGTGACAGCTGTGTCAAACCCATCTCTATCCTATGCCAATGCAGTGAACACCAGAGAAATTTTGCCGTCAGCAAGAGCTCCGCAGGGGGATGAAGCAGCCACCATTGCCGACCGGAAAGCTGTTGAAACCAGATTGCAAATCTTAAAATTGGGAGTGGTAATCACGGTTTCTAATATCCACATTTCGATACTTCAGATCCAGAGCTCTATCAGGGCTTCTTGCTTCGGACCATCCTTAGGTGAAATCACGTGCATATCCTCAAACAAATTTCTGGTAATAAGTGAAATCCAAACAGGTGCTCAATGACTTCCTATTGGATTCAGAACTCCACAATAAGTCACACATGATCAACGTCTCTAAGTGGACCCCAGAGGAAGTTTTCGGAGGGGAAGGAGTCTGGCTCAGATTATTCGGCATACCAGCACACGCCTGGATGGAATCGGTCTTGCTGGATTTGGGAAATCAACTAGGTAGAGTGACTCAAATCGACCCGATAAGTGCTTATGGCATCTTCCAATGCTTTGCTCGAATCAGGGTGGCCTTATGCCCGCGGAAAAACCTGCAAAAAATCCTCAACCTGGTTGTTCTCGACAGATGCTTTCCGATTGTTGTAGAGTTAGAACCCATTAGCAGAGCAAGTTCTTCTGATGGAGTGCAGGGCTATAAGGAAAGCACGAGGGAATGGGTGGATAGAAGCTTCAACACCATGCAAGTTGGCCTAAGTTCACGCCAGCTTCCTGTTTGTAGAAATGCCAGTGAGGAGATTCAGACCGACAATGTCACCAGGCGTGAGCAGGAAACCAATCCTTTGGATGGGAAAAAGGTACTTAATGAAGTAAATGAAATAATTTATATCTCAGATGCTAGGGAAATGGAGAATACAGGTGATATAGTTCATTCAGAGGCTGCGAGTCACTCAACTCCTGACCCAGTTTCAGGAAGAAATGTGGTACATGAAACACACAGAAACAGACCATTAGAGGGTGACATCTCTATTAATATAAACCAGATCTTGGGAAGACAAGCATTACCTGCAGCCAATGGAGGACAGGCATTACCTGCAGCCAATGGAGGACATGCATTTCCTACAGCCAATGGAGGACAGGCATTACTTGCAGCCATTGGAGAAGATCAACAGGTGAGTACATTGCTGATTTCTCAGGGACATCACCCCACAGGAGAGATACTTTAGAAGGAAACAACATTTCCAGCAGGTACCAGAGGGAACAACAATCCCAACCCATCAATCCTTCAATGCCAAATCTCTAATATCCAACAACAACAAAAAATAATTAAGCAGTGATATGGCTGACATTTCCAAGGACCTTTTTAACATGGACTTCGCACCTCCTGACCTTCCTGAAATTCAGCAAGAAGTGTACATGGGTTCAAGCTCCATCAACAAGATGCCTAAAGTTTACAGGCGCAGGAGAATAAGATCGGCAGGAAATTCGCCATACTTGCTGGGTTGCCAATCTCGGAGAAGAGAGAGAGGGGCGCTAACAGAAACAGAGGACCATTTTGCAGATTCTGAAAATGAGTTGTATGAGACGCAGCTCACGGCCTCTCGCTATGACACCCAGGAGGATCCACAGCTTTCAGAAGATATATTGTAAATCTCCAGAGAGACACGATTTGATGCATCAGTTGGAGATCGATTTATCTCCATACTTTCGGAACCAATGCACAGCAATAGAGATTGCAGATAGGGTTGCCTTGCAGGGGCAGTCCATAACTGATTTATCTCAGCTGATAGAAGGTAAGCAAGCAGGTGATGGTGCAGAACCTCAGCTGATACATCCAGGAAATGAGCAGAACCTGAACCAGGTCCCAACA
Source organism: Magnolia officinalis (assembly GCA_021015155.1). NCBI lineage: Eukaryota > Viridiplantae > Streptophyta > Magnoliopsida > Magnoliales > Magnoliaceae > Magnolia > Magnolia officinalis. The sequence goes on along the minus strand of JAJHSJ010000002.1, from coordinate 9,105,980 downwards.
CTACAACAAAAGCAAGGGCAAGCCGCTTCTCTAAATGTCCAAGGAATGCAACAGGCTCAAGGTTCAGATGTCCAGAGGAGAAGGGCACGAATTTTCTACAGCAGAGGTGACTGGGAAACCAGGCTGAGAAGACTCAAATGAAGGGCAGTGAACACAGGCTGTATCACGGATGGATAAGATCCTTGTTTGGAATGCACGGGGCATTGGAAACCGCAAAACGGTCAGAACGTTGAAACGAATGATGAGGACTCACAACCCCTGGATTGTGGTGATCCTTGAACCGATGCTCAGGGATTCTAGTAGAGTGAGGATCGGCCTGTCATTAGGTTTTCACCTCTCTCATTCTAATGTTGTGGAGGGGGGAAAAATCTGGTTCTACTACAAAGATGTTTTCTCTTCTTCCATTATTAAAGCAACTAACCAAATGCTTTCTGTTAATATGTACATTCAGTCACTGCAAATCTCTCTCAATCTAACTGCAATCTATGCTAGCTTCTCTCGTCTTACCAGGAGACAACTCTGGGTGGATCTGGCAGATCTATCTAATAGCCTACAGGGCCTGTGGGGAGTCTGTGGGGACTTTAATGCCATTGCAGTAGCTGAAGAAAGAAGGAGCAGAGGAGCCTTTGACAGACACAGTGCTAGGGAATTCAGCGAGGCGATCGAGACAGCAAGTTTATTGGATGCAGGGTTCACGGGGCCGAGATTCACTTGGTGCAATAACCAGGCAGGCACGTCAAGGAGCTGGGCCATCCTGGACAGAATGCTTATTAATACAGCCTGGGCGACCGCGTTTCTGACTTTCCACATTCAACATTTACCTCGAATCAACTCCGACCACAACCCCTTACTTCTTGCCTTCCCTCCTATACCTCCAACCATGCTAAAACCTTTCCGTTTTCAGAAGATGTGGACGAGGGAGAGCTCTTTCATGCAAGTGGTCAAAGAGGCATGGAACAAGGAGGAGTCCTATCATCCGGTTATCAATGTGCTAGTGAAACTGAAAAGTGTGAAATCTCATCTAAAATCCTGGAACAAAGAACACTTTGGGGATATCTTTGAGAGGCTTAAGGCGGCAGAAACTGAAGTAGCAGACTTGGATCTTCAGCTCCAGCAGTTAGACCTAAACCAGGGCAGCGATGCGAGCCTACATCACAGGTTTCAGGAAGCTTCTGCCAAGTTGAACCAGTGGGAGACAAAACATGAATTATTCTGGAAACAGAAGTCCAAAATAAGCTGGTTAGATGAAGGGGACCGCAACACCAAGTTTTTTCATGCCACAGCTACGGAAAGACAAAGAAGGGCTAGAATTACCAGCATTTAGCTTGCATCGGGGGAAGTTTTGAATGTGCCAGATGAAATTAAGAACGCTGCAATCAGCCACTTCAAGGAACTTTTTAAAGGTAGGCGCAACACTGTGAATTCAGCCTTGCTCGATTTGGTGTCGAATTTGGTGACGCAGGAAATGAATGACTGTCTCATGGCGCAACCATCCATCCAAGAAGTCCATGCAGCTATCCTCTCCATTCCGTCAGAAAGTGCGCCTGGCCCAGACGGTTTTTCTGGAGTTTTCTATTCGGTTTGTTGGGACATTGTTGGCTGGGACGTTCACAAGGCGATGGTCTACTTCTTCCAGGGAGGAAGGATTCCTCGTGCAGTAAATTCCTCGTTGATTTGTTTGATTCCCAAAGGGGCCACTCCTAGGAAATGGGCTGATTTTCGCCCTATTAGCTTATGCAATTGCCTCTACAAGATCTTCTCGAAGATCATAGCTGTTAGACTCAGTCGGTTCCTCCCCTCTCTCATCTCCCCAGAGCAGGGCGCTTTTGTTAAAGGTCGGGCTATCTCAGAGAATATTGCTCTCTCTTAGGAGTTGTTCAGGGAGGTTAATAGGAAGTCCAGAGGAGGCAATGTGGTGCTCAAGCTGGATATGGAAAAAGCGTATGACAATGTGATTGGACTTTCCTAAAGCACGTCTTGAAGCGGTTCGGGTTTTGCGAGAGGTGGGTCATCATCGTGGAGAACTGTTACTCATCTTGTTGGTTCTCTGTATTGATAAATGGGGAAGCTACTGGTTTTTTCAAGTCATCCTGTGGGCTAAGGCAAGGTGATCCACTTTCGCCTAGTCTGTTCATTCTAGGGGCGGAAGTTTTGAGCCGAGGCCTTCATCAAATGGTAGCGTCGGGCAGTTGTGCTCCTTTCTCACTTGGGAGGGGCATCCCTGTTGTTTCTCATCTTCTCTATGCGGATGATACCCTCCTCTTTCTAAATGGAGGTAAGGCTTCGATGAGAAGAATTGCAGCTTTGTTGGAGGAGTACCAACTAGCGTCGGGCTAATGTATCAACAAAGGCAAAAGCTCCTTTTACTGCTCCGATAAAACTACGGCAGCCAGGATTCGAGCAACCTCCAGACAGCTTGGCATAGGTCGATCCACAGGCCCTTTTCTCTATCTAGGAGTCCCTCTGGCAGTTGGTAGACTGAAAGCTAATGCTTTTTAGCCTTTGGTAGACAAAGTGGAAGGCCGGATTAGGGGTTGGCGATCCAGATTTTTATCGTAAGCAGGAAGAGCGGTACTTATCAAGCATGTTCTGGGAAGTATTCCAATACACACTATGGCCACCGCTTGCATTCCAAAACAGGTACTGTCAGGCCTTGAGAGATCTTTCGCTTCTTTTTTTTGGGGGTGGGCAAGTGGTAAACGGAAATTGCATTAGAAAAGTTGGAAATGTATATCAAGGCTGAAAGATGAAGGTGGCTTAGGCATTCGAAATCTATTAGAGGTAATGAAAGCCTTCCAAATTAAAATGGCTTGGGTGCTTCAGTTCCGCAGGGAATCCAGCTTATGGGCCTCTTTTGTGGAAGCAAAGTATAATTACAATCAAGAAATGTTGGTGCATGATAGAAATGTAAGGAGCGCATCCCCCTATTGGAAGAAGATCTTGAGCGTCATTCCTTTCCTGGTAGAAAAAGTCCAGTGGAGTGTTGGTACAGGTGCATGCAGCTTTTGGCGATGCAATTGGACCGGTCTTGGTCATCTTCGGAATTTTTTGATATCAGAAGTCTTAGATGACGCTCTCTCCGTGCAAGTTAACCAAGTGCTGGGCCCACCTGGTCCTCTCCCGCCGTCGATGGCTCTTTCCATGCTTTCTAGTCACGTTGTTAAGCATATTTTCCAATGTGGATTTTGTACATCAACAGGTCTAGATACCCCCCTTTGGCCCTTCACCTCTTCAGGTGCCTTCTCTGTAAAATTTGCCTTGGACATCAGTAGGTCGAACGCTCCCAGAATGGGCTGGGCGAGTTGGGTATGGCACCGGAAACTTCCATCGAAAATTTCTCTTTTTATCTGGAAACTTCTCCACAATGCAATTCCGGTTGAAAAAGCAGTCCAATCCAGAGGCGTGTTCCTTGCTTCCAAGTGCAGCTGCTGCAGGGCAGATTCTGAGCAGGGCCCAACTGAGGAGACCATATCCCATCTCTTTCTGGACGGTCAGCCAGCGTTACACGTCTGAAGATTTTTTGCTGTTCAGGCAGGGATCTCCATAATGCAGGCAACAACGGTGGTGGCTAGAATTCTGCAATAGAGGAGGGCTTGCGCAGACAACAGAGGGCGCTTGGTATGCAACCTTCTCTCCCCAGCTTTTATTCTTTGGGAACTTTGGCGAGCAATGAACGGGGCTCTTCATGATGATAGAGCTATGAAGGCTCCATTGATTATCGCAAAAGTCTCTTGGTGGCTGACCATCACCTCCAATGAAGATGTCAAAAGAAGGTATGTGCAGCCTCATTCAACGCATCAGTCGGTGGTCCTATGGCAGAAACCCCCTGCCGGCTGGGTGAAAGTAAATATTGACGGGTCCTCTAGGGGAAACCCGAGTTTGGCTGGGGGTGGTGGTGTTTGTAGAAATGACAAGGGCGAGTTCTTGTTTGGTTTCGCTTTTGGTTATGGTGTGATGTCCAACATTGGAGCAGAGATTCGTGCGGTTCATGATGGGCTTCTGTAATGCTTGGAGAAAGGTTTCTCGAAAATTGTGGTGGAGTCAGATTCAGAATTGGTGATCAAGGTCTTCAATGAGGAAGCAGACATTGGTTGACATTAGAATGGTTGGAGAACCATCACGGATAGACTGTGGAATCTTGCCTCGGTGGAATTCAGACACGTGTGCAGGGAGGGTAATGCTTCGGCTGATGCGCTCGCGCGTGACGGAAGTGTGTTCCAAGGTCGTTTTATTACTTCTTGCAGGGCGGACTTGCCTTAGAGAGTGAGGGGCTTCCTCTTCCTCGACAAGGTTGGTCTCGGGTCGATTAGAGAGAGGAAGAATTAAGGCCTCTCTATCCTTGCTTGTTGTGTTGTTTGTTATTTTTCCTTTTCGGCCAGGGGGTCCGGGCTTCTTTACGATAGGTCTTCTGTAGGTCCTTTTTTTTTTCCTTTGAAGACCTGAATTTCTGTATCTTTTATCCATTAATGAAATATACCTTTGCTTAAAAAAAAAAAAAAAAAGGTTAACATCCATACTCTCACTTGATTTTGCAATTTTTTGTTGATTCTCAATCCATAGCATTTACAATTATATAATAAATCATCAAAATCAATATATGGGACTTTATTTAACTAAAATAATCAATCATGCCTCGATAAAATCATACTATAAACATTTCTCAAATTTACTCCAAATAATATTAAATAAAGAGAATGATATAAAATATCTTAATGAATCAGTAGCATTAATGAATCAGCCGTCTAATGCAGCAAGCTCATCCTCCACCAAATACGATCATTGATTTTGAGTATCATCTTCCAGCCCAACCTCATTTGCCCGCAATTGACTCAAATTTCCATTCTCATTTGCCTCTGCATGGTTGTCAATCGACAACGTTAGCTGGCTAGGTCAGTGAGTGAACCCAGCATGGTTCATACGTAGCACAAACAAAATAAATAGATATGTATGCAGTATGAGCATGTATGCAGAGACGTCATGAGATGCACGTCAAGTGAGATGATGGTTCACTTGTTTGGGTTAGATATCCGTCAACCTGAAAATTGTACCATTCAGACATCCATCGTAGGTAGGTATGAGTAATATATACCCGTCAAACATCCACTTAGGTAGGCATGGGTAATTATACATCTAATCTGTGAGTAGACTTCCACAATCGTGGGCATCTGACAACAAATCTACCAGGCGTAACCATCTAAGGATATCTCGCAAGAACTCAAGTCATAAGGTATGTATGCAATCACGATGGATGTATGTAATGTATGCTTAGTGTCTATGTATCGATATGCATAGTCAGTCAAATACATCTCTCTTTAAGAGGAACAACTGAAATATATGATATCAATGATTGGTATGTTTACATGTTTAGTATTCATCAAAATCTTTCAAAGCATATATCATAAAGCAAGGATTATAAATAGTGTAACACTTCAATAATTACATGGAAACTATATCAGCCATAACAATCACAATCAATCACATCATCAATCTTAATCGTACATATATGAGACACGTCGTGATTCATTCACTAATTTAGGATATGGTCGAGTCCTTCAAATAATCGAATGCTTTGGAAACTAGAATCCCTAGTAAGATGATTTAACATATCACAATTTAATTATATTATGCAAACAAGTAGGGTCCACCTTTGATTTAAGCAAGATGACCCAAGGACTGTCAATTAATGTAGTCGATGAATCGAGACAGCTTGAGGCCTCCTTCGATCGCTCGAAGGCAATTTGCATCATGACATGATGAAACCTATAAATTGTAGATCCCTGCAATTAGGGATGATGATTGTGCACTTATGATGCATTGATGTTCTGTGGCCCAGGCATGATGTACGTATTGTATCCACACTGTCCTTTGTAGCATAATGGTGTGGTATGTTTTCTTCTTGATACAATGTTTACGAGGATTGGGGGTGTAGGGTTGGTGATGGAGGTAAATGGAGTCCTTTTGGCCATGATGCGATGTGTATGATGCATGCTTAGGGCATGTTGGGGGGTCGTGCAGAAGCAAACCCGAATTCAAACTAATAAGATAAAATCAAGTGAAAGTAAAATACACAAATAACACGCAAGTTTTACGTGGAAAAACCATCAAAGAAAAAAACCATAACATAAAGCGATAAACAATTTACTATGAAAGCAATATTATAAGAGATGAATGGACTTACTGTAAGGCTCATTCCCACAACACATGATATTGTCCGCTTTGTCGAAGCTCACGGGTATAAAACAAATCATTTGGGGAAAGGATACTAGTAGCTCGCCCAGGCCTTATCGGCCTCGCCCACATCAGCACCTACCCCTTCAGATATTGTCCAACCAACTGTCATCAGAGTGCGCAGCAGTGGTTTTGTTCGTCACCGGACACAGGCTCACCTGTTCTAGGCACAACGCATCATCCCTATTAAGGAAGGAACCTAACTTATAGCCAGTTGGATAGTCTGTACCCATTCACGGTTGTAGAACAAGAAATCCTCATCAAATCTAATATCAAGTGACTCAGTTGTATAGTATGTACCCTTTCACGCTATCACCATTGCCCATAAAGATAAGTTTCTTCGCTCGTTAGTCTATTTTATCTCTTAATTGACGGTACATGAGAATAAGCTTCACAATCAAATATACGCAATCTTTAGTAGTCAATATCATGACCACTCCACACCTTTTAAGGAATTTTACAATTTATCAGCTTATACGGGGACCTATGCATCACTAGATAACATGCCGTATTTACGGCTTCAATCTACAAATCCTTGCCCAATTCAGTATTACTCAACATGCTTTGACTTCTCTCCAAGAGAGTCCGATTCATACGTTCCATTACACTATTCTATTCAGATGTGTGACTCACTATATTATGCCTTATAATCCCCTCATTTTTACGAAATTGATTGAATTCGTTTGAAATAAATTCACCTCTATTGTCTGTCCTTAAAACCTTCAGTTTCTTCCTTGTTTGCTTCTTGACCATTACATTTCATAACTTAAATGTCGCGAATACATCGAATTTATTTTTCAGAAAATAAACCCACACCTTCTTGAAATAATCATCTATGAATGATATAAAAAAATGATGACCCTTAAGCGGAAACAATGGGTGACATGCCCTATACATTTGAATGCGCATACTCAAACACTTCTTTACATACATGTTTTTTAATATTAAAAGTTAGTCGATATTGTTTACCATATTGTCACGCCCCGAACTCGGAAACCGGGCTCACAAAATTCTCGATCGCCGAATCCGGTGCCGACAGCCTCCGTAGTACCCCATTCTCGGCCCCCAGCACCCATATACCAGGTTCCGATCCTGGGATGCTACAAGGAGGATTTCTAATAATCAATTTGATTCGTAATGAGCATAACCACAAGCATAACCCACGAATAATAACCACAAGAACACCATCACAAATTCCACTATGATAAAAAACTTTAAGTACAATGCATAGGAAAGGGAAATACAAGATAGTGCTAATAACAAAACTCCAGAAGCTTGGCTGCACACTCCAACGCGGTGAGTCTACGACTGCGTCCTGGCGTCACCTGCACGCATCAATCGTGCATAAGCTTATGGAAAGCTTAGAGGGTGGTGTAAGTGTGTGCGCAATATGAGTGTGCTCAGAATGTAGGGTCAGAGTAATGCAGAATCGTGTTGATGAGTACATAAATGCAACCAGCCGTACCAAGGCTATGCAGTACAAGATATGAGTGCAATCGGTCATACCAAGACCATGCAATGTAAGATACAGCTCAAGCATGCCAATCCTCATCCAAATCCTCATGTCAATACAGTTCTCAGTCTGAATAATCACCGGGGTCTAGTACACTCTGCACCAGCTTACCGTCCATATCCTAACGCACAACTGGGAGAGCGGAAGAAACCTCACTATCCGCCTGCCAATATCGGGCCCGGCTCGTCGATAGAGGATCGATTCCTTAAGCTGGTCAAACTCAACCTAGAAATTGCCGCCTCACTCAGGCGGGTAAGGTCACACCCCTTTCCAACCGACCACGACACAGTGGGAGGCGCGACCTATTGGTATACGACCCTCGCGCGCTCGTGTATCCACTCGGTCTCGACGTTGGAGTCATCCTCTGGTACCATCAGGTTTAGGGATTTTCACCCAGGGACATCTATGGCGCCCGTATGCTAGAACCAAACCTTTTTGGTATCCAATCCAACCACCCACGATGTGTCTGTGGAGGCTATGACCCTGGTGTCGCTAGGGCATACAGTAACTACAATCACACAATGTAAGTGCATGTAACACACTATCAATCATGCAGTCATCCTGCGTGAAGCACGCGCTCATGTAAGGCAACTCCACCTATCAGGGAGCCCGTAAACAGTCTGTCTGAAGGCATATGATATGATTAGACACTCCTCATCTCAAGCATACATATGATGTGTATGATCATGAATCATATATCTATACTAAACATGTTATATAGTGATGGGATCTGAGCAAGGCGACGATGGGCCTAGACGGCCTACCCACTATAAGTATGGGCCTATCAATGGGCCTTAAGGAGAGTGATAATGCGGACATTTAACCAACATTATCCCTACAATGTGGGCGTCAAACCATCATTGCTCCCAAGGCATGGCCGCCAAAACATCATAACATAAACCATGAAAGAATCATATATTGCAAAGGGCCTTAGGTACATCCCGTTGGGCCTCGACCCAAAGGCCTCCAATACATCAAATGGCCTCATGTACATGGGTCTCGTATATATCGAAGTGGGCCTCAATAGGCAGGCCCACAAATACATCCAATTAGGCCTAGTCACATGGGCCTCATATATATCAAAGTAGGCCTCCACAACGGGCCATAATTACTTCAAGATGGGCCTCAGAACATGGGCCCTAGATACATCAAATGGGTCATTTATCATGGGCCTCAACTATTCCCAGGTGGGCCTTCATGAACTATAGATCCCTCTTATTTTTAGTCTCAAGCCTTAAGACGATCATTCATAATGGTAGGATAGGTTAGATGCAACACATGCATCATGGTGGACTTCCATGTGGGCCCACTATAACATTTATTTTCCGTCCAATCCTGGGCCCACTGAAATGCTTATCTGCCACCCAACCTGTTGGTAAGACCACGTGAGCAAGGGCTCCACTATAATGTTTATTTTACATCCAACTTGTTGATAAGGCCATGTGGCAAGGGGCTCACCAAAATGTTTATTTCCCATGTAACCTGTTGATAAGGCCATGTGGCAAGGGGCCCACCAAAATATTTATTTCCATGTAACCTGTTGATAAGGCCACATGTCCGTGGGGCCCATTGGAATATTTATTTGCCACCCAAACTGTTTATAAGGTCGCTGGACCTGGGGTGGGCCTGGAGCCCACCGTGATATTTATTTGCAATCCAATCCATTCATGAGGCCACGTGGGCTTGGGCCCACTAGAATGTTTATTTGAAATCCAACCTATTCACGAGGTCACGTGGACCTTGGGACAGGGCCCACTGTAATGTTTATATGCCGTCCAAACCTGTTCATAAGGTCACTTGGACCTGGGTGGGTGGGGCCCACCGAAATGTGGTTAGCAAATCTAGCCCACCCAATATGTGTGTCCCACCTGGCTGAGGGTCCAGACCAAGTTTCAGTCACATTAAAAATTCAGGTAGGCCCCACCAAGTGTTTTTATATGGTTTAGGCATGTCTTCACATGATTTAGATGGTATGGCCCACTTGAGTTTCGTTTGTGGCTGATTTTTTGGGATACCCCATAATTTAAAGGGGAACCATCAATTGCACGGTGCTGATGGTCGAAACGCACCATGGTGGGGTCCACGGCTGGAGCCGTGAGGGCCCAGCCGGTCGTCCGCCCGCCAACATTCTGACAGCAGCAGCAGCTGCTGTCGTTTCTTTTTTTTTTTTAAAATGGGACCCACAATGACTAGATCCACCCCGTCCATTGTCTGAGTCCCGCAAAATGAGGGGTCCACACCAAGTTTCAGGTGGGTCCAAGCTTCTAGTGGACCCCACCAATCATTTTCCTATGTTTTAACAAGAAATACAAGCATTCTCGATCCCACGGCCCGCCAGAAAATCAGATCAGCCTCATTTTTTGGTTCAACGCCTAAAATAGGCTGGAGAATAGATTGGATGGCGTAGATCACATACATACATCAAGGTGGGGCCTACATGAGCAGCCCACCCCAAAAAGTAAATAACTCTCTTTTTTTTTTTTGCATGCAAGTACGCACCCATGTCAGTACACCACACTCCACGTTCCGCCCGTCCAGCGTCCAGGGACGCTGGACGGCGTGGATAAACACAGACATCAGTGTGGGCTCCATGTGTTAGTGGCCTGCACATCAAGGTGGGTTCCACATGAATGTGGCCCACCCTTTGAATCAACAAGATATTTGTGTTTTCCTTCATCTTGACCATCCAATTGACCCATTGCAAGGTGGGCCTCACGATCGGACGGTTAAGATCATCTTGCACATAGTGGCCACAAGACATCACACCAAAAGAGAGAGAGAGGGAGAGAGAGAGAGAGAGAGAGAGAGAGAGAGAGAGAGAGAGAGAGAGAGAGAGAGAGAGAGAGAGAGAGGAGGGACCCCGCCACTATGGGCCCTCCATTGATACTATACATAGATCAAAATGGGTTCCACCAACAAGTGGGCCCTTAAATGGAAATCAACGGTGGTTCACCCACCTCTTGTGCTCCTCCTTGCTCCCTTAGCTTCCTTAGCTTCTAGCCTCCTCTTTCAATGGTGGTTGATGATGATCCAACGGTTGAGATGGGAGATGTGAGAGTGGGGGAAAGTGGGCCACACTTGGTGTTTGGGAGGGAGAGGAGGTTGGACGTGTGGTGTTTTGGGAGATGAGAAATGGAATGAGAGAGAGAGAGAGAGAGAGTAATGATAAAAGGAATGAGGTGATGTGGTGGTTTAATGAAGAGGTAATGGGGAGGTGAGGTTAGGTTTGAAATTTGTGAAAAGAAGTATGGTGAAGGGAGAGAAGAGTTGACTTGGGAGAAAGAGGGAATGGCCATGAGTACTTGTTGTTGGGTGAGGTGTCATGGAGGTATGGTGGTGTACTTGACTTGATTGATGGGACATCTCGTAGAGATTCCTTCGTAATTCACAATATGCGGTGTTTCTTCGGAATGAACGCAGACTGACATCTTCCCACCTAGGTATCGGTTCGGTGCGTGAGTCGCAGCGTTGGAACCGCGGCGACGGCGCGGTCAATAGGATACAAGTTTCGGTTCGAACTGACTTTGGTATGTAGGACTCGGCTTAGGATCGTGGGCAACGTTGGAAATGGGTCGAGGATTGTCAGAATTCGACTGGTAGGATCGCGGAAGCCTACGGAACGGTACGGACTACGGTACGTGTCTTACACATATATACAATATTCACATATATGAAAATCAACACTTTTAAAGATAGGAATCAAGATATGATCAGAAAGTACCTTTATGCCGTGCTTGCTCTTGTGGCTCAAACGAGCATGCCACAAATATGCCAATGTGGACTTCGCTACAGACGCTACAATTCCAGCCGATACGATATTCGCAATCAACTTGTAAAGATTGTTATTCCACTGAGCTTTTACCACTACGAGAGGCCCTTTAAAAACTTTAAGGATTTGATCAAAACTAGTGAACTTGCACCTAAGTGCCTCTAATGCCTCAAGAGAGATAAGATTCTTCTTAAAATTAGAAACGTGTCTCACATTCATCAGGATACACTTCACCACATCGAACATCTTGATGCATACTACACTGAACTGATTCTAATAACCTTTCAGGCAATGTCATTGTCCATAAAAACCTGTCCACCATCATTCTTACTATAACAGGTGAACCAATCTTTTTGAGAAGTCATGTGGTATGAGGCCTCCAAATCCAAAATTTAGTCGTTACTTAGGTAACCATATTTTGATGTATTTAAGAATCACCACCATCTACCTCCTCATTAGATTGTATTGTATTGGCCTCCTTTATCGTATTATCAAACTTTTCTCCCTTCTGAGCCTTAGGATTCTGACAATCATTTTTCATTTGTCATGTCATCCAACAATTCCAATACTTTATCTTACCATTCTCTTTTAATTTGGACTGTTATCAAGAACTTTACTTTTTCCGTTCAGAATTTATTCCCCTGGTAACTAACACATCTGTAGAGGTACCCTCACCACTGTCTTTCTTTCTTAACTGCTTTTCATAAAGGGTTGAGATGATAGTTTCAATATCGATGGTATTCTTACCATGGATCAACATGTCTACCAGATTATTAAAAGATGGTATAAGCAAATTCTAAAGAATCAAGGCTTGATCTTCCTCTTCAATCTTAACCTCAACATTCGTCAAGTTATATAGTAATTCACTGAAAGTGCTCATGTGTTCACTAATATCAGATCACTCTGCCATCTTAAGATTGTAGAATTGATTATTAAGATACAGACGACTGCCTAGAAATTTCTTCATGTACAAACTGTCGAGTTTCGTCCATACTCCTATGGCGGTCTTTTGATCCAGGACATTATAGATAACATTATCCGCTAGACACAATTTTCTCAAGGTTGTAATTCTCTCATTAAGTTCATCCCACTCTTTATTAGTTATAGATGTAGGTGCTCACAACCCTAAGTGTAGGGTCTCGATGTAGTAATAATCTCGATGTGACCGAGGTCGAATCCACAGGGACTAATCTTGTGCGTTTCTGAAATTAACTAGAAGTAGAACTAGAAGAAGATGTGAAACTAAAGTATTTGAAAGAGTAATTGCGAATATAGTAATTAAAACTAAGAATTTAAAGGTGGGAACTAGGGTGTCAAGGATCTACTTGTAGTGATCAGGGAGCCCTCTTGCTTGATTTAAGTAACACAATAAGAATTGGAGTCCCATCTCATCCAATTGGAACATATATCAATAAAATCAAATCTAAACTTTCATTGACCTAATTCTCAATGAAGGAGAACTGTGATAATTGACAGGGATTCCATCACCAAACAATGTCCAGGATACAATGACAAACAACAGGATTTACCAATCCTATAATCTCAAAGCAGGGGAGTTGTGAAGATTAGGAAGGATTCCATCACCCTACCATGCCCAAGAGATGATGGTGAACAACAGGACTTACTAATTTGACAATCTCAAATTAGGAAAAGAAGATACTCAAAGCTATTGCATATCTATTGTAATTTGAGTAACAATAAACCATTAAAAACTGAAAGTATTCCTTAAATATCAAATTAGAATCCGTGGAGTTCAACATAAACATGAATGAAAACAATAGAAATATCCCATCATGCTACAAGCTTCACCTCTTAGATTTAGCCAACCATAGACATGATTGGACCAAAGTCTCTTAAGAAAAATATAAAAATAACTATGGAAGAAGAAGAAAAACTCTTAGCGACGGCTTCTCCACCCTTTTGCTCCTCCACTCTATAAACCCTAGAAGATGCCTGAGAACGTCATAGGGAGTTCTATTTATAGTTGTGAAACCCAAACTTTCGCACTTAGTTGGAAAACTCCAGAAATCGCCTCAAATTTATGCAGTTTGCTAAAATAGACTTCGCTCTGTGTAGTTTTTCAAAATAGACTTCACTCTGCGCAATTTCACAAAATGACCGAGAGTTTCAGAATATGCTTTTTCAGGACGATTTCAGGATTCATTTTCTTCACTTCAAATCTTTGATTCTCTTCATTCCTCACTTGATTTTCTTGGATCTTTGGCATGCGAATTTTTCAATCTTAGTCTCCTAAGATCCATCCCTTGCCTTGGTTATTCTTGAGTATCGAATCCATGCTTTTAGTACAATTTTCAATCCAAGTTCTTAAATTCACATTGCAACACAAACATGAGTAAAATAGAACATTAATCATTATTATGTTCATAAAACTAAAATATAAATGGGGGATAATATGCGATATTTGACCCTCAATAGTAGGATGCTTCGCCTTGCTAATGGGAGTATATTGTAATTCTTGTTTAACTAAAAGGCCTCTTATCTTCAGCTTTTATAGTTTAAAGTTATTTTTACCAGTGAAATTCTCTGTTTCATACTTTACATTAGATCCTTTTGTCGACATGTTTCAGATTAGAATTCGAAACCTCGACATTAGCTCTTATACCACTACTTGTTGGGGGTCGCACGGAAGGAAATTCGAATTCAAACTAACAAGATGAAATCAAACGAAAGCAAAACGCACAAAGAACACGTAAATTTTACATGAAAAAACCATCATGGGAAAAAACCATGGCACAAGGCAATAAGGAAGCCACTACGAAAACAATATTATAGGAGATGGATGGACTTACCGATCTGAATAACCCCAAAAACCTTCTTAAAATTCCTAGGTATGCCCTTAAACCCTTAGGCACGTCTTAGACAACCCTAACCTTACCCTAATCTCTATTACAACCGATATATATACTACTACAATTGGAATAGGTCACACACTTACTTAGTTCTGCGCGCACCTTCAATTAACTATGATTTTTCTAAATTTTGATGATGGGATCAAGCATTTGTTGATGGCATCGACAGCTGCTTGATAGAATCGAGTGGTCTATCGATGACATCAATAGACTTTACTACAGACAGATTTAAGACATATGACAACAGGGTGTAGGATTTGTGTTTCAATAGCTATGTAGCATGTTAGAGGCTGTTATGTGATATTTCAGGTTTGGGAGCTGGACAAGAAGTGGATGTTTTGGTTTGTTGAGTTTTTGAGTTGTAGGCTTATATTTTAGTGAGGCCCAAATTTTTATGTTGGTGCCTGTGTGTGTGGTTCTATAGCTTATTCCATCAAAGTTTCAATTGGGAGCTTTTTATAAAAATAAAATAAAATGAAGAAAACAAATGTCTGAGTCACCTAATCAACAAGTTGGATGACATATGAACATTACAATCAGCACGAGGAAGTTTTAATGGTGGTCGTTCAATCAACAATGTTTTCTTGTGGTGTGGTCCATCGAGATTTGGATCTGCCTTATTTTTGGGCTTATTGATGAGCGGTGTGGTTAAAACACATACATCATAGTGGGGCCATAGAGCACCAACCAATAGCCACCTTGCTACTCCCGCAATTAAATGGAAGCAGATTGTGTGGTGACCCCACAACATTAGGTACTTAGTGTAAGAAGCTGTTGGGATTTGCTTATGGAAAAATGAATAGACAGCATGGATATAAAAAACATAATGCACGGTGGGCCCCACAATGCCTTACACCACGTAGCCAAGTGATGTTGGAAGCAGATTGCCAGTGGCACCCGGCACAGGGAGCACGACCTGACTCATGCTCTATGTATAGCCCACCATGATCTCACGCTTAATTTCATCCATTTTGCTAGATCACTTTTCAGTGCATGCTCCGAGAAATGATGCAGATCCAAAGCTGAAGTGGATCACAGAAAATAAGGGGATTGAATGCCCACCAACCAAAACTTCTTGTCGTCAGATGAGTTTTGGATCAATCTTATATTTGTGTTTTCCCTTTATTCAAGTCTCCGTTACCTCATAAACAGGCTGAATGGCAAATAAACATCATGATGGCCCTAGGGAAGTTTTAACGGTGGACATTCAATCCCAATTGTTTTATGTAGTGTGGTTCACTTGAGCTTTAAATCTATTTCATTTTTGGGCTGATGCCTAAAATAAACTGTGAATAAAGCATATACATCACAGTAGGCCTTACATAACTTTGGCCCATGTCTGGCCACAGGTACAGCCTTGTAGTGGGTGCCGCAGGCAATCCACTACCCATCATATTTGGGACACCACCCAAACCGATAGGAAACAGATTGGCTACTCCCCCTGCCACCAGCCCCCTAGCTGGTGTTCGGTGCTCTGTGGGTCCCACCATGATGTATGTATTTCATCTATTTCGTTCATCCATTTTTACATATAATTTTAGGGCTTTATACCAAAACTGAGACGGATATAAACCTTAGGTGGACCACACCACAGGAAAACAATAGTGATTGGGTATCCACCATTTAAATGCTCCTAAGGCCTACTGTACTGTTTATTTGACATCCAATATGTTGATTAGGTCATACAGACCTAGATGAAGGGAAAAAACAAATATCAGCTTGATCCAAAACTTTTATGGCCCCCAAAACTTTTTAATGGTCGACGTTCATTTAACACTGTTTTCTGTAATGTGGTCCACTTGAAATTGGGATATACCTAATTTTTGGTCTCATACCATAAAATGATCTAAAAAAATAGATGGACAGCATGGATGAAACACATACATCATGGTGGGGCCCACAGAGCACCGACCACCTGCTAATGGTCTATGGCCGGGGGAGTAGCCAATCCGTTTCCAAACCGATAGCACAACCTACAGCTAGGGGTGTACATCTAGTCCAACCGAGTTGAGCTCGACTCCGCTCGACCACTGGTTGACCTCAGCTCGAATTCGGCTCTACTCGGTCCTCGAGCCTGATTGGCCAGCTTGGCTCGGTTCAATCAGTAGCTCGGGCCGAGTTCGAGCCATGATCGAGCCGAGTTCGCCATTGAGGCATTTCCACAAATACCTGAACTGCAACTTCAAAATCCCAACGTTTTACAAACAGAGACAATGGTTTCTACAGGTATTTTATCAAACACTTTCTAAGCAATATAAAATCCAAGAAAAACAAAGAGAAAAAGGGTATTTGTTTCATGTAAATACCTTCTTTGCCACCAGCCACTTTTTGTTGAGTCATTTTATCAAACAGTTGGTGAGCAACATCAATGCAAAATAACCGAGTCATCGAACTGGTTCGATCCGAGTTCGATTCGAGCAGGATTCGATTTGAGTCGAGTCGAGTTGGAGCTTGCTTGAACTCGGCTCGAACTCATTTTCGAGCTAAAAAAATCAGCTCGACTCGGCTCGAACTCAGCTTCGAACCGAGTCGAATCGAGCTTTTTCGAGTCGAGTCGAGCGAGCTAACCGAGCTAGCTCGGTTCGTGTACACCCCTACCTACAGCCCCTTGCAGCAACCCGTAAGCATCGCAGTCTCAATGTCTAATGTGAGAACGTCATGTTTAGAGTTGGGCATAATCCGACTCGATCCGACGGATCTGACTTGATTCGACGGATTCGAATCGATCCAAATCGAAGGCTAGGATCGGGCCGGATCGAGTTGGCCCAGTCAAATCTGACCGTTCATCGGATCGAGTTCAGATCAATGTCAATCCGGACCGATCCGATCTGATTGGATCCAATCCGATCTAATCCGCACAATATTCATTGAACACTATTTCCTGTAATGTTGTCCACTTGAGATTGGGATATACCTCATTTTTTGTTTAATGCCTTAAAGTGATCTAGAAAATTAGATGGACGACATGGATGAAATAAATACATCATGGTGGGTCCGCATAGCACCAACCATCAGCCATTGGCCGGTGGCAGGGGAGTAGCCAATCCCTCCTCTTAGCTCGTGGCTCGAGGTGCATCGAGCACCGAGCTCTGACACGGACAAAAGGGAATGGTTCTATGTGGTTAAACTGTGTGGGCCCCACCGTGATGCATGTCGAACATCAACACTGTGCATTTGATGGGTCCCCTTTAAATTATGGGATATCCCAAAAATTAGTTGTATACGAAACTCAGGTGGGCCATACCATCTAAAATCATGTGAAGACATTCTTAAAACATATAAAAGAACTTGGTGGGGCCCACCTAAAATTTGGATGCATTTGAAACTTGGTCTGACCCCTCATCCAAGTGGGACATATAATGGATGGTCTGGATTTGTGAACCACACCTCGGTGGGCCTAAAAAATGATCATGAATGTTTTAATGGGAAGGTTACCCGTAACCCTCTCAATGTTGTACGTGATTGAAGCGGCAGCCTGACAGGTGTACCAATGCACCAGGCCGTTTGATGTATTGACGTTAGCAAGTTATGTGGGTCCCATCATGAGATATGTGTTATATCCAAACCGTCCATCCATTTGGCGAGCTAGTCTTAATGCTTGAGCCGTAAAATAAGATCTAAAGAGGGTTGAACGTCTACCATTGAAACAGACTATTCAATCCGAACAGCACCCAACTCGATCCAACTCGGTTTCCTGACCGAGTCAGACTCGGTTCGGGTGTAGTACGACGGATTGGATCGAGTCAGAGGACCCAAACTCGATCCCGGATCAGATCGAGTTCGGTCAGGGCATTGAAAGTTTCGGACCGAGTCAAGTTGGACCCAATCCCGTCTGACTCGACCCGACGCCCACTTCTAGTCATGTCAAGGAAGCAGATTGGCTAGTGTACCACACACCCGCTATATAGCTGGTGTGTTGACGTCAGCAAGTTTTGTGGATGTAATCATGAGGTATGTGTTATATCCAAACCGTCCATCCATTTGGCGAGCTTGTCTTAAAGCTTGGGACGAAAAATAAGATAGATCTAAAAATCAAGTGGACCACATTGCAAAAAGCAGTGGGGGATTAAACATCTACCATTGAAATCCTTTTATGGGTCATAGAAGTTTTGGATCAATATGAAATTTGTTTTTTCTCTTCATCCAAGTCTTTTTGACCTTATGAACAGATTGGATGGAAAATAAACGTTATGGTGGGCCCTACTAATTTTTTAACGGTGAAAATCATTATTCCTGCTGCTATTTGTGGTGTGGTCCATTTGATCTTTGGATATGATTCATTTTTTGGACAATGCTCTTAAATGATCTCAAAAAATGGATGAACGGTGTGGATATAATAAATACATCACTGTGGGGCCATGTAACTTTGATATTATTTGAACCGTTCGTACAACTCGGAGCTCGAGGAGCGTCAGCCGCTCGTCTTCGCATACACCAGCTATGTAGCTGGTACACGAGCCAATCCGCTTCCTCATGTCAAAGTCTTCCATGCAGCTTTTTTTAATAGTTGTAGCACCATGGGCAACCCCACCGCGATGTTACCATTTTGGACGTGAGTTCGATTGGGTGGGCTCACTGACTGTGGGGCCACCTTGATATATGTGAGACATTCATGCTGTCCATCTGTATTGAAAGCTCATTTTAAGGCATGATATAAAAAATGAACAAGATTCAAATCTTAGATGGACAATGGTATAGGAAACAATGGTGACCGTTAAAAACTTCTTTTGAGCTACAAAAGCTTTGAACCAATATGATATCCATGTGGTCTCTTCATCCGGGTCTTTGTGACCTTATCGTACAAATTGGATGTCAAATAAATATTCGGGTGGAATCCATGAAGTTTTTAATGGTAGAGATTCAATTAAGACAGTTTTCTGTGGTATGATTCACCTAAGATTTGGGTCAACTACATTTTTGGGATGATGCCCTAAAAGAATCTGTCAAAATGGTTGGACGGTGTGGATTTAAGGCACATTCCTCACCGTGAGCCCCACAATAGGGGTCCCACACCCACCTTGGTGGATCTAAGATCAACCAAAGCGGCGCTTCACCGTTCCCACCAACTCTAGGTTTCCCTCAATTATCACCATAGTCAGTGCTAAGAACGGCAGGTCAATCTCACCATTTCTCCTCCTTGCAATATAATATTATCATGTGTTCATATCTCTACTAGCCCAAGGCGGCTTTCTCTTTCATTTTCCCTTAAGATAATAACAAAAGATTGAGTTTGATCTTTTTGAAAAGGAGGGCTTACCCCTAGTTAAAGCATCCCACTAGAAAGATTTACAAAATAGAAATGTTCATTAAAAATATTCATTGTCTATTAAGGTTGCTTATAGATGATTTAAATCAATAATTATATGTTTGAGGGTCATCCTAATCATAGAATAAGAGAGGTGAGTACATCATCTTTACTCCCATAGTAATTATGCTAATGTTGGACACAGGCAGTACATTTTACACTTTTTGTGAAGGTACCTAAGATCACATAGGTATTGTAAGATCTTGTGGGCATACTAATTTATTTATTTATTTAATAGGCACTCACACTCCACACACTCACACCACATTAAGATTTCACCACTCGAACCAATGACCTCATATAGAAACTTTCGTGAGTCTAGAAGTATCAGAGGGACTTACTATGAGCCTCCCAATTGCAAGAATGGAAAAAAGTTAAAAAGATAATTATTACCCTACCCAGAACTATAAACACATATCCCTGCTCTGGGTATGAGACGATAGTTTCAAACATTGTTTAAATTTCAGAAGCCTGAGTTGTTGAAATCCTTGCTAGTCAATAAAACAATAAATAAAAAAGTATTATAATATATATGAAAATATTAAAAAAAGGTAAAATGAGAAAAATCAGAAGAATAAAAAAAGAGAATTTGGAAAGAGAAGTCACGGTGAAGAGCACATGACTGGGATGGAATATAAACATGATGAAAGAACCACCGAGAAACCTAAGTGTGACATCCGCTCCACATTAGTCCCATATGTGTAGCCCACCTGAGTTGTTGATCGTATGTTTTTGGGGCCCTGGTCATAAAACTGATGGGCCCACATGATAGATGGAGTGGATGTGATAAAAATAACACGGTGTGGCCCGCCTAAATTTTGGATCAAACTTATTTTTATATCTTTCCTTAGTCCTGATGAATCAGTATGCCTTATTAAGGCATTTGGAAAAATACCAACCATACTGGCCCCACATATTAAGTCTATGGCTGGCGTCCCATTCCCAGTATTTCTTGTGGTGTGGACCACCTAAGTTGTCTTTCTGACAAATTTTTTTCCCAGTACTTGGTGAAGATTCCAGACCTTCAAGGTCCTCAGATGTTCGTTTCCAAGGTATAGGGATTTCATGTGCCCTGAAATCTCATTGGGTCACATCATCTGTGCTACACCAGCACAACATTTGTAAAGAAAATGAAGACATTTGGAAAAAAAAAAAAAAAAAAAAACCTAGAATTTTACATTCAGGTACCTTGATAAAAAAAAGCTTTCAGAAAGCTGCCTCATTTATGGATTTCAGGTCAAATTGCCAAATATTGAACTTGTGGCCCACCTGATGAGAAGACCGGATCTTCGACTGATTTCAGCCGATTGAGGGCTGCGGTACGGAGAGTTTGGATGCAGTGCTGCAGCAGTGGTAGACACGTGTGAGCAATCAATGGAAGGTAAGTGTGCTTAGCTTGTCCTGGGATCACAAAGACAGGTGGCGATGGGCCTCACTCAATGGAAATCGGATTGCATAATGAGTTACTCAGTATGTTTTCATCGTAAGTTTACCGTACCACAAAACAAAGGGGATAATAATTTCCACCGTTGAAACCTTTCTACGGCACACAGTAATATTTATTTTTCATCTAACCTGTTTATAAAATAACATAGACACAGATGAAGGGAAAAAAAAAATCAGCTTGATAAAAAACTCTGGCTTCTAAGAAATTTTCAACAGTAGTAGATGTTCAATTAACACTGTTTCATATGGTGTGGTTGACTTGAGCTTTGGATATGCTTCATTTTTCGGCTCAACTACTAAAATAAGCTGGAGACATGGATGATCGGTGTGGATAAACTACATACATTTACAGTGGGCCCAACTGAGTTAATTACTCATTATGATAAGTTACTGAGTGGCAATCCGATTTCCACCAAAAATCTAATTAATTTGGGCCACCTTGTTATTTTTTTAGAAATTCACTTTTTCAAATCATGTTAGTACATTAACCCAAAAATGATAAAGATTAGATCGAATGGCTACCATTGAAACATTTGCTGGACGGCAAAAGTTTTGAATCAGCATAACATTTTTGTGTTTTTAGTTTATCCTGTATAAATAGCCTTGTGAACTGCATGGATGACATATAAATATAAGGGCGCACCTAAGAAAGTTTTAATAGTAGGCATTTCCCAACTTAATTTTTTTCTGTCATATAGTCCATTTGAGTTTTGGATCTACCTATTTTTAGTCATGTGCTAACATGATCCAGCCAAGAGGAAATCGGACTGCGTACTTAGTTACTCAGTAGGCTTTCATCGTAGTAAACTCAGTTGGGCCTACCTTGAATGTATGCGGTCTATATACCTGTCGTCTGACTCTATTTTCCATATAAATTAAGGGATTGAGTCCAAAATTGAAGCATATCCAAAGATCAAGTGGATCATACCAGAGGAAACAGTGGGGATAATGATTTCCACTGTTGAAACCTTTCTAAGCCTCACGGTAATGTTTATAATTTGTCATCCAACCTATTCATTACATCACACGAACATGGATGAAGGGAAAACACAAATATAAACTTGATCCAAACTTCCGTGGCCCCCAGGAATTTTTCAATGGTAGACATTCAATTCAACAGTTTCCTGTGGGTGTGGTCCATTCAAACATTCTATATACTTAGTTTTTGGGCTCGGGCTCTAAATATGGACCACTGATCAATTCCTTTTTTTATTTTTATTTTTTTATTTTTTTTATTTTTTAAAGCTCGTTAGTACACACCCACGTCAGTACACACACTCCATGTTAGCCACCCCCACTTGAACCGCGTTCATTTCTTTTGCATCTTTCCCACCAAATCGGCGGAGTGGCCTGCTCTATTGACCAAGTAACTACGTGGGACACACCAGATGATCGGCTTTGGACGGCCCTTTTTCCCCGAAAGCAGAAGAAGATCATGGCTTTTTTTTAAGGATTGAGAAAAACTTTTTTATACTCCGGGCGTGGTTGATACGCAGGCACAGAGAATTGACGCGTAGCATATAAATTACTAAAACCGAAGAATCTAAACTCATGAGGTCCAATTTAGCTTGTCACAACCTAAATTTTACAGTTGTTTTTGGTTGGATAGCTACTGGCTATTCGGTTGGTGGACTTCCAGTGGAAGGTGAAAATGGAAACCATCCAACGGTATGGATTCAACAAACAAGTTAGCTTGAATCAGCGGTCACAGCTATTTGACCTATATGATTTCCTTTAAATGATATTTTAAAAGTAAGCCCCGTAATCTGGACGGTGTAATTTAACTTAAAACAGCACTTGCGTACAGGTCTCTAGTGCGTGCATATCAACCATCACGCTCTGCCGGAGTATCAAATTAAGGGTGGGAACGCTATATGTCCAAATTCATCATACGCTGATCGCCACGCATTCTACAAAAACCCGATTAATGCAGGGACAATATTATACGTAAAAGCGGGGGAGAGAGAGATGGTTTTGCCAGAGAGAGAGAGGGCTTTGAGTGAGAGAGAGATGGATTCGAAAATCTACGAAATATTAAAGACGGGGAACGTGATTTCCCTACGAAACTTATTTCGTGAAAATGAACTCATTTTTGATAAGTTTTTGACTGATTTTGTATCACAGATCACTCCTTTGCACATTGCAATTCAACATGGGAGCGTCTTCTTTGCCATAGAAATCCTACGTCGGAAGCCCCACCTCGCCTACGCATTGAGCTCTCAAGGATTCTCACCTCTGCGCATGGCATCGGCAAACGGGTCTGCCGATATCGTAAGAGAGCTCTTACCGTTAATCGTTGATGTTTCACATGATCGCGATTCAAAAGGGTGGACTCCTGTCCACGCAGCTGCAATGAAAGGTCATGTCCATGTCTTGAACGTGTTCAACGGAACCAAACCCGAGTGGATTCGGGACATGACGGATCGAGATGAGACGGTCCTACACCTTTATGTGAAATATAATTATCGGATTGTTGCACTGACAACGTTGATAGGTTTTCTGGGTGTGGGTTATGTAAACGAGTTTGTGAATCGAAAGGATGCGAATGGAAACACCATTCTTCATCTCGCTGCAATGAAGAAGGATACGGAGGTATGGATTCTCTCTCTCTCTCTCTTCCTTTTCTTCTCTTCTTACGCCAGCAGTATCGCTGATGAGTTCCATGATGAAGAGGTCAATGTTGAAACTCTTGTAAGCCTGCCACTGAGCCATAGGGTTAGTATATACTTCAGACCCAAGATTCATGTCATGATTTGTATATTAAGTATACTTAAATTATTTGATATGCTTACACAAATTCACCTACTACCACACATATCTAAGTTCTATTCATACTCAACCACATAAAATGAATAAGAAATCGATCATCAATTTTAATAATTAGTTATTAATATAGTTAATGATCTTTTTATTCGGGTCTTATGCAATAAAATAAATCTTATCCAACAAACTTGAAAGAAATAATTAATAATCCAAAAACATCAAATAAAATATAAATGATAATCGTGGTTGGTATAGCGCAGCAACTTTTTTCTCTGTCAAGGATAGACGTGTCCATTGGGTTCTTTTCTGTCTCGATCACATACTCTTACTCTTGAGTCACTAGGTTACCCTCAATTATATTTGTACGAGTTTACATCAATACAGGGTAAGCTAGTCAGGCTTAGTAAGCAGTCTCAACATAGTTCTTCACATCAAATTAGAATAGAATAACAACAATCATATATAATATAAGTTCACAAAGAAAATGCAAATATTATGCAATGTGTGAATGTATAAGAATGTATCAAGTGGAATTTCGTCCACTTGCTTGAGTTGGAAATCCGTTAACCCGCATGTACCCCTTGATAGGCTTATACCATTTAGTAGTCATAGGTAAGGCCTACATCTACTCCCTAAGTATGTTTACACTAGTATAGTAGGCTTCTAGTAATGATTCTATTAGGTATACTATTAAGGGAGGTCCTCCAGGAATTTAGTATGTGTTGTGCATGCAAATGATGGATACATAAGTTCAATTAATAAATCACATCATTGATAATACAACAATCAAAATTATAAGTTGAATTAAATCGAATAAGAAATCATAATAACAATATTGTCAAAATATACATAAAACATATCATCAATTGAATCTATTTTAACTTAATAGAGGTGAAACGCATCAGATCATTCATCTTATTGTAGTAGAGATGATTCCGTAAACTAATTATTTGACTTAAATTAGAATTCTCTAAAATCACATAAATAAAAATTATTTTTTAATATCACTAAATCACGGGGTGGGGCCCACCCTTGATTGATTTAAATCCATTAAAATGACAAGATATCTTATTTGAATGACTTCATAAATTAGGAAATAATATTACAAACATTATGGTGTTGTTAGAATTAGGCTCTTGAAATTTATGTAGATTTGGACTGTTTTTAGTAATAATCATAAAGTTGATTGTTCTAAAGGTTTGGGCGACATTCTCTAATATTATGAAATTTTATGTCAGAACCCATTGACTTCGTGAAAAATTCTATTTTAGCCATGAAATTCTGAATTTTTATGTAGTTTGTGATGATTTACATAAAAATTTGGAGATTTAACTACTTTAATATTTTAAGGTCTGAATCACATTTGATAGATGGAGCAAGGCCAACCATTGATTGTCACTTGATCAATTTCAATGGAAAATCGATGATCATCTTGATCCGACCATCAGTACATTAATTTATTACAATTCTTATTGATTACATTGATTGGTAAATGCGGGCCAATAGATGGTTAGATCGATCATCAAATCTGGATGTCATCATAATCTGATGTCTGAATTTTGATAGTCGGTCCAGATTGAGTTAGATTTCAACCATCCAATAGTTTCACACAATAAATCAACACGCGATTCATTGCCTACCATTAATTTAGATCGATGCAGTCCATCTAATGGTCCGATCAATCTAAAATTTAGAATTTTAATTAATGTTGTTCTTAAAAATATAATAAAAGATGATGATTTAATCACACGTTTTAGATTAGGTCGTCAAATTCTCTCTGCTAAATTATATCTTCTATAGAGAATTATTCTTCCGGTATTAATTCAATTTCCTTAAATTAAGGAAGAACCTTGGTAAATTTATAATCGACACAGTCCATTGATATGTCGATTAGGTCTGATTCTTGAAATCATTATGTGATTGAATCTTACAAAACCCATGAACTGTACAGATCATATCAATCATTGTCTATAATATTGGAAAAATCTCACCTTCTGCATATCAATCCTAAAACCATTAGCATTAGTGTACCTTTCCAGATGGATGAGTTAGATATACACAATGTATTCCTGATTGATCTAATCCATCCAATGTGTATATCGATATTGAATTAAACTACTGCAGAAAGAAAACAAATAAAAAATTATTATACTAACCTGAATAGGCAAATTTCAAAAGCTTCTATCCCACTTTCTCTCTCGTTGTTTGTTTGTTTGTTTTTTTTTAAATTATTATTATTATTATTATTTAATTTCTTTGGTCCTTTGATTCTTAGTAGGAATTTCATTCTAACATGCTCATGTTTAAGAGAGAGGGTTTGTTAGGAGACCGCAAGATATGAGGGTTTGTTGGAAGACTGCCTTGGGGCTGAAGAATAAATTATAAAAGAGTACATTTTGCCTCTACCATGAGTAATGATTCAGCTGTCTGTTGCCACCCACAGGTCCACATGCTCCTATTTTTCAATTATTTTAACCATACATTTTTATTATTACTCCGAGGGATGCAAATTACGTGCTGAATAAAGTCTGTGGGCCCACTATGATGTGTGTCTTATCCATGCCGTCCATCTGAATTTCTAGCTCATTTTAGCGCATGCGCCTATAACTTAAGCATATCCAAAGCTCAAGCAAACAGCATAACAGAAAACAATGAGAATTGAATCCCTACCGTTGAAAACATCTTGGGGGTTGTAGAAGTTTTGGATCAAGCTGATCTTTGAATTTTCCCTTCATCCATGTCTGTGTGACCTTATGAACGGGTTGGATGAACATCACCGTGGGCCCTAGAAAGGTTTCGGTGGTGGATGTCATTATCCCAACTGTTTCCTATAGTGTCCACTTAAGCTTTGGAAATGCTTCATTTCTGGCTAATGCCCTAAAATGAACAGCCTGGATAAGATGCGTGCATCATGGTAAGCCCCACCGAGTTTACTCGGTGTCCAAATCGCTTCCTACCGTGAATTAGCTGTTGTGTGATAATCACGCTTTAGTGATCTATATCCTGGTAAAATATTTCTTGATAGTTATAGTGCTCTTATGTGTGATACTTTCACTTAGATAGTCCAATAAATCAATTTGATCTGTCCACTAACTTCTAAACAATTGGGCACACGCACTGACAAGATGTTTAAGTGCGTGTGCCCTAAAAAAAAAAAAAATATTTCTAAACAATTTATGAACTATCATGCAAAAATCAAACTGATCCGACTATCCACTCCATCTTTGATTTTGCCTTGTTTTCTGTAAATGTTGCTTTTCCAAGCAATGAATGTACCTGGTTACCATTGTCGAGCAAAAGTGATTCTTTAGAATCATTAGTAATTCTTGTGA
Source organism: Magnolia officinalis (assembly GCA_021015155.1). NCBI lineage: Eukaryota > Viridiplantae > Streptophyta > Magnoliopsida > Magnoliales > Magnoliaceae > Magnolia > Magnolia officinalis. The sequence continues at coordinate 9,078,754 of JAJHSJ010000002.1, read as the reverse complement.
TGACCTTAAAATAGATAGATCAACTTGTTGAGTGGCCGGATCGATTTTTGAATTTAAAAAAAACCTCCATATTAAAGGTTATTGATCAAATGGTACATAGTATCTGTCATATTAGCGCTAGGATTACATATTGGTAACCCATGAAATATGTGTTGGACAATGAACAGTTTGGATCAATGGATTGGACCGCCTAATTGTCCTGATGCAACTACAAGCATTATAACTCTTTTTTTTTTTTGAAACTGTATTGATTGAAAAATTGGTTGTACATACATCCAAATAGGTGGGCATAACAAAAAACAGCCATGGCACACATAACAAAATTGAACCATATACAACACTAAAAAAAAAAAATAATCTGAAAAAGGACTAGACCTATATAAAGAGCAGATAGCTTATCTCACTGGGTCCCTAAGAACAGAAGCCACAACTGCTCATGAGCTAGTAGATGTAAGCATCATGAATCATAGCTTCCATGAAAGGTAGCAACTAAAGCACCGCAGCAACTTCAAAGGCTTGAAGATTCTTCCACATGCAAAACCCTCTAGCTGATGAAGATCACTAGAAAAATAAGGCCTCCAAAGTTCCAACATCAAACCGTCTAACACATTCCACTACAAACACCACGAACCCCACATCAAACAGTCTGAGACCCATACAAGCATAATAACTGCTTAGAGCTCTTCTTGATCAAATTAAACCATCGGTTGAATGAGGTCAGTGCAAGTTTATAATAAATAAATATATAAATAATGAAAAGGGTCGGTGTGCAGTTGGTTTTCCAATTTTGTGTGAAATGCTAAGTAAATGAGCCATCATTACAATCTTCAAAAATTTGTTAAGCAATTTTGTGTGAAATATGCAAAATAAATGAGCCATCATTACAATCTTCAAGAGTTTGTTAAAATAGGAATTATGGGTCATTATTCAAGAGTCAAATACGCCCATATAAGGTATATGAAGTAGGTAAATTAAATTATAATCATTACATTTTCATAATATAAAACTATCAATTTTACACGGTGATTTCAAGGATAAGCAAGTAATGTAGTAAAATCATCATTGTAGTTAAACGTGTGGGAGATGTCACCACACATTATCCGGAGTAAATAAACATCGCCCATTTACAGCCATTGTAATTGGAAAACCAAAGAAGTCCTTTATAGTAAATAATCATGCACCATCTTGCTCAACGTATATGAGAAGAGATTTGGTTGCACGAAGAATGTTACACGTGTGCAAATCCATACCATTAATCAGAAGCACCACACCATGTGCCCTAGCCCAAAACCTCATTTTCTTTGTTTTCAATTTTTTTTTTTTAACGGAGGCATACCTGATGAGTGAAACATGCACGTAATGATGGTGCATGTCCCACCAGTAAACAGACCAGAGCCATAAGACGGTTCTTTTTTTTGCTTCTTCTTCTTCTTCTTCTTCTTCTTCATAAGACCGTTCCTTGATTCAACATGAAAAAAATAAAAAATTTATGCAGATGATGACGTACTTGATCGACGAGACTGGAGTGTCGATAAACGCCACGAACATGAATGGTCTCACAGCCTTGGATGTCTTCGCGTATCCTGGTAACTTAGCAGATGAGGTGATGGTGAAGAAACTCGAAAAGAAGGGAGCTGAAAGATCCTGGGAAAAGTCCACAGCAAAAGTACAGAACGAATTAAAGAATGTATTGATGGTGGTGGGCACACTAACTGCTACCCTATCCTTCCAAGCGGCCCTCGTCCCACCTGGTGGTCTTTGGCAAGATGATTCTAACATGGGTTTCAACAACACCTTAACTAACAAAAATCACACCATGGGCACATCCATTTTGGCTGATAAGGAGCCTTGGCTGTTCCTAATATTCCACTCATTAAGTCTTTTGATGCTTTTCATGTCCTTGCTCCTAATAGTAACATGCACATGGCAGGTCAAACCTGTATCTCGCAAGAAAGTCGTTTCTCCTATGCTGCCGATTCTTCTGACAGCGCTGGTTTGTGTGTCAGTGATTATTTGTCTTTACAGCAAGGTTCACACACCTAAAGGACTTCCACATGATATACAATGGTCACTGAATGCATCATACTTAACATTCTTTGCTTGTTCTTCAATTGCCTGTTTCATAATCTTGATGATCACTTTGAAGATTCTATGTCATTGGCTGAGGGACCGGCAGTAGCAAGAAATAGCTAGCGGCAGCAATGTTGAGACGGCGACTCAGCAACGTCCTTGAATCATGTCATTTCCATCCATGGTATTCTTGCTATAATGTATGTTATTAGAGTACATGATAGCTATCATAGATAGCTATTTAGATGGATTGATGTGTACGTTTGTTAAGATTTTTACTGTATTATATTTTATGTACGTTTTTGTTATTGTTATTGAAATAAACAAGTTATAATTTCTACAATGTAGTCTTTTATAACTTAACATATTGTAAAAATAATATAGTCTCTTATAATCTTTTGCGTTGGGCTTTTGGATTGGATCTATTATTGTGTGTGGCTTTTGGACTAACATAGGGAGTAAATTATGATGATTCAAAATGTTGGGTGAATCATTCCACACTTTAGTGCGTGGGAATTATGGTAGGAAAGAAATTACAGCAAGAAAAATTAGCTTCAGTGGGCTGCATTATCTCCAATGTCAAGCTCTGGGTTAAGGTAAATTTCAGGTTGAATGGCAAGGGATAATCATTCCACACATTTTTTGCTTTTTATCATTTTCTTCGTGTAATTTGTACTTGGTGTCTCTATGGACCTCAACCATGTTTGTAACTTTTATTATGATTTTCGTGATTACCTTTCATGCTTCTTATGTCTCATGGACTGTGTGACTACTGCATGCTTCGTCATGTATTCTTTTCTTGGTTGTGACAGATGCGGGGTAGAGGGCTCACTAGTGGGCTGACTAGGACACCGAGTGAGACTTTTCAAGTCATGAAGGTCCTTCAGCCGTGGTTTGGTCGATCATGCAGTCCTAATTTTCATGTGCTGCTCGTTGCTCACGAACCCTGGGGCCAGAACTTGCACTGATTGTACGGTCGGCTGACAATTGGCTGATGGTTTGCATGGCTTCCTGCAGTTATTTGTGATGGAAACCCAATCTATCATTACTAAACCACTAGTTCTAAGGTTTAACAGGTTAAAACAAGTCATTGATTTGTGGTAAGTTTCTGCACGAAAAATTATAAAACCTTATCTGTGATAGACATTGCTAGCCATTTCAAAAAGAGGGTTGAGTTGTGGAACTTTCAATTAAGTCTACCCGACACATGTCTAAAATGTAATGGGGATATTGGAAAGACTTTAACTATGTGAGTGTGGAGGTTGTGCCACCTCTCAAGAGAATAAAAGTTTCTCTCGCGATCACTCATTAAATAAGATAAGCACATGACCTTTAAAAATGACTTTTTATCACAACGGTGATCACTTATACCGTTGAGCAATAAAAAAAACTTAAGAAGCAAGAAATACAAGGGTTCGAGTACCCATAGGTGGTGAAATTCCACTACGGTGTGCGTGTGTGGGGTGTGTGTGTAAAAGAAGAAAAAAAAAGAAATACAAGGCAAATTGTCGATTTTATTAAACTGAAAGTGAATGTAGCATATTCGGTGATGAAGAGATAAAATAGACAAAATTGTCGATGGTGGTTCCTTCAGGCAAAACAACCGTGGATAGTCGATGTATCGGCTGAACCTAAATGGCTGAGAGATTGCTATGGTTTAACCAATGTGTCGTGGCCTAGAGAAATCACTGAGTAAGGACTTGAAAATTTGAGATCCCTTGACAAAGTTATGGATGAAAATCTATGCTATTTCCAACTTGCTACAACGATATGTTAGATAGAAGTGGAGAGACTAAACTAAACTTCGCTAATTGATTTGATCTGGCAGCAACATTATGCTAGACAGAAGTTGATAAACTAAACTTGGCTAAGTTAAGCTAAGATAGATAGGCAATGTTAATGTGAGGTTGTATTTGTTTGAATTGGGGAGGGCTTAGAGCTCTTCATTATTTGTTGCTTTCATAGACTTAGGTAGGCAGTGGCGTTGGGTAGTTCACTTTCGGGATTGATTGAACACTGGCTAACCTCAGCTCGAACTCGGCTCGGCTCGGTCCTCGAGCCTGACTAGAGAACTCGGCTCGATTCGGTCAACAACTCGGGTCAGCTCGGGCCGAGTTCGAGCCAAGATCGAGCAGAGTTCGTCATTGAGGCATTTCCACAAACACCTGAACTGCAACTTCACAATACCACTGTTTGTAAAACAGAGGCAATGGTTTTATAGGTGTTTTATCAAACACCTTCTAAGTAACATAATTTTTTTTAAAAAAAAAAAAAGAGAAAAAAAGTATTTATTTAATGTACATACCTTGCTTGCCACCGGCCAAACCTTCCTTGCCACTAGCCAAACCTTCCTTACCACCAGCCACATTTGGTTGAGTCATTTTATCAAACAGTTGGTGAGCAACATCAATGGCAAAGTAACCGAGTCACCAAACTGGTTCGATTCAAGCTGGATTCGATTCGATTCGAGTCCCCATTATCAATTGGAAGACTTGATGTCATTGGCTGAGGGACCGACAATAGCAAGAAATAGCGGCAACAATGTTGAGACGACGACTTAGCAACGTTCTTGAATCATGTCATTTCCATCCATGGTATTCTTGCTATAATGTATGTTATTAGAGTACATGATAGCTATCAAAGATAGCTATTTAGATGGATTGATGTGTACGTTTGTTAAGATTTCTAGTGTATTACATTTTATGTACGTTTTTGTTATTGTTATTGAAATAAACAAGTTATAGTTTCTACAATGTAGTATTTTATAATTTAATATATTGTCAAAATAATATAGTCTCTTATAATCTTTTGTGTTGGGCTTTTGGATTGGATCTGTTATTGTGTGTGGCTTTTGGACTAACTTAGGGAGTAAATTATGATGATTCAAAATGTTGGGTGAATCATTCCACACTTTAGTGCGTGCGAATTATGGTAGGAAAGAAATTATAGCAAGGAAAATTAGCTTCAGTGGGCTGCAATATTATCTCCAATGTCAAGCTCTGGATTAAGGTAAATTTCAGGTTGAATGGCAAGGGATAATCATACCACACATTTTTGCTTTTATCATTTTCTTCGTGTAATTTGTACTTGGTGTCTCTATGGACCTCAACCATGTTTGTAACATTTATTATGATTTTCGTGATTACGTTTCATGCTTCTTATGTCTCATGGATTGTGTGACTACTGCTTGCTTCATCATGTGTTCTTTTCTTGGTTGTGACAGATGCGGGGTAGAGGGCTCACTGGTGGGCTGATTAGGACACCGAGTGAGACTTTTCAGGTCGTGAAGGTCCTTCAGCCGTGGTTTGGTCGATCATGCAGTCCTAATTTTCATGTGCTGCTCGTTGCTCACGATCCCTGGAGCTATGCAACATTCCTCAGGGTGGTACCTGCCTCCAGAGCTGGCAATGATTGTACGGTCAGTTGACAATTGGCTGATGGTTTGCATGGCTTCCTGCAGTTATTTGTGTTGGAAACCTAATCTATCATTACTATAACAGGTAAAAACAAGTCATTGATTTGTGGTAAGTTCTGGCACGAAAAATTATAAAACCTTTATCTGTGATAGACATTGCTAGCCATTTTAAAAAGAGGGTTGAGTTGTGGAACTTTTAATTAAGTCTAACCGACACGTGTCTAAAATGTAATGGGGATATTGGATAGACTTTAACAATGTGAGTGTGGAGGTTGTGCCACCTGTCAAGAGAATAAAAGTTTCTCTGGGGATCACTCATTAAATAAGATAAGCACATGACCTATAAAAATGACTTTTTATCACAACGGTGATCACTTATACTGTTGAACAATAATAAAAAAAAAAACTTAAGAAGCAAGAAATACAAGGGCTCGAGTACCCATAGGTGGTGAAATTCCACTATGGTGTGCGTGTGTGGGGTGTGTGTGCATGTGTAAAAGAAAAGAAAAGAAAAAAAAATACAAGGCAAAGTTTTGATTTTATTAAACTGAAAGTGAATGTACAATATTCGGTGATGAAGAGATAAAATAGACAAAATTGTCAATGGTGGTTCCTTCAGGCAAAACAACCGTGGATAGTTGATGCATTGTCTGAACCTAAATGGCTGAGAGATTGCTATGGTTTAACCAATGTGTCATGGCCTAAAGAAATCACTAAGGACTTGAAAATTTGAGATCCAATGACAAAGTTATGGATGAAAATCTATGCTATTTCCAACTTGCTACAACGATATGTTAGATAGAAGTGGAGAGACTAAACTAAACTTTGCTAATAGATTTGAACTGGCTGCAACATTATGCTAGACAGAAGTGGGTAAACTAAACTTAGCTAAGTTAAGCTAAGATCGATAGGCAACTTTAATGTGAAGTTGTATTTGTTTGAATTGGGGAGGGCTTAGAGCTCTTTAATTATTATTTGTTAAGATTTCTAGTGTATTACATTTTATGTACGTTTTTGTTATTGAACAAGTTATAGTTAACATATTTTGAAAATAATAGTCTCTTATAATCTTTTGTGTTGGGCTTTTGGATTGGATTTGTTATTGTGTGTGGCTTTTGGACTAACTTAGGGAGTAAATTATGATGATTCAAAATGTTCGGTGAATCATTCCACACTTTAGTGCATGGGAATTATGGTAGGAAAGAAATTACAGCAAGGAAAATTAGCTTCAGTGGGCTGCATTATCTCCAATGTCAAGCTCTGGATTAAGGTAAATTTCAGGTTGAATGGCAACGGATAATCATTCCACACATTTTTGCTTTTATCATTTTCTTCGTGTAATTTGTACTTGGTGTCTCTATGGACCTCAACCATGTTTGTAACTTTTATTATTATTTTCGTGATTACCTTTCATGCTTCTTATGTCCTATGGATTGTGTGACTACAGCATGCTTCATCATGTATTCTTTTCTTGGTTGTGACAGATGCGGGGTAGAGGGCTCACTGGTGGGCTGATTAGGACACTGATCGAGTGAGACTTTTCAAGTCGTGAAGGTCCTTCAGCCGTGGTTTGGTCGATCATGCAGTCCTAATTTTCATGTGTTGCTCGTTGCTCGCGAACCCTGGGGCCATGCAACATTCCTCGGAGTGGTACCTGCCTCTAGAGCTTGCAATGATTGTATGGTCGGCTGACAATTGGCTGATGGTTTGCATGGCTTCCTGCAGTTATTTGTGATGGAAACCCAATCTATCATTACTAAACCACTAGTTCTAAGGTTTAACAAGTAAAGACAAGTCATTGATTTGTGGTAAGTCATTGATTTGTGGTAAGTTTCAGCATGAAAAATTATAAAACCTTATCTGTGATAGACATTGCTAGCCATTTCAAAAAGAGGGTTGAGTTGTGGAACTTTCAATTAAGTCTACCCGACACATGTCTAAAATGTAATGGGGATATTGGAAAGACTTTAACTATGTGAGTGTGGAGGTTGTGCCACCTCTCAAGAGAATAAAAGTTTCTCTCGCGATCACTCATTAAATAAGATAAGCACATGACCTTTAAAAATGACTTTTTATCACAACGGTGATCACTTATACCGTTGAGCAATAAAAAAAAACTTAAGAAGCAAGAAATACAAGGGTTCGAGTACCCATAGGTGGTGAAATTCCACTACAGTGTGCATGTGTGGGGTGTGTGTGCGTGTGTAAAAGGAAAAAAAAAAAAAAGAAATACAAGGCAAAGTGTCAATTTTATTAAACTGAAAGTGAATGTAGCATATTTGGTGATTAAGAGATAAAATAGACAAAATTGTCAATGGTGGTTCCGTTAGGCAAAACGACCGTGGGTAGTCGATGTATCGAACCTAAATGGCTGAGAGACTGCTATGGTTTAACCAATGTGTTGTGGCCTAGAGAAATCAGGACTTAAAAATTTTGGATCCAATGACAAAGTTATGGATGAAAGTCTATGCTATTTCCAACTTGCTACAACGATATGTTAGATAGAAGTGGAGAGACTAAACTAAACTTTGCTAATTGATTTGAACTGGCTGCAACATTATGCTAGACAGAAGTGGGTAAACTAAACTTGGCTAAGTTAAGCTAAGATAGATAGGCAATGTTAATGAGAAGTTGTATTTGTTTGAATTGGGGAGGGCTTAGAGCTCTTCATTATTTGTTGTTTTCATAGACTTAGGTAGGCAGTGGCGTTGGGTAGCTCACTTTCGGGATTGATTGAACACTAGCTGACCTCAGCTCGAACTCGGCTCGGCTCGGTCCTCGAGCCTGACTAGCCAGCTCCGCTCGTTTCGGTCAACAGGTCGGGCCAGTTCGGGCCGAGTTCGAGCCAAGATCAAGCCGAGTTCGTCATTGAGGCATTTCCACAAACACCTGAACTACAGCTTCACAATCCCACTGTTTGTAAAATAGAAGTAATGGTTTTACGGGTGTTTTATCAAACACCTTCTAAGTAACATGAATTTTTTTAAAAAAAGAAGAAGAGCAAAAAAGTATTCATTTAATGTACATACCTTGCTTGCCACTAGCCAAACCTTCCTTGCCACCAGCCACATTTGGTTGAGTCATTTTATCAAACAGTTGGTGAGGAACATCAATGGAAAGGTAATCGAGTCACTAAACTAGTTTGATTCAAGCTGGATTCGATCCGAGTTGAGTTGAGCTGGGGCCTACTTGAACTTGGCTTAAACTCATTTTCGAGCTCAAAAAATCAGCTTGACTCGGCTCGAACTCAGCTTCGAACCGAGTCGAATCGAGCTGTTTCAAGTCAAGTTGAGCGAGCTAACTGAGCTATCTCAGTTCATGTACACCCCTAGACCCCTAGGGAGTCGACGCGGATTGCCCCCCCCCCCCCCCCCCCCCCCCCCCCCCCCCGTCTCTATCCACGAACAGGCAATTCTGTGGATGGGCCCACTGTGATGTATCGGTTTCCATCACTCCTCTTGGTTCCTTATAAGGTACGAGCACAAAAATGATCAGGCAGATCCATCGCTCAAGTAGACCACACCACATATGACTCTTGCATTTAATGCAATGGTGATGCAGGGATGAACGTGATGAGGATAAATACTCTGAATCCACGGAGCTTCTCTGGACTCCTCACAGAGACTTCTCGAATCCACGAGGAAAGAAAGCAGAAAATAGAAATAAATTCTAAGAAATTCGAAATTGATTAAGTGATTCCTAAAAACGAGTTCACAACCCTTTAAATAGGGGTACTAAGCAATGGGAAAGAAATCAGAATCAAACTACAACTAAAACTCCTAGAAATCGTGACTTACTATAAATAGTAAACTTACTATTTATAGACGGTCGTGGTGTCTACTAGTGCGCAAGGTTTTCGGCCAAAAATAGTAAATGTCCTATTTGGCTTCACCAAACCGTTCTCCTAATTATTCTAAGCTCTTTTCACATTGGGCGCAACTCCTAAAGCCCCACGCATGAAGAGTTATAATCAAACTAAAACATACTATTTATAGTAAAAACGAAATTAAAGCAGGGAAACGACCGTCGATCCAGGGGTCTTTCGCAATTCCGGGTGTCGCAACCCGGCATAGCTGCATTGGTTGGCTGAAGTAGCTCGTTCTACCCCAAAATCATATATTTTACGTCAGGTAACTCATTCCAGATTGCGAGATACGCCCGATCTAACGTCCAACGGTCCAAATCACTTCTGTCGTCGACTGGCCCTTTTCTGATCCATCTTGGCCATGAAACTGTCCGCGACCCTCTCTACATCAAATGGCCGGGCCCACTGTGATGTATCGGTTTATCCACGCCGTCCATCACTCCCTCAGATCATTCTAAGGTACAAACACAAAAATTAAGTAGATCCTACGCTGTAGTAGACCACACCACATATGACTCTGTCATTTAATGCAAATACCATTTTATGCTTTTGCATTTAATGCAACCCAACCTTATTATTTGATGTGGTCCACTTGAGCGTTGGATATGCCTCTCTTTGTTTGTTTTTTAATTTTTTTTTTTTTTTTTATGCATAACTTTAAAATGTTCAAAGAGAAGAGATGGACGGCATGGATAAATCGATACATCACAGTGGGCCCGCCCATAGAACTGCCCGTTTGTGGCTAGAGACGGGTGGGGTAGGACGCAATCCGTGTCCGTGGACCGAAACCTATCATTAAATACAGTTAATACAATGCCAATACTCAGGTGTGTACGAGGTTTGCGTGTATTAGGTAGTTGTTATTCTTCGGTTTGTTATTATTTTATATTTTTTAATACATTCATACCCTACACACACCCGCACCACATGTGCACTGGATCCATCATTACAGTATCGAAATATGGTATTTCAGGCACATGGGCACTCGAGTCTTAGTTGTTATGGCTATTGAGACGTGCTTTTAGTCGTGGCACGTTGGTTTTGGTTTTGTAGTCCTGATGGCTGAGTGGGCCGAGACTGCTAAACAAACGACGACCTTGAAAGAACTTTCCACCTAACCGAGAGCTAGATAAACGACGGCCTTAAAACGACAATCTACCTAACCATTTCTTTTTAGAGATGATTTTCACATTCTTGTAGAGAGGTGATACACCTGCACTCAGAAATTTTAAGCACGTCAGTGTCACTACAAAAAAGGGGGTTTTTAGCGACGAAACTTTTAGCGACGAAACTCATTTTCGTCGCCAAAAGCCACTTTTAGCGACGAAATACATTTTCGTCGCTAAAAGTGCGAATTTAGCGACTAAACTTTTAGCGACGAAAATTTTCGTCCCTAAAACTAGTGCAGCATGCTTTTAGCGACGAAAATTTTCGCCGTTAAATGCTACACGCATTTGATGTCGACGTAGAATAAATTTCTTTTAGCTAAAAATACTTATGAGAATTTTCGCGATGAAAAATTTCGTCGCAAAATATTCCCTATACTTTTAGCGGCAAAATATTTCGCGGCTAAAAGTTTTGTACTGTACAAGACTTTTAGTGGCGAAAATTATCGCTGCTAAAACTCTTGTAGTGTACAAGACTTTTCACAGCGACAATTTTTGCTGCTAAAACTAAACTAACATATCTTTTGGCAACCAAAATTATCGTCGCCAAAACTTTCTTTTAAAAAAAATTTATTCCTGTTCAAAATACGTACAATATTGCGGATATACTCCTGTTAACAATATATTCCATCATATTCATCACATACACATTCATATTAATTTAAATCCAAACAACGTAAACTTTTAGTGGCGAAAATGTTCGTCGCTAAAAAATACTATGCAAGACTTTTAGCAGTGAAATTTTTCGCTGCTAAAAATATTTTCCAAAAGATATTAGTAGCGAAAAGATTTGCGGCAAAATAAATTTTCCAAGACTATTAGCTGCACGCGAAACTGTTCGCCACTATAAAATTTCAATGACTTTAGCAGCGAAAAGTTTCGCTGCAAAAAAACATTTCCAAGATTTTAGCAGCGAAATTTATCACTGCCAAAAAACATCTAGGCCTTTTAGCAGCGAAACTATTCGCCACCAAAAAAATTCCAAGATGTTTTAGCAGCGAAAATGGTCGCTGCTAAAAATCCTAGATGTTTTTTTATGCGGAATTTTGAACTGTATATTAAAAAAAAAAAAGACTTAAAAAAAATAATCCTAGATGTATATCAGGAATTTTGTGCGGAATTTTGAGCTGTATATTAAAAAAAAAAAAAACAAAGACTTTTAGCAGCGAAATTATTCGCCGCTAAAAAAAATTCCAAGATGCTTTAGCAGCGAAAATTTTCGCTGCTAAAAATCCTAGATGTTTTTTTTTGCTTTAAACTGTATATTAAAAAAAAAGGACTTTAAAAAAAAAAAAATCGTAGATGTATATCGATTATTTTGTGTGGAATATTTCTTTTTTTTTTAGTAAAAAGACTTTTAGCAGCGAAAGTATTCGCCGCCAAAAAAATTCCAAGATGTTTTAGCAGCGAAAATTTTCGCTGCTAAAAATTCCAGATGTTTTTTCTCCAGAGTTTTGAACTGTATATTTTTTAAAAAAAAGGACTTCCAAAAAAACAAATCCTAGATGTATATCAGGAATTTTGAGCTGTATATAAGTGTTCGGAGTTCTTTTGGCAGCGAAATTTTTCGCTGCTAAAGGTCTATGAAAATTTTTTTGGCGACGAAAATTTTCGTCACTAAAAATCTTTCATTTAGCGACGATTTGTATTTTTCGCTGATAAAAGCCTTGTACGTTGGTCTTTTAGCGACGAATTGAGCGACGAAAATTTTCGTCGCTAAATGTTTTTAGCTGCGAAAATGTGACTATTAGCGACGAAAATTTTCGTCGCTAAAAGTGGTGTTTCTTGTAGTGTGTCCCACTTTCTTTGGGGATCCACCCAAGCCACAGAAGCGGATTGGCCACATACCAGCTATATAGCTGCTGTAGGTACTTGTCGTGCGAAGACAGGAAAGCGGATTGGCTAGTGTACCTCACACCAGCTATATAGCTGCTGTGGGTACATGTCGTGCGCAAGATGGGCACCGATGCTCCTCAAGCTCTGAGTTGTGCGGACGGTTCAAAGGAGATCAAAGTTACATGGCCTCACAGTGATGTATTTATTATATCTACACTGTTAATTTATTTTTAGAGATGATTTTAGAGCATTATTCAAAAAATTAATCATATCCAAATATCATCTGGACCACACCACAAATAGCAGTGGAGATAATGATTTACACCGTTAATTAGAAAATTCGTAGGGCCCACCATAACGTTTATTTTCCATCCAATCTATTCATAAGTTCACAAAGACTTGAATTAAAAGGAAAAACAAATTTCATGTTGATCCAAAACTTTTGCGACCCCAAAAAGGGTTTCAATGGTAGTCGTTCAATCCCCCACTGCTTTTTGTAGTGTGGTCGACTTGATTGTTAGATCTGTCTTATTTTTCGTCTCAAGCCTTGAGACGAGCTCGTCAAATGGATGGACGGTTTGGATATATCACATACCTCATGATCATACCCACAAAACTTGCTGACGTTAATATAATAGCTATATAGTTGGTGTGAGGTACACCAGCCAATCCGCTTCTGCGAAGGCGAGCACTGACGCTTGTGGACCTGAGTTGTACAAACGGTTCAAAGGAGATCAAAGTTACATGGCCCCACAATGATGTATTTATCATATCTATACCGTTCATCTATTTTTGGATATCATTTTAGAGCATTCTCCAAAAAAATGAATCATATCCAAAGATCATCTGGACCACACCACAAATAGCAGTGGAGATAATGATTTTCACCGTTAAACAATTCGTAGGGCCCACCATAAAGTTTATTTTCCATCCAATCTGTTCATAAGGTCACAAAGACTTGAATGAAGAGGAAAAACAAATTTCATATTGATCCAAAACTTATGTGACCCCAAAAAGGGTTTCAATGGTAGACGTTCAATCTTCCACTGTTTTTTGCAGTGTGGTCCACTTGATAGTTAGATCTATCTTATTTTTCGTCTCGAGCCTTAAGACGAGCTCTCAAATTGAATGGACAGTTTGGTTATAACACATACTTCATGATCAGACCCACTGTGAGACCCGACCCTAGTTCCCATGTTTGCATGTATGTGTATGAGTATGCATCTTGTTCATCATGGTCTCGCGGTCCTACTAGTCGAATTCCGGCGACCCGCGACCTTCGAATTGTGTTTATGGTCACCTTGAGTCCGGTCACGTAGACCTGACTCGGATCGACCCAAGACCTATGCCATCTCGTTCGTATCGTCGTTGCGGTTCCAACGACGCGTCTTGTGTGTCAATCCGACCTATGGATCAAAAGTTATGAGCATTTCATCTTGTGGCCCACTTTTTGTACAAATGCATGTGGACCACCTCCATGGCACAATTTTCCATGCACACCACACACACACACTACACAATTGCATGGAATTGACACTACCCACCTAGACACCACCCAAACCTAGCCTAAGTATAGCAACATTATTATTGTCACCATAGGCTATGATTACTTATCTTAAATAGTTTTTTCCCTCTCTTCCCCTCTCATTTCCCTCCATTGCTGAAATTTCCAGCAACTTCTCTTCCTTCTCCCTCTCTTCTCCAGCCCCCTTACCCCCATCATACTCCCAATCCCTCCATTTGAACTAGATCTCCACCATTGAAATCCATTCTTTGCTCCAAGAGCTTCATGGAGTAGAAGTTTGGGAGTGAGATCACAAGTGGGTAACTATGATCTTTCTGATCTAATTTTATATCTTTAAATCTTCTTATTTCTTTTGTATGGATCATATGGGGCCCACCAATCCATGGTGGAGACCCCATTTGACCCCATGGATGTGGCCTTTTGGCCCATCCTACATGCATGTCATGATCCATGATGGGGCCATTCTTCATGGACCCCATCATGATGTATGTAATGATCCACTCCATCTCAAGGTCATCTAGACCTAAGGATTATGTTGGGATGACATTTTAACCATCCATAGCAATTATATATCATGCATGTAGTGATTTCATGTTGCATGTACAATCAATGTAGTTATATGGGTATGATTCATTCTTGGGAGGGCCCATTAGTGGCGGGGCCCTACCCTATGGCCGGATTATGTTTCTTCTCCATATTTTCTTTCCTATCTTTATAGTAAATCTGATGTATGTGGGGTCCACTTGATGTGCCATGCAACTAGGCCCAAGTGGTTAGACATCCAGGCCCACCTTGTTGTCCCATATTGTTGGCATGTTTTGGACAGCTTTTGGGCTTGATTTTATGGATGATCTTGGAAGGGGCTTGGGTCTGAGAGTTGTGTGACCCATCTAGGTGGACCCCACCCTGAGAAAATGCTGATTTATTTCCCTTTTAATTATCTTTTGGGGTGGTTTGGACAGCAACATGTTGCTGTCCAAATCTGCCTGGACAAATTTTTGGGCCACTTTGGGGCCTGATTTATGAGTCTTTGGTGGGAATAATGAAATAAAATAATATATGATTCTTGTAGCCTTATGACCCACCTACAACCATACCAAATTTCAGCCCCATCTGACCTTCATTGGGGTCCCAAAGGTGTGGTCCAAATGAGGTGGACAGTCTGGATTTTTCTGTACTGTTCCAGCAACATTCTACCCTGGACAGGTTGGAATTTTAAAATTTATTAAAATACTTTTGGGTGTCTAAAAATTATAAAAATTTACAGGGAGGTGGTCCACTCATGTTAGGACTAACCTACAAAATTTTGGGGCTAATGGACACCTGTAAAAACCATGGTTGTGGCTGGACCGGCCCATTACAACATGGTGTCCAGATCAGTCCGATTTTTAGGATAGATTGAATTCTTTAAATAAATTAAAATATTTTTAAATCTCCAAAAATTTTGAAAATTTGTGAAGTTGTTTTTCACCTATGGTGAGACCTACCTACTAAGTTTCAGATCCAATGGACCCCTGTGCAAACCGTGGCGAGGGCCGGACTGGCCCACCACATTGGGACGTCCAGGTCTGTCCGATTTTCTGGACAGACTGTTTTGTTCAAATTAATTAGAATACTTAGGAATATCTAAAAATTCTGAAATTTTTTGGGAGTATGTCCCACCTATTGAAGTATTACTCTGAGAAATTTCAACCCCAACTGACCCCATTTGGGCACCCAAAAGAATGGGCCAAGATGGTTGGCTTGCCAGAATTTTCTGCTGTGCAGTCCAGCAATATGCCTTGATAAAAATTATAATTCAAAAATGTTTCCTCTGATGGTGGGCCACCTTTTTGGGTTTTCTCTCATTGTATGCATGATGAGAGACCTTGGCCCTCAATTTCTAGAGTTTTAGAGGTCCTGGGCCCACTCCAATGGAGTGCCCAAATTTAGGACAGCAACATGTTATAATTATGTTTGGCCTTGGGCTGAAATTTTGAGTGGGGCCCAACACATTGTGAAGAATCTTAGAGGTAATAATTTATACATTTAGTTCCTTAAATGTTGGGCTTAATAAATGCACTTTTGAGGCCCACCACAGTTGAATTTAATTGGGTTCATGAATGTGGTTAGTTGTTGAACTCTTTGAGCCCAATTGGGCTGGAACTTTCTAGATAGGCCTATTGAATTCTTGGGCCATTTTTGCCATACTATTGTATTGGATTAGTGGGCCAGATTACACAAGTATATGGGCCCTTGATTGCCCACCAAATCAACTTTATACTTGGGCCGGGTTGTAGGCCCAACTTACTTGACTAAGAACATGACATTTGCCCATGTGATTTGAGCAATGGGCTGCCCACTAGGCCACCACAATATATGGGATTAGTAGCCTTTATGTTGGGCCCTAACCTTTCCCCTATGGGCCCATAGTGGGATATATGGGTTGGGCTATGTGTGTTCCCCTTGGACCCATGTTTTGGTTGGGCCTTGGGCCGCCTTTCTAAAGCCCAACATGAATGTATGTGGTATGTAATGGCTGCCCATTTCTTATTTCTAATGTTATGTGGGCCTTGGGCCTTGATCCGTAATCAATTAGAGATGGGCTACCTCTTGGGGACCAATTGTGGTTGGATGTCCATATTGGTGGCCCTAAGGTAGGCTCATGGGCTTCTATGGGTGGTTAAAGGCCCACCATAGACCCTTGTTAGGCTCGTTTCATCTATTTAGGCCCATATCATTGTTCTCCTTAGTCTCATGGGCTACCCCAGGTATATGGGCCCCCACTAGAGGTTGTATTCCTTATGAGGAATTGGTTAAGTACCTAGACCCTTCATGATTAGGTAGAGAGTTCATCTTCACCTCATTGACACCCCTATTCATCTTCATGGCCCACTCCCATACGCATCATATGCATGCTTGGTTGAGGTATTATTGGCCATGGTTGTGTCATTGTGTAGGACATGTTGGTATCTCCCCGAGAGATGGATGCTTGGGATTGATGCATGGGTGATTGTGTGATTCATGCATCTGACATTACATAGCTTATGAATATCCGCCCTTACTTCATCAGGGCCTTGCCTCCACAGGGGTATTCATGGATGGCTGTATGTGTGGACATCGGAAATATTAGTTGAGCATACCGGGTGCATAGGATGCCCATGGGTGAAATTCCCAAAACTTCCATGGTACCAAGGATCTGCTCCAACGCCGTGACCGGGTGGAATATATGAACGCACGAGGGCCTTATACCATTAGGCCGCGTCTCCCACTGTCGTGTAGTCGGTTGGATAGGGGTGTGGCCTTACCTGCCTGATGTGAGGAGGCATTGCTAGGCTGAGTCTGACCAGCTCGTAAATGGGTCCGCTACCGTCAGGCCTTGTTGGTGATTGGTTGTCCACAAGCGGGTAGTGAGGTCTCTTACGCTCGTTTAACTGTGCGGGGTCTGTAGAGCGGCAGTCATTCAGCGGTGTAATGGACCCCGGTGATTTCCTTATGATTGGAAATGTACTTGACATATGGTTTGGACATGAGCACTGGCATTACTTGCATCACATTAGCATTGGCTGTGTAAGCCCCTTCATGCATTGCCTTGGTATGGCATCTAGTATTCATCGCATCGTATTCATGATAAGCCTTGGTAAGGCTAGTGATATTCTCATTGAGCATGTTTCCCTTCTTGCATCTCCTACTATTGTTCTGTGCACCATTGTCACACACTTACACTACCCTCTAAGCTTCTATAAGCTTATGCACGATTGATGCGTGCAGGAGACTCTAGGCAGGCGTCGTAGCAGCAGAGCGTGGAGTAGAGCTGAGCATTTGAGGACTCCAGTGTTGCCGACCTTTTTCTCCTTTCCTTTTTGTCTCATGTATGTCCTTTTGGACCTTATGGATGATTATAAAAGTTTAAATTCTTAGTAGATTTTGTGATGTGTGCCTTGTTATTCTCAGATATACTTGCAGTGATCTTGGGTATGCTCGTGTTAGAAATGATTATACTGTTATGAAAATCCTTCTTGTAGGATCCCAGGATCGGAACCTGCCTCAGGAACCGAGAATGGGGTACTATGGAGGCTGTTGCGGCCAGAACCGGCCATCGGGTTCCATGTGAGTCCGATTACCGAGTCTGGGGCGTGACACCCACAGAACTTGCTGACCTTAATACATCAGCTATATAGCTGGTGTGAGGTACACCAGCCAATCCACTTCGCAAGCCACGCACTTTCTGTTAAAAATGAGCCCAATCAAATCTGACCACGTCAGGACTGCACCATGTTGGGTGAAGATCTAGATTGCCTACCGCACGTGTGTAGGGTAAGTTTTTGTGATCCAAATTCTTGGTGGGCCTGATGTGATGTTTGTGAGAAATCTTTTTCATTTATCTGCTTATATTATAATATAGTAAAAAAATGAGGTTGTCACATCTCGAAATTCAGGTACTGAGTGTGCACCCTCAGACCTGAGTTACAGTCCATGACTCATACACTTAGTGTACTTAAACCAGCGGGTCACAATATAATCTGAATTCTATGTTCTCATTAACCTCTATCAATACATTCATGGTAACTTAATCCATTCGCAAATATTCATCACCACACATCAAAAGAAAATCAGGAAAACTAAATTGAGACTTTTATTAAGTCATTAGAATCATCAAGTTATTTAAAAATAAAAATAAAATCTAAATTTAAAGTTATTCTAAAACAGAAATAAAATAATAATAGGAAACACATGTTCCATTTAATTATTCTACTGATCCAACGACGTAAGCTCGTCTTCAGTTAAATATGGCCACTGATTCTGTAGATCATCCACTGGTTTGGCTCCATATCTTTGCTCTTGAGTCGTTGTATCTGCTTCAATTCCATCTGTCCGATTTTGGTAAGCCTCGTATCATAGACCGTACAGTTCTGTAGAATTTCGCAGTCTTCCCGGTCGAATTCCGGCAGCCTTTGACCCTTAACCGGTATTTGCGCGCGACCCTGATTCACACGCCATCAACCTGAGTCGACTCAACCCGAGACTTGTACCCTAGCGACCGCTACGGTTCCAATGCCGCGACTCGCCCGCCGATCCGATACTCTGGTCAGGAGATGTGAGCCAGCGTTCGGTGCGAGAAAAACACCACGCGTACAAATTCTGAGAGAATCTCTATAATATGTCACATCAATCAATCAACCAATCAATCCCATCACGTCAAGTACACATCACCTTTCATCCATTCCCAAACAACCCCAAAGTCAAAGCACATACTTTTCATTAAAAAGAGCAACATGGATTGTAAGTATGCTTCATACCTTTACATTTCACCTTACTGTGGTGTAATCATTTTGCCCAACATTAGTTGTACAACCAACTTTTTTCCTTTAAAATTCGTCATAAATTTTGTTTGTATAAGAAAAAGGAAAATCTGAGTTGAAATCAAATATATCTCTATGGGAAAGACATTCCATAAGTTTCATTAAGTAGACACCACAATCAACCCTGCTAATACCAAACAGAGACAGGTGGTAAAATTATTAAATAAGAGTAAATTCATATTTTAAATGGAAAATGACTTACGAATTTGGTTGCTGGGGGTATTCTTGGTCTATAGAGACTGTAAATCCAGCACATTCTATTTCATAATTTTTTAATAAATGGATCTTCAAACGTGAAACCTACATTTATAATGAAGAAGTATTAAGTACTTTCACAATCACAATTTTTTAAGTTGAATGTTCTTCCATTGAATAAATTAATATACATACCATTGTATTGATGTAGGTTGATGTTTGGAGACCTTTGAGAGAGTTGTAAATTGAAAATATTTTTCTCTTTAAGTCAATGACAAGCAAGTACCAATGAGACATTTCATTCAGTGGGATCATAAGTTTTTCTTTACTCCTTAGGTCATAAGGAATCCTCCTTATAATACTTTCAATTTTTGCATCATTACCATCATAATATATCTCTTCAATTTCTTGTCTCATTTCGCTATAATTCTCGTTGTACACACATATTTCTGAAATGGTTCAATTGAAATAAAATAACATCATTTAAACACACATTACTTATATATGATTTTTGTTACACATATAAATGAGAAAACTTACATGAAACCATGCGTTGAAGAAGTAACATTTTAACAATTATGCCCACCACTATTTTCTCGAATAGCCATCAATTGGTATACTTGGATATAACTTGCATCAAATTTAACATATTAATCAATTAAGTCATATTCATGAATGATGGATCATACCTCATTGTAAATATAACATTTAAATTATACTTCATCATCTACCCATTTCATTGGATTCAACAATGACTCTAAGGATTCCTTTCGACAAGAAGTGGGCCAAATATTTGATCCATAAGGACATATATATTGTATTAGTATAAAAATATTAAAAAAAAAGTGGGTGAATTAAAAATTAAATACTTAAAGCATCTTACCTGATTTTATTCTGAGATTTAAGAGTCGTAATTGCATTTACTTCTTCTTGGGATAACATATACTCATCACTCTTTTCCATACGTGATTGGATTTCAGGAATTTCACATATACTTTTATCTTTTGTTTTACATACCTTGCGCTTTGACACGCTTCATTAAAGAGTTTTGATTTGCAACGAAAGTCTCTTTTATCTTTGTATTCGCATGAACGAGAGTAAAAATTTGTGGTATGTCAGAATTTACTTGCATGTCCTTGATTATCTCATATGATGTAGCTTCCCAATCGCTGTTTCTCTTTAACTCTTTCACTTCATCAGACAACCGTTGTATGATTATTTTTTTATCAACTATTTTATCTCTTAATTCTTTGTTTTCCATCGGTAATTCTCTGTACTCACTATTGTCTTCATTTTTCTTATTCTATATGGAAAAAAACATAACATCTTATTTAGATTAAAGCATTCCTAATTATTATGAATGAAAAATAAATAATATGAAAAAAGTTTATTGTCATGACTTGTTCATCGACTTCTCTATAATGTTCAAAAATTTAGGTTCAAATTGTCTGCACATTTCGTTGACTGTACTTGATATCTCCTGTATAAAAATCACAAGAATTAATGAAATGGATTTAGTATTCTAACGTATTGTGATCTATAAAATATACACAAATTAAAAATAATTGTTGTATTCAGAATAATTATATTTTTCTCTTTATTTTGCAAAAATATAGGTTCTAAACAACTACATGTTTCTTGGGTGATATTTGATGCCTATATGCAAATCACAACAAAGATAATAATGAATTAGTATCACAAGATAATATGATTAAAAAAATATACGCATATATAAAATATTTTTTAAGTGGGGAACAGTTACAATTTTCTCAAACATGTTGACTAATTTAGGTTCCAAATGACAACATATTTCTTCTATAGTGTTTGATGTATCCTGTAGGCCAATTAAAAATATAAATATTATTTAATGTGTAATCACTATTGATTGCATATCAAGTATAAAAAAGAAACACGAATCACTTACAGGAGGATGTAGTAGATTTCTCTCTTTATACGTAGGCTTTATTTCTTCAATAACTTGATGGATATAAATATATAAATGTATATACTTTATTTGAAGAAATTAAATATTAATTTTAAAATTTTAATTGAGTTAAATAATTGATTACCTGAGTGTAGATGAGATTATCAATATATTTTCTACGTGTGTCAGCATGTTGGTAACCACCTTCTACCCATCGCAATAAACGTGGATACACCATTTTTATTGTTAACATTGGTTGATGAATGATGTGCTCTTGTAACCATGGTTATGCATAAAATAAATTCATATGAGAACGAAAAGAAAAAAATTTGATAAAAGTAATTGTTTACTTACTTCTAGTATCATGACACATCTATTCACATAGTTCTTCTTTTCCTCCACACATTTAGAAATGTTTCTAACCAAAAACTCATAAACAGTAGTCGAAAATAAAATTTTGGTGTGGCATGATTTTTTCAGGTTATATATAGTGCAATAAGAATTTGGTGTGGCATGATTTGAAGTTAGAAATAAAATTGTATTACATATATATAAAATAAAGAGTTTGGTAAAGTCAGCTAAACATTCATCCAAAGTTTCTTCCATCCACTCTTAATATTCTTCTTAATCAAATTCCTTAATATAGAACATTTGAAAAATATTGTTTTTAAAATTTTCATCACAATCATTTAGTTTCTTCTTCATATCTATAGACTCTCCATTCATACTCAACCCCAATATCAAAACAATGTCTTGGGGTTTAATAAATAGCCTATTTCCTCCAATGATGAAACTTTTGCTTTCGTTATCCCATCTACGTATAATATTATTTAAAAATTTGCGTTGAACTGCTGACCTTGGAAAACGCAAAAATTCCTTAAAAGAAGGGGTTGATATTGCTTTTTTATATTCATCTTTTAAATTAATTTGATTGATAAAATCAAAAATTTTGATGGAGTACATCTGGTGTTGTAATCATAGTTTTTTGATTGAAATGACTCATCCTGCAATCATGAAAATTAATAACGATTAAGGCTATACATAACTTTTATATCTCATTTTAAAATTTGATTAAAAAAATTCAGAAACATAAGGAGAGGTTAGTCACCATGTTAAGCACAATATTTTTGAAGAACTTGTCAATTGAAGGGATAGACATCTGCTTAAGGACAAAAGATTGCTGGTCAAAAAAATATTTTTTCAAAAAATAAAATAAAAATTACATGTATGTACACGTGCTTTTATATTATATTTGTACATATCTATAATGCCTATAATATTCAATTTTGTGAATTTCGCCACGTTTAGTGGTTAATGGTTATTGTGCCTTGTACACTATGTTCACTGTTTATTTGGTATTAGATGGATGTTCTTGTATTGCTATAAATGGGGATGTGGTTGCTCAAGGATCCCAGTTTTCTTTGAAGGATGTTGAGGTCTGTACCACTCAGATTGGCCTAGATGCGGTAAGCTATATTTCCTTACCCAAGATCTTGTATTCTTGATGTTGATGAATATTTGAAGGGCCATTTGCCTTTTTCTAAGTACATGATTTCCATTCCGAATTTCATCTAAATCATGGGTGGATGGTCTATTTGATTAGCTTCCATCTATTCCATTGTTATATTAGAGATGTGGGGACACATAGCTTCCTCTACCTTCCACAGATCTTTTTTTTTTTTGGAAAGTT
Source organism: Magnolia officinalis (assembly GCA_021015155.1). Classification (NCBI taxonomy): domain Eukaryota; kingdom Viridiplantae; phylum Streptophyta; class Magnoliopsida; order Magnoliales; family Magnoliaceae; genus Magnolia; species Magnolia officinalis. Next base: position 9,055,726 of record JAJHSJ010000002.1, on the reverse strand, counting down.
GATGAAAATTTTATTAAAACAGCACCGATAGGTGATAAAGAATACAAACCACAAAAACAACCAACTAGCCCACCCTACTACATACTCACAACACACCCATTCTCCCCACTATTACAGCAGATCCACTCCCGAACAATACCCCAAACCCTCCCTACAACCCACTTAACGTTGTGGCTAATATTATGGAAGCATCTTTTGTTTCTCTCTTCCCAAATGTTGTAGTTAAACCCAATTGTTGTAAATGACTGATGTATTACACACATGCATCCATGGTTTTAAGACTCGGACAAATCACAAAAGTATTCCACCATTTTTTATATTGATCAAGAAATTCAGATGTAGACAATCAATTATTAATGATGTAAATGTGAGCCCCTCGTCGGTGTTTACTAGACAAAGTGACGAGGTTGCAGTACAATGTGGGCCCTACGTCGGTGGATATTCCCCCATTCTTTCAGTTGTTGCTTATTCTGTGCTAACTTCTCCATCAAAAGTGTGACAAAACATGAGAGCTTGTATTCTTGTTATGCATATTTTGAATTTCTAATACTTTGGATGTTTTGCCTGAGAATTCATTGTTTGTTCCATGAAAATAGGACGAGGCTGGTGCATATCATGTATAAAGACAGTCGGAATTAGAAAAAGCTCTAAGTAGGTGTATATTGGGTGATTACATTCTCCAATTATTTATCCCTCCTGTTGGTGGAAGCCCAAATGACAATACACCAACATATCTGCATCTCCATATGGATGGAATGGCTCAAGGCTTCTTCATTTCAGAGTCGAAAGCATCTACAGCTCGCATTTGTATATATGAAATGAAACAACTTCCTTTCCACAATTTTCAGGTAATTAAGGGCATCTGAGGGCTTAATCTTTTGGTTGTTCAGCATTTTCGTAAATCAGATCTTGAAAGGAAATTAATATATCTACCCCCTCTGATTTATAGATACTCCTTTCTTTCCTACCGTGTTGTAATAACATACAAGTGAAGGTATATGTATCAATCAATGTGACTGTAAATTATTGATTTATTTTTAAATTTTTTCTTTAATCTTAAAATGTAGGGTGATATTCTGTGGTGCCCCATTTATTTTAACTCAATTAATTAGCATATGCTACCTGTAATTTGGACTCTGTAATTACTACCACCTAAGCTCCCATAGCTAGAGATTGTCTATGTTTTCCATATACCAGACTGGTGATAACCGCATGTGCATCATCCACAGTTTCTGTGATGTACATACATGAAATCCAGACCATCCAAAGTCTTAGGGCCCGTTGTAGATGCAGAGTAGCCTAAAAATCACTGTTTGATCATCCTAACCATCCAAATGATTGCTATTAACAGGACTGGGAAATAAGTTCAAAATTCATGAGCAAAGTCAGATAGCCAATATTGTACAATTAGTTGGTAATGGGACGGTTAGAAATAAGATGGCAGAGGTTTAAAATCTGATTTATGTTATATCCGCAATGGGGTCCATGCTTTCGACTGTCCAGATTGCTACAAATGCATCTCGTGTTTATGGTGGATGAGACAACAAAATCTATAACATGATGGGAATTATTATTACAGCCTAACCCTGCTTCATTTCTTGGCATCTCCTGTTTGTTTCTCCTCCAATGTTGGTAATAATCAAGGGTAATAAATCAACTGTCCACATTGATCAGACTGTCCAAGATGAACTTGATTGGTGCTTTGGGAGCACTTGATTATAGATTTGGGTTTTCACAAAAGTATACATCAGTCATTTACAGCTACCATTATTGATATTGATTAAGAAATTCAGATGTAGACATCCAATACTTCAATGTCTATAGCCTTAAAAAAAATGATATGGATGCATTTAAGAATTAAGAGGATGCAACTTTTTAGATGATCTTTTATTGCTCTTACTCTCACTTGTTTCATGTACGTGACCCTTGTCGAGAAGTCCGATACAATTGTTTCCCATGAACTATAAGTACAGATTGACACTTTGCATCAGTTGATACCATTTTACTATAGATTATATCAATTGGTCATTGTTTAGTATATTCAATTTAAATTTCAAATTATGGCATAACAGAAAAATGTTTTAAGATTAAATGACATTAAAGACACTGAACTTGAATTTCTTCTTAAGTTGCAGGTTGGAGTTTGTTGTATGATGTTTTAAATTTATTTGTAACTGGGTCAGTCAATGGGATCGATATGCCACTCGATCACATCGAGAAAATTTCAAATTTTGACATTTGCTTGTTGGATAGTTTTTAAGTCCAAATCAATATGATCGAAGGAGGCTTCAATCCTATCGATGGATGTCAACGACACTCGATATCATCGAAGCTTCCATCGACCGACTTGTGCAATTTTGTAGAATTGTGGGTTTTGTTTTCTATTTCAGTTTTTAATCTATTGAAGTGTTTGAAATAGGAAATTTGAGAAAGAAGAACGTGCTTAAAGATTTTCGGGAGCAAAGAGGTTCAAAGATAGAGTTTTTATGGCATTTTGGGTGTATTCTCGGATCGGTAAGCCCTTCCTTCTCTTATAAACATTGATTTCATCGTGGATTCGCTGTCACTTTGTGCTGTAATTTTTTCTCATAAGGATTTTTTCACGTAAAACACTGTGTTCCGTTTGTGATTGGTTTGATTGATCTCTTATTATTTGATTATAACTTGAAATTGATTCAACACGTCCCCTAATAAGTTTCTGCATTCGATGCGGATGCATCTCTTGATGTTATGGATCATTCTGTTCTGAACCTTATCTATTACACATGGTAAGTAACCCACTTCCAACATCTGCACCAAACCGTATTTCATTTGTCTGATAGAATTCTTTTTTGTCTTAAATTATTGTGAAAAATCAGCTGGCTGAGATTCTATTTCGACGCTTGTCCTTATCATCCTGCAGAAGCTCCTCTAAAAGAGTATCTGCTCAATACCACCTGATCCGTTAGCTTGTATCAGCATTCTTGGTACAATTCTATTTATTTGGAACTCATTGACCCATAAAATTCACTGGTGGCCATCATGGTCACGGAAGGGAGGTTTGCAGCGGCACATTTGCTTGGCCAGTTTGCATTTTCATTGATTTCATGCTTGGAGATAAATTTTCAGAGGCTTAGGGTTTTGGGTTGTTGTGTACTTGTTGACAATTCATTAAGTTTTGAGAAATTAAGAATACTCCCTTTATTTAGTCTTGAACTTCTTTCAATGTAAGTGCCAAAGTTTTGATTTTCTGAGCTGTAGGGAACATTGCTGAAATGTCTATTATTTTTTCCCCTTTGTGAGTATTAAGAAACTGCATTTTGATGAAATACTGAAACTTTGAATGCCCAGTAACTTTAGGTTGTATTGTCTATTCAATTGAGTTGCAATGACTAGCCAATTGTCGTTAAAAAAAAAAAAAAAAAAAAAAAAAAAAAAAAAAAAAAGAAAAAAGAAAAAACCAAAGATGTAATCTCTTCCTTGCATTTATATCAAGTATCTGAACTCCAAATTAGAGAGTTAGATTTAATTCAAGTTGGATTTCAAAGAAAAGTGCAATTTGAGGGTTAGATTAGATTCAAGTTGGATTTCAAAGAAATATAAGTGCATTTTAAGGGTTACATCCTCATTTTGAAACCAGAAAAAAAAAAAAAAAAAACATTAAATTCTTGCCTTTTAACATGATCAACTTGTGTCGTCATCACCGTCATCATCATCATTTAAACCTTACATCCAACTCTCAAGGTCATACCTTCAGTTAGACCATAGTCATCGAGTCTTTTCTTACTACCTAATATAGGTCCTTTGGGCCACCTCTCCTCCTCAGAAAAAAAAAAAAAAGTCTTTTATGCCTTCCCCTTGTCCTTTTAGAGCCTTCAACTAATATAAAGTCAAGGTTCTTTGTCTCCTTTTCATATGACCAAACTATTTAAGTGTACTTAATTTCCCCATCTTATTAGCTATTGGTGCTACTACTCCTAATTGCTATGACCCCAACCACAGCCAACTAGCTGGTGTCAGAGCTCTATGGGCCCCGCCATAATGTATCTGTTTGTCCATGCTGCTATGGCATGAGCCTAAAAAAGAGGCTGATCCAAATCTCAGATGTACCGCACACAGTGGAGATTGAACGCTTATTGTCAAAGCTCAACCCTTAGGGTTAAGTGTTTGATCCCAAGCCCTTGCGGCCTTGCCATAGTAACCCTATCTAGTGACTCGATTCAACTCGGTGCCAACTCGATCCCCAAAACTAGATTTTTAAGCTTGGGCTCAACCCTTGGGTCAAGTGTTTGAGCTTAAGCACTTGCGGCCTTGCCCCAGTAACACCAGCCTGGTGACCCGATCCGACTCGGTGCCAACTCGATATTTCTGATCGGGTCGGACTCGGTTCGGATCAGTCCAGCCCAGACTCGGACTCGGATCAAGTCAGGCATGCTGGACTTGGTACCGAGTCGGATCGAGTTCAGGTCAGGCCTTTTTTAAAACCAGATCGAGTCGAGTCAGCTCTAACTTGGTCTGATTCGACTCGTTGCCCAGCTCTACCCCCATGCGAAGATTTGCAACATACTCAAGAGGTTAAAATTGCTGAAATGGTTCTCTTGATACTAAGCAGTGAGTTCTCTTTGAGAGCAATGGTAGCAGCTTATTAGCTCTGGTCATTGTGGATCTATATCAACAGGACTAGGGATATCAACTGGTCAGGCTGTGTGGTCTGTCGAAGCCAGGCCAGCAAAGAAGAACTTGAGCCAAGCTCGGCCTGTGATGGGCCAAAACAAACAGACCTGCCCCTGGTCCTTATGCATCTCCCGAACCCGATTCCTGCTACCTATTTGGGTGTAAGATTTGGGCTTGTGGTTAAGGGTAACCCATCATGGATGAAAGCCCTTGAAACCCAGCCCATCCCAATTATTAATTGGGTTTAAATTGTAGGCTTGGTCCTCGCCTTTATATGATGTAGAGTGCGTCACGGACACTTTTATAGCCAAGATGGACCAGAGAAGGCCCAATCGGAGGGTGAAAGTGATTAGGACCGTCAAAACTTCAAAACAGTCGTATCTCATAAACCGGAATGAGTTTTTCGACGTACTATATATGATTTTGGGTAGGAGAAGCTACTTTAGCCAACCAACCCCGCTACACCAGTCCTAGCCCATATGCCTAGTATTCGAACTCAAGCTGGGCCCAAAATCTCATTGGGCCAGCCTGGCCCATTGACAGCTCTAACCCTGACATTAAAACGTGTCTCAGGCACTATGAAATAGAAAAATCAAGGTAGCGACCAATTAGCATTTTCAGATCTTTAATCCAACTGATAAAGGAAAAAAGTAGTCATGTTGGAAGAGCCAATGGCCAAGGTGGGATGCAGTTCGCTAAAACATGTGATGCTTAGTTTTAAGAAGTGCTCTCCTATTGAGCGTCTATAACTGTGAAAATGCATTTAGAGAGGGTGTTTTTACTTAGGGTAGTTTCTTGCATAAGGTGAGAAAGTGGAAAAAAGGCGTGCTTTGTTTTCTCTTGTTTTTCTTAGTAAATGCTTCTTGTCTCTTATTTCTCTATGCACCTGTCAAGCCCCCACCACCTACCATGTGTAAGATGGAGTTTTGTCCCTCGAACAGGCAGAGGCTCTGAGGGGCCACCGTCATGTATGGATTTTACTCCCACCGTCCATCCAGAAGCTTTGGATCAAGCTGATTTTTGTGTTTTCCCTTCATCTAGATCTGCCTCATTTACTAAAATTATATGAGAAAATGGATGGATTATTTCAAGTCCGCACGCCTTTTATCTGGCAGACGTAGCAGCCTTCACACTGTTTCGCGTTGGTTCGTGAGAGAGCGACACAATGCACATTTGCGAAGTGCACCAACTAATTGTGTGACCGCCTCAGCGCGGATCCCAATCCAAGTTCTTTTTCCATTTCATCAAGCAAACACTACTAGATATCTTATAAACTAAAAATTTTTCTCATCTCAAGTGATATGGGACAGTATTTTCACCAGTTTTTTCAAAATATTTTGAGAGAGAATAAAATTTTAAATTTTCATTTAAAACTTGAAAACTATCATTTTAACCAAAATTCTCAACATGTGCTTCAAGGATACAGAAACTTGGGGACCATTGATCCAAAGTCATCCAAATGAGACATACTAACAGCATCTGGACCGTTGATTAGATTGAACCAACCATAAAGGGTCTACACTTCAAAGAATACACTGGGTGGACGTGTCTCCATTCATTGCCACTCACATAGCTCACAGCGACAAGACTAGGAGTATTCATTCAGTAGTTGTAATTAGGAGTTGACCATAGACAAATGATCACACTATTAGAAACGGACAATCCTAATACTTTAATATGTGGCAAAGAAACTTCCAAATTAAGAAACGACTCACATACACTGTTGAATAGTTGATTAAATGTTTAAGATAATCTGATCAAATCAATTGTTTTCTTAGTGGCTAATCAGTGGCAGAGAGAGTTGAATGGATAGTCCCGATGATTATGCACATGCGCTAGGTGTATAGTATATGATATGGAGGCACGGAAATCCCATGCATCCAGAGGCACCGTATCTTTTCCCACTCACGAAAGGAGTCGGCCAAAACCTATCATTACAATAAGGAAATATTTAAATAAGGTTACTACAAGTCTACAATGCCAATACTCGGGTGTGTACGAGGTTTGCGCGTATTAGGTAGTTGTTATGGCTTGCTCGGTTTTCTATTATTATTATTATTATTATTATTATTATTATTATTATTATTTTTAATACATTCATACCCTACACACCCACACCACATGGGCACTGGATTCCATGCATGATTTCAATATCGAAATGAGTTTTAGTTGTTATGGCTTGTGGAGATGTGCTTAGTCGTAGCAAGTTGGTTTTGGTTTTTTGTTCTGATGGCCGAGTGGGCCAGCGATTGTTAAATAAATGACCGGTTGACCACCTTAAAAGGACTTTCCACCTAACCAAGAGGTAAACAAATGACCGCCTTAAAACGACGTTCTACCTTACCATTTCTTTTAGAGAAAAGCTTTCACACTCTGGTAGAGAGTGACAGGTGATACTCCTGCTCTTAGAAATTTTAAGCACGTCAGGGATCCTGGATCCACCAAAGCCACGTCCCTTTTAAAAATTAGCCCAATCAAATCTTTCCAGGTCAGGGTTGCACCGTGGTTGGGGTGAATATCTGGATTGACTACCACACCGTTTGGTTGGGGTGAATATCTTGGTCCTCCCATCCCTACCTCCCACGAGGGGTAGGTCACCGGCCAGAAGGGTTAGGGCCGCCTCTCGTCTCCGGCATTGAGAGCCCCATCTTGCGACCCAAACCACTAACACCGATTTGAATCCTCCAAGCAAAAGAACAGATTTCAGTTTGTTCATAGGCAATATCCCATTCGATTGCTCCAGGGAAGACATTTGGGGCATTTTCAGTAAGCATGGCAAGCTTTTGGATGTTTACATCCCTACTCTTCTAGGGATCTCTAAGCCAAGGGGATATGCTTTCGTTCGTTTTAGGTATGAGCAGGACGCAATGGCAGCTAAAGATATTCTGATTGATTGTCGGATCGAGGGTGGAATCATCTCGGTTAGATGGGCTAGGGCAAGACGATTCACCACCGATAATGTCAGGGAAGGCTCTCCCCCTCACGAAGCTCAACTGATCAGAAAGGCAGCCCACCAACCGCCCCCCCCCCCGCAGCGGCAGCAGCTTCATCTCAACCTGTTCCTAATATCAGGAAGACCAAGGGTGACTCAAATGACACTCCTTTGCCGGCCTCTCACCCAACATCTATTGCGGACCGAGAGCAGTCGCGCACCGATTGCAGTTGTTGAGCCTAGCCTTGGTTGGTTGCACTTCCAGTCCGTACATCTCGGTGTCGAGGGCCACGACTGCAATCAGAGAGTCCAAATTTCAATTGTCAGCGGTGGACATTGTCTGAATCTCCCCGTCAAAGTTTTTAATTACGTTAAAATCAAAATCAGAGTATGAGGAATTCCAGAAGGACAACCATCTTCATGATTGGATGGGCATTAGTTCGATGTGCCCATGGTGTTCAACAGAAGTCCTAGGTGGAGAGGGGCGCTGGATTAGGCTTTTCGGAATCTCGGCGCATGCATGGATGAAGACTGTAATTATAGATTTGGGTAGCTACTTCGGCAAAGTTACCGAGATTGACAACATTAGTAAATTCGGCCTCTTCCAGGTTCACGCTCGGATTAAGGTAATCCTTAACCTTGGTACCAATTTAAATCAGGTCCTCAGTCTGCAGGTGGCAGATAGATCCTTTCCCATTGTTGCGGAATTGGAGTCCTGCTATACTGGGGCCACCCCCTCTTAGTCAGCCCCGCAGGAACTTCCTGAAGATTATGAATGTACAAAAGCTTAGGTGGTGAGCAGATTCAACAATCACCCAGCTGTTCTGCTACTCTCATTGAGACTCAAGACGTTGGTAAAGTCATAGGTTCAGAGGATACAATTCAGGTCCCTCTGATCTGTTATCCAGCAGGCCCAATGCTAGAAGCCGAGGAACCTCCACCTCAACCTGAACCTGTTTGTTGTTTGGACGCTACTGCCCCAACTAGTGAAGGGCAGACTTTTCCTTCTTCCAGCACCTTACCTATCCCATGCAGCCCTGCCTCGCTGCTGCTGTCTCATGTTCTCCCAGCCTCGCTGCTGCTGTCTCATGTAGTCCCAGTCTTGCTAGTGCTGAGCAGCAATCCACCCCAAGATATACTCTGGTTAAACAGGCTGGTCTGAGGCCCCCAATGGACAGTGGAACACAGAATCTTGATCAGGAGAGGTGCCCCTTGGGCAATGAACTCCCAGCGACGTATGCTCAGCACTGGGGTGAGGCGCACATCCTCTCATGCTTCGAAGGATGTTCTCCGTTAAACTTTGAAGCTAGCAGTTTGGAGATGGATAGAAATGGCATGTCTGAACTGTTCGACATTCCGCAAATTTAGCCTAGGAAAGGGAAAGCAGAAAAATCCCAATGTTCTTGCCCAGGGAAATGAGAGGCTGTTAGACCCCAGGGACAAAATTGCTGCAGAGGTCAAGGAGATGGCAGTGCAGTCCTCTATTGCAGTTGGAGATCAGGACTCCACTGCTGCTAGGGGACTGACAGGCCAACAAGGTCTAATAGGGAAGAAAGCAGTTGAAGTTAGGGATCTGTCGGTGGTTTCCCCCCCACATGTTGGTGTCTAGGGAGGCAGACTTGAACTTCAAGTGGATCTGTCACCATTCTTCGCGTCAGCAGCCATAGATATGGAAAGAAATACTACAGTCAACGTGTTGGATCGAGATACCACGAGCTACACAGAACAGTTTCAGCTGATTATACAGAGTCTGGACCAAGGTGGAGTAGGGTTGGAAGGTGATCCAAAGGCAAGGAAAATGACTAACAGATTGGAGCAAGATAAGATCAGGCAGGTTACTGCAGGGGGGAAACAACCTACGATGAAGATCAGTAGAAGCAAGATTCTATATCCAAGAAGAGACTGGGAGTCAAGACTACGCAGACAAAGGCGAAGGGCTATGAATACCAGACGTGTTACGGATGGATAAGATCATCATATGGAATGTTCGTGGAATAGGGAACCAACGCTCTTTAAGGACAACTAAGAGGCTTATCAGAGATCATAACTCCTGGATTGTAGTTTTACTTAAGCCGATGCTCAGAGAGGAGAAGAGGGTGGGGGTTGGCTTATCCTCGGTTACCACTCATCCTGTTCAAATGGGGATGTAGGGGGCAAAATTTGGTTTTTCTGCAAATCCACTATCTCTTATTCAATTATTAAAATGTCGAATCAATCTCTATCTATTCTTATTAACTTGCGAGAAGTGGCTGTCCCTATCTCCCTAACATTTGTCTATGCCAATTGCTCGAGGATTCTTAGGAGAGCTTAGTGGGATGAGTTGGCTGCCATGCCAACTTCGGTGAATGGTATTTGGGCGATCGGTGGGAATTTCAATGTGGTGGCTAATTCCTATGAGAGAAGAAGTAGAAGCCAGCTGGATAGAGCTAGTTCAGCTGAAATTTCTGATGCAATTATTAATGCAGGGCTTATGGATGTGGGCTTCACGGGAAACAGGTTCATTTGGAGTAACAATCAAGCAGGCTCCTCCAGGGTGCGGACGAGACTAAATAGGGTCCTGATTAATACTACTTGGGCTGCTTTCTTCCCTGCCTTCTGCCTAGGGTCAACTCGGATCACGCCCCGTTGCTATTGGGTCCCCCCCCCCTCCCCCCCCCCCCCGACGTTTCCAAAGGCTCTAAGCCGTTAGATTTCAGCGGATGTGGATTCAGCACGAGTCATTTCAGCAGGTTGTAAGCATAGCGTGGAAAAGGGCTGAATCTCAGCACCCGGTGTATAACGTGATTGCGAAGTTAAAGGCGGTGAAGCAGGATCTCAAAATCTGGAACAAAGACGTTTTAGGAAACATCTTCGAGCAAGTCCGTCAAGCCGAGAGGGATCTAGGAGAGCTAGAGGCCAGCGTCCAAACCTTGGCTACCTCGGACGGGCCCTCTCCTTAGCAGCTTAATGAGATTGGATCAACGACTGATAAACTCAATAGGTTAGAACTGATGTAGGATATTTGTTGGAAGTAAAAGGCCAGAGTTGACTGACTAGCAGAAGGAGACAGAAACACATGGTTTTTCCATGCTTCTGCGGCTGAGAAGCATCGCAGATCACTTATTTGAAAGATCACTACAGATTCGGGCCAAGATATTGAAGAACCAGCAGCTATAAAAGCAGAGGTGGTGGACTTTTTCAACCGTCAGTTAGCGCCTCGGTTGTTTCCGACGCTCATCAGATTTTACAGGTCATACCGCGGCTGGTTTCTCAGCCGCAAAATTATAGGCTGATGGCTTTGCCGACACTTATGGAGGTGAAGAAGGCTGTGGAGTCCATTCCAACGGATGATGCACTGGGACCAGATGGTTTTTCTAGCGCATTTTTTGTGTCTTGCTGGGAAGTGGTGGGCGGTGATATCCATAATGCTATCATTTATTTATTCCAAGGCGATAAAATTCCCAGGATCATTACTACTTCTCTCATTTGTTTAATCCCAAAGCTGCAATCTCCAAAGAAGTTTTCGGACTACCGTCCTATAAGTTTATGCAATTGCTTATATAAGATTGTTGCTAAAATTGTGGCCACTAGATTGAGTGAGATCCTGCCTTCGATCATTTCTATAGAGCAAGGAGCTTTCATCTTGGGCCGCCTCATTTTAAAAAATATCTCTCTCAGCCAGGAGCTTTTCAGGGACATTTTCAGGAAAGTTTGGGGTGGAAACATCATTCTTAAGTTAGACACGGAGAAAGCATATGATAAAGTCGATCGGAACTTCTCAAATAGGTCTTATATCGGTTTGGGTTCGGTAAAAGCTGGGTTGACTTGATTGAAAAATACTGGGTGAACAATTGGTTCTCGGTGATAGTCAATGGGGAGGCGACTAGATTCTTCAAATCATCCAGAGGATTACGGCAGGGATATCTTCTCTCCCTAGCGCTTTTCATTATTGCAGCGGAGGTCCTTAGTAGGGGCCTTAAGTCCTTGCTGGACCAAGGCCAATGCACCCCTTTCAAAACTCGCAGGGGCTGCCCTTGTGTTTCCCACATTCTCTATGCCGACGACACCCTCTTATTCCTTAATGGAGGTCTCGTTTCTCTTCGGGTCATAAGAGATTTTCTCGATTCATATCAGGCAGCTTCGGGCCAAAGCATTAATCTCTACAAAAGCTATTTTGTCTGCTCAGACAAGACGACGTCTTCCAGGGTAAGAGCAATCGAGGATGTTATAGAATTTCCAGGGCCTCCTCAACATTTTCATATTTGGGAGTTCCTATCGCGGCGGGGAGAGTGAAATCAAGCTTGTTTCAACCGTTAATGGACAGGATAAAAGGGTGAATCCAGGGATGGCGGGCTAGGATTCTCTCTCAGGCGGGTAGAATGGTTCTCATCAAGCATGTTCTGGAAAGTATCCCCATCCACTTTCTTACGGCAGTGCATATTCCTTTGCAGGTTCTACATTCTCTGGAAATGTGTTTTTGTAACTTCTTTTGGGGTTGGTCGCAAGGTAAGTAAAAGGAAATTGCATTGGCTGAATTGGAAGAGGATGGTAGTTCCTCTAGAGGAAGTTGGGCTGGGTTTTAGGAGGTTACATGAGGTCATGAAAGCTTTTCGTCTGAAAATGGAGTGGAGTATCTTCTTTGAGAAGAAGGGTAGCTTATGGGGCACGTACATGGCTGCTAAATACAACCTATTTATGCATTTGGACGGGACGAATAGGCGTTGCTCCTTTGCTTCCCCTCTTTAGAATCGAATCCAGTCCCACTTTCACGCATGACTCTAGTAGTTCAGCGGCTGATTGGGGAGGGATCTAGTCTTGTTTGGTTAGAAAATTGGACTGGGCTTGGCCCGCTTATGGATCTTGTCGTCAGCCCCTCCCGGAGGTTTTGTTGGAGATACAGGTTAGAGATTTACTGGGCCCTTGTGGCCCTTTGCCTCATTCAGCGGTGTATAGTTTTTTGCCTCAGCAGGTAGTTGACTACATATTCCAAGGTGGTTTTTGCTTATCAGATGGCCCTGATTTGAATTTCTGGCCACTTGCTCGTCAGGCAAGTTTACAGTTAGCTCGGCTAGAAACATTTGCAGGTCTCCTTCCTCACCTATGGATTGGTCCAGATATTTGTGGAACGGTGTGCTGCCGCCTAAGATCTCAATGTTAGCTTGGAAGATCTTACAGGCTGCAATCCTGGTTGATGGCGCGGTACAGTCCTGGGGCATGTAGTTAGCTTCTGCTTGTGTTTGCTGTGGGTTCGAGGATCAGGCCCCGCCCACAAATCTATTGAGACCGTGTCTCATCTATTTCTTCATAGTCACATGCGCAGCCCTCTGGCGTCACGTGGGTGACTTCTTCCATATCCAAATCATGCCCGCTCATTCCTTGATTACACGGATTGCGTAGTGGAAGAACGCATACTCTGCTCCAGGTAGGAAATCTGATGCGCAGAGAGTGGCCCCGTTCTTAATTTGCTAGGTGGTGTGGAAAGCTCGCAATGCTGCGAGGTTTGACAGTAAAACGACTTCCATTCTTGCCCTATTTGCTAAGGTTGAATGGTGGCCGAGTTACATTTCAGATCGAAGTAGAGTGAGGTCGGCCTAGGAGTCGATCTCGTCAGCCGTGCATGGGAATTCAGGATCGGTCTCTACCTCTCAACTGCATCCTCAGACGAATGTTGTACGCTGGCTCAAGCCTCGCTCCGAGTGGGTCAAGATTAATGTCGACGGTTCATGTAGGGGTAACCCAGGGCTCTTAGGCGGTGGGGGGATTTGCAGAGACGAAAAAGGTGAGTTTATTTTTGCTTTCTCCGCTGCATATGGGCAAGGTACAAACACGTGTGCGGAGATTTGTGCCATTCTCGACGGCCTATCCCTTTGCCTTCAACGAGGCTTCTATAAGGTGGAGATTGAATCTGACTCGCAGCTTATAATGGACATTTTGAATGGCAACTCATATCCAAGGTGGAAGTGGCGCTATTGGCTCAAGAGGATTGAAAATTTCAGGATACTATACATCTTCAGGGAGGCCAACTTCCCGGCCGATGCTCTGGCCTGGATTGGGAGCGAAATCCAACGCGCCTCTATATTCTCCTTAGTTGCGGAGTTGCCACAACATGTTAGGGGACTGTTCTTCTTAGACAGGGTGGGTTTGGGGTCGACTAGAGGACGTGATGGCAGGTCTTAGCCTTTGTAATTAGCGATGTTTTTCAGTTTTTGTGATCATGATAGGTTTGCCCGGTTCTTTTTTCCGGGCATCCCCGAATGTAAGCCGGTTCTTTTGTGAATGAATTGAAAGATTTTCGGAAAAAAAAAAAGAAAAGAAAAAAAAAGCTCATATTATCACATGAGTCAATAAATGAGATGGATCTAGAACTCAAGTGGAAAAGAATAGGGAAGGAAATGCCTACGGTTGAAACCTTTTTGAGGTCCACCTTGTTGTTTATATGCCATCCATCTTATCTGTGCATCAGGTCACATACGTTTGGATGAATTAAAAATTCAAAAATATTAACTTGATATAGAACTTCCGTGGCCACTAATGTTTTAACAGTGGCCATTCTTGTCACGTCTCATACTTTGGATGGAGAGTGTGCACCTTCGCACCTGTATTACAGTTCTACACTAAGTGTACATCATTCCCATTATGAAACAGTTACTTTGAAACACAATTAAATGCATTTTATATTCGCACCATGTTAACATCCATATTCTCACTTGATTTCGCAATTTTTTTTTTTTTTTTTTTTTTTTTCTTTTGGATTCTCAATCCATGGCATTTATAATCATATAATAAATCATCAAAATCAATATATATATGCCCACCCATTTAGGACCTTTTTTTAATTAAAATAACCAATCATGCCTCGACAAAATCATGCTTCCTCAGGCACTATGAAATTAATAGAAATATCAAGCGAGCGACTAATTAGCATATTCAAATCTTTAGTCCAACTGATAAAGGAAAAAAAGTAGTTATATTGGAAGAGCCAATGGCTAAGGTGGGATGCATCGCTAAAACATGTGAAACTTAGTTTTAAGAAGTTCTCCTCTTGGGTGTCTATAAAAGTGAAAATGCATGTAGAGAGCCGGGTTTTTACTTGGGGGAGTTTCTTGCATAAGGTGAGAAAGTGGAAAAAAGATATGCTTTGCTTTCTCTTGTTTTTTCTTCTTTTAGTAAATGCTTCTCCTCTTATTTCTCTATGCACTGTCAAGCCCCCACCTCCTACCACGTGTAAGGAGTTTTGTTCCTAGCTAGTAACAGACAGAGGTTCCGAGGGGCCACCGTGATGTATGGATTTTATTCCCACCGTCCATTCATTTTTTTCCATGTCATTTTATGCCAGCTCAAAATTGAGACTGTTCCAATGCTCAAGTGGACTAGACAGTGGAGATTAAACACTTACCATTGGAAAATTTTTAAGTGCCGTGGAAGCTTTGGATCAAGCTGATATTTGTGTTTTCCCTTCGTCCAAGTCAACGCAACCTTATCAACAGTTGGATGGCAATTAACCATCACAGTGGGCCATAGGAAGGTTTCAACGGTGGATGTTGTTTTCAATGTTGCTTCTTTGAGTGTGGTCCACTTGAGCCTTAGATCTGCCTCATTTTGGGCTTGTAAGCTAAAATTATATGTTAAAATGGATAGACAGTGTGGATGAAACCCATACATCACAGTGATCCCTCAGAGATCCCACCATTCCTGATCAGGGACGAAATAGGGTAGTACCCAATTCACATTGGTTCGACGAATTCCTACCTTTGTATCTATCTCTATGAGATGTTTGAATTTTACGAAATGACTGAGACGTTTGAATTTGTATCTAACCCTGAGATGTTCGAAATTCCTACCTTTGTATGACTGAGATGTTCGAAATTCCTACCTTTGTATCTATCCCTGAGATGTTTGGATTTTTCAAGGGCATGCATCTATCCCTGAGATGTTTGGATTTTTCAAAATTACGCGGACGTGCAAAAGAGAAATGCCAGGATATATAACAAGACCATTCTGGTGCCATTTCACCTAATAAACACTCTACTGGATATCTTATAAACTAAAAAAGTTTCTCATCTCCAAGCAATATACGACAGTATTTTCACAGTTTTTTTCAAAAGATTTTGAGAGAGAATATGAAAATTTAAAATTTCATTTAAAATTTGAAAACTATCGTTTCAACTAAAATTCTCAACATGTGCATCAAGGATACATAATCTTGGGAACCATTGATCCAAAGTAATCCAAACGAGACATACTAACATGATCTGGACCGTTGATTAGATTGAACCTACCATGAACGGTCTACACTTCAAAGAATACACTGGGTGGACGTGCCTCCGTGTCATTGCCACTCACACAGCTCACAGCGACAAGACTAGAACTATTCATTTAATAGTTGTAATCAGGAGTTGACGATAGACAAATGATCACGTTTTTTAGAAACGGACATTCCTAATACTTTAATATGTGGCGTAGAAACTTCCAAATTCAGAAACGACTCACATACAATGTTGAACGGTTGATTGAATGGTTAGGATAATCTGATCAAATCAATTGTTTTCTTAGTGGTGGCACGAAAATTCCATGCATCCAGAGGCACAGTATTTTTTGCCACTCACGAGTCACGAAGGGAGTCGACCGAGACCTATCATTAAATAAGGTTACTACAGGAAACGGATTCGCTACTTCCCCTACCACCAGCCAATGGCTGATGGTCGTTACTCTGTGGACAACCACCATGATATAAGTGTTTCACCCATGCCGTCAATATATTTTTATATATCATTTTATACCATGAGAGAAAAACGAGTTACATATCAATCTCAAGTGGACCACATTACAGGAAACAGTTTGGAATGAATGTCGACCATTGAAAACTTTTTGGGGGCCATAAAGTTTTGGATCAAGCTGATCTTTGTTTTTTCCCTTCATCTGAGTCTGTATGACCTAATCAACAGATTAAATTTCAAATAAACAGTACAGCGGGCCTTAGGAGGATTTTAATGGTGGATATCTAATCACTATTATTTTCCTATAGTGTGGTTCACCTGAGATTTATATCCATCTCATTTTTAGAATCAAACCCTAAAATGATCTTTAAAAATGGATGAACGGAATGGATGAAACACATGCATCATGGTGGTGCCCAAAGAGCACCAGGTGGCTGGTGGCAGGGGAGTAGCCAATCCGTTTCCGTTGCTACAATGCAAATACTCAGGTGTGTACGAGGTTTGCGCGTATTAGCTAGCTAGGTAGTTGTTATGGCTTGTTTTTATTTTATTATTTTATTATTATTATTTTTTAATTTTTTAATACATTCATACTCTACACACTCACACCAAATGGGCACTGGATCTTATGATTTCGTCATGGAAATGAGTCTTAGTTGTTATGGCTTGTGGAGATGTGCTCAGCCGTAGCAAGTTGGTTTTGGTTTTTTTGTCCTGATGGCTGACTGGGCCAGAGATTGCTAAACAAATGACCACCTTATAAGGTCTTTCCACCTAACCAAGAGCTAAACAAATGACTACTTAAAACGACATATTACCTGACCATTTCTTTTAGAGAAAAGCTTTCACACTCTGGTGGAAAGTGACAGATGAGAATTGTACGCCTCGTAAATTTCATCGTACTCTCATAAATGACTACTCTCATAAATTTTAAGCACGCCAGGGATTCCATCCACTTTGTGGATCTACTAAAGCCACGCTACTTTTAAAAATTAACCCAATAAAATCTTACCAAGTCAGGGCTGCACCGTGGTTGGGCGAATATCTGGATTGACTACCACACCTGTGCAAAGTAAGTTTACGTGATCCAAAAGCGTAGTATGGCTACCGTGATGTCGTGAGAAATCCCTCTATCCATCCGTTTTGTCAGCTCATGTTATGACATGAGTCAATAAATGAGGTGGTATAGAACACAAGTGGAAAAGAGTAGAAAAGGAAATGCCTTCAGTTGATTAGATTGTACCTACCATTGATCCAAAGTCATCCAACTGATACATACTAACAGGATCTGGACCGTTGATTAGATTGAACCTACCATGAACGGTCTACACTTCAAAGAATGCACTGGGTGGACGTCTCCGTATCATTGCCGCTCACATAGAGTTGACGATAGATAAAATGATCACGCTGTTTAGAAACGGATAATCCCTAATACTTTAATATGTGGTGGAGAAACTTCCAAATTCAGAAACGACTCACAATCACTGTTGAATAGTTGATTGAATGATTAGTATAATCTGATCAAATCAATTGTTTTCTTAGTGGCCAATCAGTGGCAGAAAGAGTGGAATGTATGGTCCTGATGATCATACACATGTGCTATATGATATGGAGGGAAGCGGATTTGATGGTGTACCAGATGTGGGTATGTTTCGTGCGAAGACGAGCGCTGACCCCCCTCGAGCTCCGAGTCGTAGGAACGGTTCAAAGGACATCAAAGTTACATGGGCTCAAAAAGATGTATTTATTATATCTATATCATTCATCCGTTTTTTGAGATCATTTTAGAGTAGGGAACAAAAAATAAATCATATCCAAAGCTCAACTGGACCACATCACAAATAGCTGTCGGGAGAATGAATTTTACCGTTAAAACATTCGTAGGGTCCACGTAACGTTTATTTTCCATCCAATCTGTTCATAAGGTCACAAAGACCTGGATTGAGAGGAAAAATAAATATTATATTAATCCAAAACTTCTGTGACTCCAAAAGAGTTTCAATGGTAGACATTCAATCCCTTACTGCTATTTTCATTGTGGTCCACTTGATATTTGGATCTTTCTTATTTTTCTGCTCAAGCCTTGGGAGGATCTTTCCAAATGAAAGGAACGTTTGGATATAACACATACCTCATTATGGGACCCACAGAACTTGTTGAGGTCAATACACCAGCTGGTGTGTGGTAGGAGGCACGAATTTTCCGTGCATCCAGAGGCACCGTATCTTTTCCCACCCATCTTTTCCCACCCATGAAAGGATTCGACTAAAACCTATCATTAAATAACGTTGCTACAACGCCAAGACTCGGGCGTGTACGAGGTTTGCACGTACTAGGTATTTGTTATGGCTTCTTCAGTATTTTTTTTTGATATATATATATATATATATATATATATATATATATATATATATATATATATATATATATATATATATATATGTTTAAATTTAAACAGACCCATGCCCTAGAAACCCACACCCGCACTGCACTACATGGGCACTAGGTCCCATAATCTCAGTATCAAAACAGTGTTTTACCAACATACGAGCACTCGCGTCTTATTTGTTATGGCTTGTGGAGACCTGCTTTGTCGTAGAACTTTGGGTTTTAGTTTTTTATCCTGATTGCTGAGTGGGCGACAGTGCTAAACAAATGACCACCTAAGGACTTTCCACCTAATCAAGAGCTAAACAAATGACTCCCTTAAAAAGGACATTCTACCTAACCATTTCTTTTAGAGAAAAGCTTTCACACTCTGGTACAGAGTGATCACAGGTTATACATCTTTACTCAGAAATTTTAAGCACATCAAGAATCCCACCTACCTTGGGGATCCACCCATGCCACCCCTTAGTGTTAAAAGTTAGCCCAATTAAATTACCAAATCAGAGGGCTACCACACCTGTGCAGAGTAAGTTTCTGTAATCCAAAAGCTTGGTGGGGCCTGCGGTGATGTTCGCAAGAAATCCTCTCCATCCATCTGTTTTGTCAGCTCTTATTATGACATGAGTCAATAAATGATAGATCTAGAACTCAAGTGGAAAAGAGTAGGAAGGGAAATGCCTAGAGTTGAAACCTTTTCGAGGTCCGCCTTGTTGTTTGTATGCCATCTAAACTGTGCATAAGGTCACTTAAGTTGGGATGAATTAAAAATTGAATATTAGCATGATATAGAACTTCTGCGGCCCACTAATGTTTCAGCGGTTGCCATTCTTGTCATGTCTTGCATTTCGGATGCAAAGTATGTCACCCTTAAAGTCAAGTTACAGTCCATCGTACACTAAGTATGCATCATTCCCATCATCAAACAGTTGTTTCTAGACAATTAAATGCATTTTATGTTGTCACCATGTTAATATCCATACACTCACTTGATTTTGTAATTTTTTTGTTGATTCTCAATACATAATGTTGGGGGAAAAAACAGACAAGTCGAAGAGTCGGCTCATTGAATGGACCAACTCTAGTAAATTGACTCGGGCCCATCGAGTGCCAAGCCTCTTTTTTTTTTTTTTTTTTTAAAGAAGAAGACGCTTTTCATTTCATCCAAAACAGAGTACAAACCATATACAAACACTTCACTAGGTGGATTTTCCATCCGATTAACTTCGAGAACGACCTGTCCTAATGGAACTTACTCCAGCTCTATCCAAGAAGAAAACGTTCTTAACTAGGTGAGGAAGGGCCAAGACAATGGAGAAAAAACTGTCGGACTGATTTCTGCTGCCCTCTTTGGCTAAGCCATTCGCCACCCTGTTCGCTTCCCTGGGGATAAGTGAGAGACGAAAGGAGCCTCTCGAACTAAGCCTCTTAATCCTATAAATCTAGTACTTCCATTTCCAGGCGTGGGTGGACTTCTCCAACAAAATGTTCACCACCCACTTAGAATCAGATTCGATGTGAACATTCCTCAGCCCACGAGCTAAATAGAGCCTCATTCCATCATGGACTGCACGAAGTTCAGCCTCGTTGTTGGACACAATCACGTATCCTCTGATGAATGCAAAATTCATTTTTCCGTTGGAATTCATCAAGCGCCGAGCCTAGCAAAGCCTTTGTATCCAAAGAGCGTAACCTTCAAGGAGGATGATGCAACTTTAAGGACACTCAAAGAGCCCACTAATGAGCTCTTTTAAGAGCCATGTACTATCGACGTAGCCCATAGGTCAATAATAGGTCGATTATGGATCAACCATATCTCGGCCATAAGTCGATTACGGATCGACTATAGGTCGGCCATGAGTTGGTTACGGATCGACTATAAGTCGGCCATGAGTTGATTATGGATCGACTATAGGCCGGGAGAGACACGACCATCAACAATGCTAGCTCACGAACAGCGAGGGTTGATTCGTTGATAAAGTTGAGACCCACCTTGGGTCCTGACCCAAGGCCGACCTATAAGATTTGGATAAACTTCTAATGTCCCGGAGGATCTCTCAAGATCTCTGGAGGATAATATTGGATCCCGAAAATCTTGGGAATCCCTCATCTCATGGAAATCCTGGATTACAGCCAGGAAATCAGGGAAGAATCCAACCGGAAATGGTATTCTGGGTCTCTTATAAATAGAGGTGTCTTCCACCATTTCAAGGTACGTTCACAATATTCAACTGATATATTTTTCTGGAAGATTTTACTCGTTTCTCAAAGACCTCGATCCTGACTTAGACATCAGAGAGTCCCTTGCATTAACCAGGGTCTCCTTTGTCCTTCTTTATTATATCTATAGGTTCAGGGAAGTCTCACAAATTGATCTACCAGAAAACTGCATCAACAGTTTGGCGCCATCTGTGGGAAAATGACATCTTGAGCCGTTCCTCCTCTACCAAAAACACTCTAGATAACCTGTAATGGCGAAAGGAAAAAAGAAAGCTCAATCCCCTCCAATAGCTATTCCGATTACAACTCTGGCCGCATCGGAACGTGCTCCACGATCTGTGGAACGACCCGAACAGTAGGAGAGCTATCAGGGTTATCAAGTATTAAAAAAAAACATGGTCTCCTTCCAAAAGTCATCAGGGGTTCTTAAGTGCTAGACAATGCTGGTGTGGGTCTGATAAGGAGGAAAAATTTAAGAACGAAGTAGGCTGACTCTCTATAGTCTTTTGAGTTTGAGTTTGAATTAGATGTCCTGCTGCTGCTTTAGGTGCTTTGGTTGGGGAGCTTTGTAGTTCAAGTTAGACTGTGGGCCTAGTGGTTGATGGCTTCTGGTCCATAGGTTTTTGTGGTTTCCTATCTTGCCCTTGTGAGGAGCGGAGGTTCCGCTCTTGGCAGGTGATGTAGGAAGTGTCTTCTAGTTTTTTATTCTTTGTAGTCATCATTGGCTGCTAGTAGGCTTGAGATCTGATGAAGGTTGGAAGAAGATGATTTGCTATGTTGTTTGGTTGCTGTTGAGAAGAGGTGAGAAAATGGCAGGATTCCAAATGTGTTGCTTGTAGTTTCCTGTAGGCATTGCGAAAGTGCAGGTTATGTGGGATTTCTCTCATTCTTGGGCAGGGGGTCTGCTCTGGCTTTTTTTGTTTATGTGTTGCTGGCATGTTGTGAGGGCTAGCTAGTTTCGATGGTTTTTGCTGTTTGCCAGAGTTATATCGTTGGGCTTGGTGGATGGGTCAGCCATCTATTTTTTCTTTTTCCAGCCTTCATATCAGGTGGTTGTTGCTGGTTGTTTGCTTTTTGGATGTGGTAGCAGGAGGAGTTAGGTTTGCTGATTTTTTTTTTTTTTTTAAATGTTTTAATTTTTTTAAAATTTTTTGGGCTATTGGTCTGGGGGTGGTGAGCGGGCTTTTGCATCCTATTTCCAGGTTTTGTTAGGATTACAGTCAACTCTGTTTTTTTGTCTATTTATAACAAACAATTTTATGGTTTTTATTCTTAAATGATAGGTGTGGCGCTGTCCTTTGTGGTGCCTGCCTGGAATTGTAATTGAGAAAAAAAGGCTCTAAATTATAGTTAAATTAGATTCTAACTTAGATTTCAAAGAAATATAACATCAACTTGAGGACTACATCCTTAGTATGAATACCAGAAAACAACATTAATTTCTTACCTTTTATCTCAGTTGAATTAATTGTCATCATCATCATCATCCTCATTTAGACTTTATTCTAATTAATTAGGTCAGCTACATGAATCTTGTTCAACCGAGGGTCATACCTTTAGCTAGATAATTAATTGGTCATCAAGTCTTTTCTTACCACCACACTAATCCTTCTAGCCTTTCTATTATCATTTTAGGGCCTTCAAGTTGTTGTTGTTGTTGTTGTTATTATTATGATATTATTATTATTATTATTATTATTATTATTATTATTATTATTATTATTAAATCAACTTATCATTAAGAAGGAAAACTCAAGACTTTACACTAGCTAATTTTGAGCAGGCTCACTGACAAAAGGATGTGGGCCCACCTATCATAAAACAGTTAAAGAAAGATAAAAAGGTGGAAAGGGGGAAATTATGCTTCCCGCAGGTTGCTTAGGCCCACTTTGTCTAGGAACAACATACCACAAATGGAAGAGGGAAGTTCTCCCATCGATCGGAAGAGCCGGTTCACTTGGCCATCACTCCCCAACCGGGCCAGGACATTTGTAACCGAGTTAGCCTCCCTATGGGTGTGGGTGATGCAAACTTCCATATTGCGCATGAGAGAGCACATCCTAGTCTTCTAGTACCACATGGACCACAGTGCAGAGATTGTTTTAAGAGGGTTGAGACCACTGATTTTGAATCGTTCGCCACCTCTACCTTTGTGAATCCAAGCCTTGCACACTCATTAAGGCCATCAAGAGTTGCTCAGATCTCTGCCCTTGTATTGGATTCGAACCCTTATCCAGAGGAAAAAGCAAAGAGGAAATCACCTGAAGAATTCCTTCCAACTCCACCACCTCCTGAGGGGTCCGGGTTGCCCAACGCTAATCCATCTACATTAGTTTTGATCCATCCATGGTGGGGTTTAACCCACTTGACAACTTGAAACCTAGCCATGATGGGCGCCGGTCTATCGTCCCCAAGGCGTTGAGAGTTAACGTTGTGGACAGGTTCGGGGACTTGGGTAGCAGTAAAAGGGGGCCGATTAGGCTGATCTAATGGATAATGTTTGAGATTACCTCGGCGATGCTAATCTCGGAGCCATTGAATTGGGCGGTGTTCCTGGCCTTCCACGACTCCCAGAATAAGAAGGCGGGAATGAGGCCCCTCATGAGGAAGAGTGTACTCGTAGATGAAGGGGTAGCCCATTATGACTTGGCCCTATCAACTGTCGAAGAGGGGGAATGCCCCTAAATGTTGAAGAGCCTTCCAAAATGCACCCAAACCTGATGATCCGTGACACTCAAGGAGAAAATGTGGTCGATGGTTTCAATTTGAGGCATGAAGATTGGAGCTAGCGCAGCAGGCGCACATCGAAGCGATGCTGACTTCTTTCCTCTGAATTCTAGCATCCACCAGACCAATTTGTGAATGATTTTCCAAGAAAACAATGGGAGTTTGTGAGGGAGCTTAAGGTATCACATCCACTTCGACCAAGGTTTCCTATCGCCATGACGTCTGATGCTATGCCGAGTCAGACCAGTAGTGAGTTCGCTCAACGTGGAGCCCAACCAGATACATTTATCGGTAGAGGTAGCAGTGCATATTTCCTCATATGAGATATGGTCAAGCACTACCTACAGGAGGAGATGGCTCACTTGGGACAGCGAAGATCAGCTAGTAGGTCTAATCATGTTGCTAACCTTAGCTGGTTGAAGGGAAGGGTAGGGTAACAGTTTTCAAGTGTTGAAGGGCCCAGACCGGTCCAGTCTACATTCCAAAAGTTACAATCCCCTCAGCCGATTAGCCAGCTCGTGTAGGCAGCAACATCGGGGCACAGTTTGCATATCTGCTTCCAGATTGGTAAGGCAAAAGAGGTCATGCTGTCTCCTCCCACTGAATGAAAATCTGAAGCATACTTCGCTTTCATGAATTCACTCCAGTAGCTGAATTCTCCCCTGTAGCGGACAGTCCATGTCATATTCATGTGGAAGGCCTTCATCGCTAATTGAGGCTTCTCAGCCTTAAACCACATACAGATCTTGGGAGAGAAATCTTCTTCCAGCTTAGCCAATGACAACACTTTATGTTCCCATCCCACCCCCAGAAAAGATTTGCAAAAGCTGATTCAAGATCGGCTGAAGAGGCTGGAGGGAACTTCTGTTGTTGCAAGCATGTAGACAGGAACACTGGATAACACATGTTTGATCAGGATCAGCCAACCCGGCTCGGTTAAGATTAAGCATTTCCAGTCGGAGATTCTCATGCGGATTTTCTCCATTAAAGTTTGAAAAGACCCACCCCTTCTTCGGCCTCCCTTGGAAGTTGGGGATCCCCATGTAGGTGAAAGGAGAGGCACCTCTATTGAAGCTCAAAATCCTCTCAGTCGATCTGACGCACGCTTCAGAATGCCTAGCTGAGAGAATAAAGAAGCTCTTTTGGGTATTGATTTTCTGTCATGACATAAGTTGATAATCTTCTTCAGGGATGCACAACTACCGTTCGCCAAGAGGATCGTGTCATCGACGAAGAGGAGATGCATAATTGCTACGGCTTTCATCCGTAGCGGTTGCCAGATATAGCTACGGATTAAATACGTAGCGGTGGTGATTAAATCCGTAGCTGTTGCGACTTATAGCTACGGACATAATTGCTACGGATTAAATCCGTGGCCATTTTCACCTATAGCTACGGATTAAATCCGTAGCTATAGGTTCCAGACCTATTGTTATGGCACCTACGACTACGGTCGTGCTACGGACTAAATCCGTAGCCATAGGTCTATGGCTACGGATTTAGTCCGTAGCCGTTGCCCATTTTTCTGGTAGTGATGCGAGACCATCGAGCAGCTTCTACGAGTCATGAAGGGTTGACAGAAGCCTCTCTCCTCTAGTTGCTTAAAACATCTACTTAGAACTTCTGCTGCCAAGATGAAAAGCGTCGGGGAGATTGGGTCACCCTGACGAAGCCCTCTTGATGACTAGAAGAAGCCACATGCTTCTCCATTAATTAGAATCGAGAACTAAGAGTTGGACCAACACTTTTTCACCATATCAATCCAGTTCCTACTGAACCCAAACCTGACAATCACTCTTCTTTAGAAAGTCCCAATGTAGCCTATCGTAGGCTTTCTCCATGTCTAGCTTGAGCAGGATGTTGCCCCCTCTGACTTTGCAGTCTATATATCTGAACATCTCTAACACTAGCGCACAACTTTCAACTATAGATCTCTCCTAAACGAAAGCTCCTTGTTCGACGAAGATGGTTCTAGGAAGAATTCCACTTAATCTGTCAGCAATAATTTTTAAATTTTTTTAATAAACACAATTGTATAAGCTAATGGGCCTAAAGTCAGAAATTTTTTCTAGGGAGTTTATCTTTGGTATAAGGCAATTAATAAGGGTCACGGTGAAGGCCCTGGGGAGGGATCCTCCTTTGAACAAGGAACAAATTGTCTTTAGCATATCTGGGCCCAACTGTGTCCCAACATGCTTGGAAAAATGCCCCTGAGAAGTCGTCGGGGCTCGACGCTCCATCAGGGGGGATAGCAATAACTGTTGTGTGGACCTCTTCTAGCGACGACTCTAGCATGATTATCGCCTTCTGATATACTCTAGGGAATCACATCCAGGAATTCTTCCCTATGGCGAGCCAACTCTGCCCGTAGGAGGCTTCCATAAAACTTTATGGCTGAGTGCTTGATCGATTCGATGTCCAATGCCACTGTTCCCCCACCCAGCTTTATCTCTTGAATTGTTGATCTTCTTGCTCTCTCTGTAGTAGAGGCATATAAGAATTTGGTATTCCGATCTTCTCTTGTAGACATTGGATCCTTGACTTCTATTTCCAAAAGACCTCCTCGCATAGTTCGCGGTGGGAGATCCTATCTGTTGCCTTCTTTAAGGACTGCTGCAGTTGCGGATCTGAGGAGCCTTGGGCAACATTTTTTGCTATATGAAGATTGTTTTATACTGTCTTCCAGTTTGTAAAAATCCGAAGATCTCCTTGTTCCAACCCCTTAGCACCAACTTGAAGTTCTTCAGTTTCTTGAGGAGAGTCAAGATCGGATCCCCTTCCATATTTGAGCCCCAGGCCCTCCTGACCAGGCCCTGGAAGGTTTCATGCAGGATCCACATATGCTGAAATCTGAATGGCCTTAGAGCAGTTGATTGACGCGGAGGGAAGGATAACAGTAAAGGGGCATGATTTGAGTTTAACCTGGGAAGATGCTTCACCTGAAAGGATGGGAAAGCTTGGAGCCATCGATTGTTGTAGCATGCTCTATTTAGTCTTGCCCAAACTCGAGCTTGGCCCGCTTGTTTATTGCACCACGTGAAGCTACTTCCACTCAAATGGGTGTCGATTAGCCTTTCATTGTTGAGACATGCAAATTCAGCGGCGCTATGAGTATTGAAGACGATGGTGGATCCTCTCCTCTCCGAAGAAGAGAGGACCGCATTAAAATCACCACACATAATCCACAGAGTCTCCCAATTCGTCCCTAGCCGAGCCAACTCCTCCCATAGTTGTCTTCTCAAAGTTCTCGAACACTTAGCATATACAACAGAGGCCTAAACTCTGTTTGGGCTTATTAAAGTTCCCACCTCAATGGTCAACATTTGGTTGGAGGCCGCAAGGACCCCAGTGGAGAGAGAGGAAGAGGAGAAAACCACGATTTTCCTCCTTGGACGCATTGGAGCACGAGGAATGGAATCCTAATTTCAGTCCTATTCGGACACACTTCTCATCCCGAAGCATTGGCTCTAAAATGAAAACAATAGCAGGACGAAATCATCTGATGAGCCTCTTGAGGGTCCTTATGGTGTATGTGTTTCCCACCCCACGCGCATTCCATATGAGGATATTATCCATGAATAAACTGAACTGTTGTCTTGCCTCGACGTTTAGTTCTTATAAGCCTCTCAATGCGTGCAGTCTTCCTCTATTTCCCTGAATGACACCAAGCTACCCTTTTGGCCCTGTCCCTGATCCAGCACAGAGTTCTATCTATTAAATTTCCTCCTGATATAAGTGTGTTGCTTGGCACAATTTTCTCTCTGCATTGCAAAGGTTGATTTAACAGGAGGTAAAGGACCTGAGAGGTCCTCTATCTGGTTCTAGGAAGCAGCTAACAGACCCTCCATATCGTTTAATGGGCCAACGTGATTTCCATCTGAGAAGGAGGTATCAAGCTGAGACCCTAAAGGTGAGGTTGGGACATGAGAGACATTGTTCTGTTGGGGAGCCATACAAACCTCATTGAGCTGGTTTTTTTTTTTTTTTTAAATAAATAATTATTAAAAAAAAAAAAAAAAAAAAAAAAAACGAAAGTGGGCTTAAGCCACAAATATCATTGATTAGCAAAAACTGTACAGCCATTTCGGGTGGGACCCAACAAAAAAGGGGGCAGGATCCACCTATCCTATAAGCTCAAGCTTTACAAAAGACACCCAACAAAAGGAAGAAAAACATAGTAGGCAGGAGAGGACATATCTGGATGAACATTAGATCTCTCTCATCGACCCAAGGCCTAGCGCATCCATGTTATAGGGACCTTTGATGCTGCGAGGGAGGTCGGAGAAGGTAAGGTACGACTTGTGATGTTGGAACAATGCGGCTTCTTTAGCCAACGCATCAGTAGGCCCATTAGCTTCCCTCGGGATATGAAAGATGACAAAGGTGGCCCTAGTCTTTAGAATTTTGATCTACGTCCACTAATATTTCCATGTCCAAGTCGGGGAGGATTTACCAATGAAAACGTCAACCACACGTTTGGAATCAGATTCCAAAACAACCCGATGATAACCCCGGTTAATACAAGTAGTCATTGCGTCATGGAGGGCCCAAAGTTCTGCTCTATTATTAGTGTCAATCCCATAACCATGGGAGAAAGCAAAAAGAAAGACTCCAGAAGAGTCCTTGCCAATTCCTCCTCCACCTGATTTACCAGGATTTCCCATAGCTGCTCCGTCTATATTCACTTTTATCCAGCCTTGATGCGGTCAGAACTAGTTAACAACCTGAAATGATTTAGGGGTGGGGGTGCGATGATGAATGTCGAGCAGCTGGAGCGAAGAGAGATCCGATCTGCTTAAGGGTCTGGCGCCGGGGCAGCCAGAGCTAATCCTTATAAGCCATCGTTTGATGCGGTTGAGAACGTTAACCACATTTGGGCGGACATCATTAAAACGAGCCATGTTTCTTTCCTTCCATAGTTCCCAAAGGATGAGACAGGGGATGACACATTGGATCCAGGACGGGTTCCTTCCAGAGGGAAGAATGCCCCACCAAGAGGATAATCTCTTGGCAGACCGATACCTGGTGGGCAGGTGGAAATGGAAGGCACAGTTAAAGAAAGACCAAACTCTGGTAGCAAGGAGACCATTGATAAATAGGTGGGTAACGGTTTCCAGCTGAGGGGTTGCAGGAGAGCGGAGGAGACAGCAACAGTTACACGTTGACGCAAGAGAGACTCCTCTTCTCTGAACTCTATCGTCAGTAGGGATCGCTCCTTGGGTCAAACGCCAAATGAACATTGGAATTTTCAGAGGAAGAGGGGGTTCCAAATCCTGTTGGACGATACCATCATCTTGTTTTTGGTTCTGCAGATATTCTAGGCAGAGTTAACAGTGAATGATCCCGAAACAGTCGTGAGGCCAGAAGCGCTCATCAAGGGCAGAGGAAATGCAAAAACCCCACGCAGTAATGTAGTGAACAATCTCCTCTAGAAGAAGAGTGGAGATAAGCCTTGGGGGGGGGTGGGGGGGGGGGGGGGGGGGGGGGGGGTTCAGGAATAAGGACCTCTTTAACAGAGAGATGAAGGAAATCTGCAGGGATCGGCTGAAGGGCGAGATTTGCTAGAGCGCCAAGGCTAGAACTAATTACAAGTCCAGAAATTTACCTCCCCTTGACCAATGTGCCATTGAGAGGCAGATTCTGCAAGCTGAGACATTTTACAACCTGTCTCCACAACAAGGAGGAAACCTAATGAGGGGTGGGAGCAAAGTCAAATTGCAGGGTCTGGCCATATTTTGAGGTAACAAAATCAGCTCAGATACTTGAGGAGTTTCTGGAAAGCAATGACCATGCCAATTTGAGACGCAGGGCATGCAGGACATCCTTTAGCCTGCAGATTCCTAAGCCACCCTCCTCTTTAGGAAGAGTAATCCTTTTCCATTTAATCCAGTGGAGCTTCTTTTTTCCTTCCCGCCATCCCCAGAAGAAATTGGCCATCTTTGCTTCCAAATTGGACAGAATCTGAGAAGGGATATGAGCAGCTGCCATGGAATGAATTGGGATGCTCCCAAGAATGTGATTTATGAGTGTACATCTACCAGCCTGAGACAGATAGCGTGCCTTCCCGCCACATATTCTTGTTTCAGTCTTATCTATCAATGAGCGAAAAATGGAGCTTCGATTTCTATCAATTGATAAGGGGACTCTGAGGTAGGTGGAAGGGGCTGACGAACCATTCATGCCGAGGATCCTACCAATCGGTCTCTGCCTATTCGAAAGGGAGAGAGGGTATGGTAGAAGCATCTCTTCAAGAGATTTATCTTTTAGCCTGAGCAGGACTGATATGAGGACAGGAATCTGGCTGTGGCCAAGATGGATGATTACTACTACCGTTGAGGAATAGAATCGTATCGTTTGCATAGAGTAAATGTGAAATTTGCTTACAGCCCCGCTTTAGCTTGTACGGAGAGCACATGCCGCTCGAAACCAGGTGAGAGAAACCCCTACCTAGGACCTCCACCGCAAGAATGAAGAGGCTGGGGGAGAGCGGGTCACCATGGCAAAGACCTCTGTAAGACTTGAAGAAACCAGCGCTTTCCCCGTTGATCAACACCGAGAACCATACATTATTCCAACATTTCTCCACCATTGATATCTAGGAATCCCCAAAACCGAAGCGAGCCATAATTGATTTGAGGAAATCCCATTCAAGATGGTCGCAGGCCTTTTCCATGTTTAGTTTAAGAATGATGTTCCCCCCCCCCCCCCCCCCCCCCCCCCCCCCCCCCCCCCCAAATTTTACGCCCGATGTCCCAATAAATTTCCTGACCTAAAGCGATACTTCAGCAATCGACCTTCCTTTAACGAAAGCCCCTTGTTCAAGAGATATTAATTTTAGTAGGATATTTGCAAGTCTTGAAGTTATGACCTTTGTAAAGATCTTGTAGACACAGTTACACAAGCTAATCGGTCTAAAGTCAGAAAAGCATTTGGGGCCTGTCACTTTTGGGATCATATAGATGAGGGTTGAGGTGAAGGCGTGCGGAAGAAATCCCCCTGAAAGAAATGGGTGACAGCCGATAGAAAATCAGGGCCAACAATTTCCCAACATCCCGCAAAAAAAAGCACCAGAAAGGCCGTCTGGGCCCAGGGCCCCGTCGGTCGGGATGGCCATGGTCGCAGCTTTAACCTCATCCATAGAAGGGAGGTTCATCAAGAAAGCATTGTCATCAGCAGTCAGAAGAGATGGGATAGCCTTCAGGAGACTATCATTGATGGAGTGAGATTCTTCTAGGAGATTCTTCGAGCTAGTTTGGAATGGGAGACACTGGATGGATTCTTCTAGGAGTGTTCCCCTATGAGTTGACAGAGCAACAACGGAAATGCCGCTTTGGTAACCTAAAAGGACTTGGGCTCCTCCACTCCCGGAGAGGTGAGGAGGGTTGGAAATATGGTGAGAGGCCTATTTCAGGGTGATTGCCATGGAGAAACCCTCTTCTATTATCTACCATGACTAGGTAGGAATTCCATACTAGAGCAGGCTCAATTTCCATATCTTCTCCAGTCCTCTTTCCTATCTTAAGCAGACTGTGGCCCTCCAAGAGAGCCTTGCAAGCCAACTTTAGCGATTTAGCGAGGAGGCTTTGGCGCCTAAGTTCCACATACTGAGTGACTGGGAGAGTAGGTGCTATCTCTTGGGATATAAGTTGTTGCTGGGGCTGTGGTTCTCCCACCGCTGGAATGGGAGCATCACACTCAAGAAGACGGATAGGGGAAGCAAGATGCTCGCCGTTGGCTGGAGGTTGTGGACTAGAGCTTACATCTGAGCGCTGGTTGATAGCTGGAATGACTTGTCCCTTAGCTCTAGGTTCGGATGTAGAAGGAGCATTTCGACAAACATCGAGAGCTCGAATGGAGTAGATCAGATCTAGTTGTTGTCTTGGGGTGGCATTTCTACAAGTACCTTAGGATGGAGATGGCAGGGGGGTCTAGGCGTCTCTCCGAATGCTTAGGTGGAATCGTAGGATGGTAGAAAGCTTTTTCACCCATTGTCTTGTGGTTTCCCTGCCCACACGCTCGACATATAGGTGATGCTCAGCTGCTCCACCTATCAAATTTGGAAGTTCTAGAGATGGCTACATCGTGAATAGTCCCCTGCGTTTTGAGTGTCCACACTCGGCTAGATGACTACCTTGACTCTTACCGCAACTTGGACCAAACCAAGAATCGAACGCCTATTGACCTCCACCACCTTGCCAAAAGTATTGCCTAGCGCAGTGAAGAAAAATTCAAACCAGGCATGTGGCAGTATGCCATAAAATCGAATCCAAAGCCCTTGTCAATGGCGTATCCTGGGCTACAGGCCTCCACTTTAGATATTCCCATCCTGCTATGAAGAGATACATCGAAGTCGAAAGAGATCAGCTCCATCCTTATCTTGAAGACAAGGAGGAAGCGATCTGAGGCTAAATGAGTAATGTTAATGGTCGAGGAAGTGTACCTGGACTCCTTGATGCCCCAGATTAGACGAATGAGGGGGGGTGTCTATGCCCTTGGCGTGGGCCACCAGAGCCTGGTTTGAATCTCGTTGCTTCTTTACCACCTCTCTGCAATCCGCTCTAACAATGAGGCTGGCCTCTGCAGTACTCGGCATTTCTCCTGACATCGTGCCTCCTATCGCAGGAGCGATTGAGGGTTGAGGACACTTTAGGGTTGCTCCTCTTACTGCTTCAAGGAAGAACCTCCCCTCCTTGTCAGACGAGTTGTGGCTTGGGTCTAGAGGGTTTGGGGGAAGTTTTTCTCCCCGGGGAGTTGATCGAAGGAGGGTGTCATTTCTAGGTTTAGCCCAAGAGATGGAGAACATCCGACTGTCCACCATCTTGTCGTTAAGCACACCCAACGCTGCATTCTCGTCGACAGTGTAGAGAAATTAGATGAATGAGAACCCTAGAGACCTCTTTTGGGCGGGATTCTAGGGGATGAATATGTACATGAGCTTCCTGTATTTTCTGAAGATTTGGAGGAGATCATCGACCGTGGTGTCGAAGGAGATGTTGCCTACATGTAGGGCCTTCAAGTTATATGTAACATCCCGGATTTTTGCTATTTTGGATTTTCAAATATTCTTATTTTTTTAATAACTAGCCCGCATTGTCACTTACTGACCTTTGACGCTCAAAGTGAGCCTATACGTGGCTGGTACCGATAAAGAACCATACAAATAAGATTGATCAACCATAGAAAACCAATGAATTCGACCAATCATTTAAACATCGAGTTTTTCCTTGTGCATTGTTCATTTAGGGCCTCAATCTAACCGACCTATCACTGACTAATCAAGACAATCATAACTAAATTAAAGATCTACCCAAAGCCGAGCTAGCTATGGCCCGGATCTTAACTAAGTCAACCTATTTACTCGTTTAGCCTAAGAACCAACGATTTAGGGCCTGTTTGATTTTGAGGGAATTGAGAAATACCCAGTAAAAGGGTGTAACAATTATTTCCCAGCGCATTTACCCATTTTACCCATACTTGATTTGACTACCTACTTTTTGAACACGGAAATCGAAAATATTGCAAAATATATGTGGGTCCCACTGTGATATATTTCGCTTATCCACACCATTCGTCCATTATGCCAGATGCATTTTGGCATGAGCCAAAAAATGAGGCATATCCAAAGTTCTAGTGGACCACACCACAGAAAAAAGTAAATCATACACTTACCGTTAAAAACTTTCAAGGGCTACGGTTTCTTTTAGTGTGGGCCACTTGAGTATTGGATTTACGTGATTTTTGATTCATATCTCAAAAGGTTGTGGGAAAACGGATGGACGGAACAGATATGTCATATACATCACCGTGAGGTTTAAAAATTTTAACTATCACTTTTGAACCGGTTTCCAAGGCAAGAATTCCCAGAAATTTTCAAACGGGTGAAACTGTGATAATTAGTCATTTACCAGGTATTTGCGCTTGCACTCAAAAATCAAACAGGCCCTTAGAGTGATCATGACTGAATCACTATTTTCGTTAATTTTGAATAGGCCACACTGTGAACTTAGTTAATCCAGACCCTAACAACTGCGTCCAAGAAATCTCCTTGCCCAATTCATTCTAGAAATACGCCGATTTTCCAAACAAGTTCTAAACCACTCGTTAGTGGGCCACTAGTTCCGAAATTATAGAATAGTGTCCATCTCACTAGGTTTGATGTCCATCGCGGATGATGGGCCCAAACGATGCCCCGAACCGCATAACTTGGACCGTGAAGATAAAGCTTGAAAGGTGCGACTATCCGGGACTTGAAACTTGAAACTTAAGTGAGCTGGACCCACAACTAAAATGACAAAGTTGTGACTTTCCAAGCGTTGAATTGTAATCAAACTCGGCCCATGAGTCAGGGATATTTCTCTGCTCATATCAGTATAATTGTGGGCTCGATCTATCATTAGTAACGGTTGATCGCAAATTGCGCCCTTGCAATCAATTGGTTAATCCATTTGCCACCAAACTTGGGACAACCCTTCATCTGACTATGAGACACTTATTCCGTAGCACAGATGGGCCAGAGGGCCACTAGAACAGCCCCAAGGACCATAAATGAACCCCATAAGGTCATATGCAACATGACTAGCCATCCTAGGGCCATTTGAGCTAAAATTCACACTATATAAGTTCAAAACACTCTCCTACTATGTCCTCACGCTGGAAACCGTGAACTCCACTGCCACAAGAGGCAATTTGCTGGCAATCGAAAGGTACCCACCCTATTATCTCCCATATTTTAGTATATTGAGCCACATTCATGTATCCTAACTTGCAGATCCATGTGGCACAGGCTCCGATGCGTCAACCCACAAGTTTGACACCCTAAAAGGCACTTCGCGTGCCCTCGGAAACCCGTAGTGTGGACCATTAGGTATAGGTGGCCGTTTATCAAATCTAAGCCAAAATTAGTGATTATGGGCATAGAATTTGCTTGCGTGTAAGTTGCATGTATGTTAATTGTGAAATTGAAGTGTTGTTTCGAATGTTTTCTGATTTGGGAGAAAACTTAGGCTCTCAATCGCCCAAGATCCTTGCATTGCCTTAATTCCTATTATTCATGAACATAAAATTAGGACACATTCCCTAAATTTTAAAATTGATAGAAAAATTTCATTGCATGCCCCTTATGCACATGGTTAATTACTGATTTTCATTCTATGCATGATTGTTTCTTAAAATTGAGCTTGCTTACCTACTTATTTAAATTCTTCCCTGTACATAAGAATCCTAGATGAATCATGGTGACAATGTCTACAGTTTACTGGCATATACGTCTAAATATTTCATAACTACGAGTAGATCGACATCTACTTTAATATGTTTCATTTACACACAATTCTCTTTCCGGATCGGCCAGCAATTTCAGAACCCACATGGGCAGCCCCTTTGGTAGGGCCGCCCATGGGAAAATTTGACCCGATTAGTTGAATTATGGATAGTCGGCAGTAGTCGGACTACACGGGACGCTGCTCCCAGTGCCGTACAACTTGTAGTTCGTCTAGAGGGGACAAATTGGTTTACGAGCTGGCCGTCCATGTTCGTTAACCATGTATGCACATTCCTGCTTTTGAACCTGAAACACCCTGTGTCCATTTGCGCCCACTGATAACCCGCTGGTTGTGGCTCACAAGTCTTGAGATCTGGGCATGGTCGAATGAGACACTATGTCTTAGCTGTCGGCCTATGCTGGGGTGACGAGCCTCCCCTTAGTAACCGCGAGTAAGGACTCTTCCTCACAATTGCCCTCGTATGTTTTCTTTATTATTGGAAGTGAAGAACCCAAACGGGCCAAGGATTGCGAGAGTAAGATTGTCACGGCTGCCAGGGCCGCCCGATTGGAATAGGGCATTGATCAGTTAGGGTGTTCCAGTTTTTCCAAACTGTTGGATGAATGAACGTAATTAATCAACGCGGATAACATCTCACTATCACATTGCATTAGTTAGGTTGGCAAGTCGACAGTCGAAGTCGCATTGAGGGAGTGTTTGGCATTGCGATCGTTAGACGATGTCACTCGAGGGAGTGTTGGAAGTAAGGGCATGCATCATATCATGAAACCATGTATATGCATTAATAAGAGTAGTTAGGATTCTATGAATGATTATTTTTCACTAACTTCGTATATGTATTTGATAATATGCATAAATTATTGTTAATGGTATCCACTGAGTTGATCACTCATTCCCACTTCTGGACTGTGTTTTAAAACACCAACTGGAACCTGTCTTAGATGTGGGGATTATAGAGTTCGATGCGCTTGATGGAGCATGCGTGGACGAGGAGGAGCGGTCGTACTTCCAGATTTTCGGCGGGTCCCCATAGACCACCTTAAGATTAGCGATTGGGTTTAGGGCATGGTTTATATTTCTAGATTATGTGTAATTTTGTGGGACACAGTCCCTCATGTTCACTTGCATTATTTTTTTTGCCGGATCTGCTTACTCCATAATAGTCCACTTAAATTTCTCCATTGCGTGCTTATGAAATAAACCAATTATGTATATTTCGAAACCTGGTAGCGCAAAAGTGGCACCCGATAATTCGGGAGCCAAGTACCTATTCGGCCCCCCAAAATTCAGGGCTTTACATTATAATAACTCAGAACTAACCGACACGGATCTTGGTTCCACTGTATATGACCAAATCATCCAAGTCTATTTTTTCTTATCTTACCTATTGGTACTATTGTATTCTCTCAAATGCTTTCATCTTTAATTATATAGTTTCTCGCGTACCTTTCCATCTCTCATGGCTGGTGTTACGATTGTCCACTAAAATGAGAGAGAAATCTCTATACTTTCATGAATGAGCTACCTAAGATATAAAAAATGATCATTTTAAAAATGCTAGCTTCTTGGTCACCGTACATCTGTCGTTCATGTGACGGGTAAGTTTTGGTTTCCACCGCAAGAGGTCCCATTTTATTCTTGGACGGTGAATGTTATTGGTGGAACTCACCGCAAGTTACCATTGACCTCGCAATGCAGAGGTCATTTCTTAATTATCTACTAACGTCAGATGTACGGGGACCTTTGAAGCACATGTGCCTGCGCATGTTCCAAATCTTGCACATTGATTAGATGGAGTCCACCAGGAGCATACGCCGCCTCATTTATGGAAGCGGATTGGCTGGTGTACCTCACACAGTTACGTAGCTGATGTATTAACGCCAGCAAATTCCGTGGGTCTGATCACGGGGTATGTGTTATATACAAACCATTCATCCATTTGGCGAGCTCAATCTTAAGGCTTGAAACAAAAAATAAGACAAATATAACTATCAAGTGGGCCACACTGCAAAAAGCTGTGAGGGATTAAACGTCTGCCATTGAAACCCTTTTGGGGGTAATAGAAGTTTTGGATCAAAGTGATTTTTTTTCCTCTTTATTAAGGTTTTTTTTGACCTTATGAACAGATTTGGATGGAAGATAAACCTTACGGTGGGCCCTACCAAATTTTAAAGGTGAAAATCATTATCTCCCTGCTATTTGTGGTATAGGCCTGATGTTATTTGAATATGATTCATTTTTTGTATAATGATCTAAAATGATCTCCAAAAATAGACGGAGGCTGTAGATATAATAAATACATCACTTTAGGCCATGTAGCTTTGATATCCTTTGAACCGTTCGTACAACATGGAGGTCGAGAAGCGTCAGTGCTCCTCTTCGCACGACACGTACCTACAGCAGCTATATAGCTGGTGTAGGGTACACCAGCCAGTCCGCTTCCCTCATTAATAAGGCCGATCCAGTCTCAGGCAGGCCACACGTGTGCGCTAAATATATATGGACCACTGGTCAATTCCTTTCAACCGCATTAATTTCTTTTGTATCTGTACCACCCAATGGGCAGAGTGGTCTGCTCTATTGGCCAAGTATCTACGTGGGACCCATCAGATGATCGGCTTTGGACCGACCTTTTTCCCCAAAGCAGAAGAAATCATGGCGTTTTTTTTTTTCGAGGGTTGAAAAAAACATTTTTATACTCCGGGCACCTGTGATGGTTGATACGCAGGCACAACGAAGTGACACGTAGCACATAAATTACTAAAACCGAATAATCTAAACTCTGAGGTCCAATTCAGGCGGGTCACAACCTAAATTTAACACTAGTTTGGTTAGGTAGCTACTGGCCATTCGATTGGTGGACTTCCAGTGGAAGGTGAAAATGGTAACCATCCAACTGTATGAATTCAACAAACAAGTTAGCTTGAATCAGCGGTCACAGATATTTTATCAATATGATTTTTGTTTATTAACTTTTTTTAAGTAAGCCCCATGATTTGGACGGCGCAATTTGACTTCACACACTACTTACGTACAGGTCTTGAGTGCGTGCATATCAACCATCACGCTCTGCCGGAGTATCAAATTAAGGGTGGGGACGCTTTATAAAAAATCCACCTTCCAAATCATCGTACGTTGGTCGCCGCATATTCTATAAAACCCCGATTAACCCAGGGAGACGATATACGTAAGACAGAGAGAGAGAGAGAGAGAGAGAGAGAGAGAGAGATGGCTTTGACATAGAGAGCGATGGATTTGAGAATCTACAGAGCATTACAGACGGGGAACGTGACTTGCCTGCGAAACTTACTTCAAGAAAATGAACTCATTTTTGATAGGTTTTTGACGGAATTTGTTTCACAGAATCCGTTGCACATTGCAATTCTACATCGAAGCGTCGACTTTGCCAGAGAAATCCTACCTCGTAAGCCCCAGCTCGCCCACGTATTGAGCTCTCAAGGATTCTCTCCTCTGCGCATGGCATCGGCAAACGGGTCTGCTTATATCGTAAGAGAGCTCTTACCGTTCATCGTTGATGTTTCACATGATCGCGATTCAAAAGGGTGGACTCCTGTCCACGCAGCTGCTATGAAAGGCCACGTCAATGTCTTGTTGGTGTTCAACGGAACCAGAACCGAGTGGATCCGGGACATGACGGATCAAGATGAGACGGTCCTACACCTTTGTGTGAAATATAATAATCAGATTGATGCACTAATGACGATGATAGGTTTGCTGGGTGTGGCTTATGAAAACGAGTTTGTGAATCGAAAGGATGCGAATGGAAACACCATTCTTCATCTCGCTGCAATGAAGAAGGATATGGAGGTATCGACTCTCTCTCTCTCTCTCTCTCTCTCTCTCTCTCTCTCTCTCTCTCTCTTCCTTTTCTTCTCTTCTTTCGCAGAGCCAGAAGCATCGCTGATGAGTTACATGATGAAGAGGTCTCAAGTACAATTGGCTAGACCACTGTTCATGGTGCACCACGGGATAACTTCTAATCTTTTAATGACATGACGCATTCGCCTAGCTAGTAGTACTAACATAGATTTAAGTTCCATTTGTACTCAACTACATCTAATAAATAAAAAATTGACCATCGATTATTAATATAGCTAAGGACCCTCTCATTCGGGTCTTATGCAATAAAATAAATCACGTCTAACAAATTTGAAAGAAATAATTAATAATTCAAAATATTAAATAGAATAAAAATGATAATCATGATTGGTATATGGCAGCAAATTCTTCCTTTATCAAATACAGGGTAAGCTGGTCAGGCCTAATAAGAAGTCTTAACATGTTTATTCACAACAAATTAAAATAGAATAATAATAATCATATACAATATGAGTTTAGAAAAAATGCAAATGTTATGTAATACTGGAATGCATGAATGCATCAAGTGGGATTTTGTCTACTTGCTTGAGTTGAAAATCCACGAACCTGCATCTGTCCCTTGCTAGGCTTCTATCATTTGGTAGGTCCACATATACTCCTTGAGTATACTTCCATTAGTATAGTGGACTTCTGGTAATGATTCTACCAGGTATACTATCTAGGGATGTCCCTTAGGAATTTAGTACGTGTTATGCATGCAAATGATTGATGCATAAGCATATTAAGTAGTTGCGAATGATATATCATCAGAAAAAAAAAGTAGTTGTGAATGATAGTTTTCATGCTAACTGAAAACAAAATCACAACCATTAATTTATAGTTATATATATTCAGTAAATCATTTGACTAATTGCAATTATATAGAAAATCAAATCATAATTTCACCAATATAGTATATCAAATCATTGGCTATACTAGCATATTGGATAAATCACATCATTAATAATATAACAATCAAAATTATAAGTTCAATTAAATCCAATAAAGATCATTATAATAATATTGATAAAACATACATATAACGCATATCAATTGACGAGATATCTTATTTAAATGAATTCATAAATTAGGAAACAGTATTGGAAACATTATGGTATTGTTAGAATTAGGCCTTTGGAATTTATGGTGCAGATTCGGGCTATTTTCAATTACAATCCTAAAAGTTGATTTTTCTGAAGGTTTGGGCAACATTCTATAATATTATGAAATTTTATGCAAAACCCCCCTGACTTCGCGAAAAATTCTATTTTAGCCCTAAAATTCCAAAATTTTATACATTTTGTGATTATTTTAAATGAAATTTTGGGGGATTTAACTACTTTAATAATTTAAGGTTCGAATCACATTTGATAGATGGATCAAGGCCAACCATTGAATGTCGCTTGATCAATTTTAAAGGACAATTGATGATCATCTTGATTCGACCATCCATACATTAATTTAAAGCAATTCTTAATGATCACATTGATTAGTCAATGCGGGCAACTAGATGGCTAGATCCATCATTAAATCTAGATGTCATCATCATCTGATGCTTGAATTTTGATAGTCGGTCCAGATTGAGTTAGATCTCAACCATCTAATGATTTCACATAATAAATCAACACGTGATTCATTATCTACCATTACTTCAAATCGATGCAGCCCATCCAATGGTCCGATCAGTCTGGAATTTAGAATTTTAATTAATTTTGTTCTTAGGAATCTGATAAACGACGATGATTTAATCATACGTTTTAGATTAGGTCATATAATTCTCTGTGCGAAGTTGTATCTTTTGCAGAGAATTATTCTTCCGGTATATATTAATTCCATTTACTTAAATTAAGGAAGAACCTTGGTAAATATATAATTGGCATGATCCAAAAATGCGTTGATTATGTCTAATTCTTAAAATCATTACGTGATTGAATCTTAGAAAACATGTGAACCGTGCATATTGTATCAATCATTGTCCATCATCAAAAAATCCTACCTTATGCACATCAACCCTAAAGCCATGCACATCAGTGTACCTTTCCACATGAATGAGTTAGACGTATACAATGGATATATAAATGATCTAATCCATCAAATGTATAGATTAATATTGAATTAAATTACCGTAAAAAGAAAATAAATAAAAGATCATTGTACTAACCTAAATAGGTGAATCCCAAAACCTCCATCCCACTTTTTCTCTCGTTTTTTTTTGTTTTTTTTATTTTTATCCTATGATTTTTTATTTTTTTTTTTTGGTTCTTTGAGCCTTAGTAGGACTTCCGCTTTCACACGTTCCCTCTTTAAGAGAGAGGGTTTGTTGGGAGACTACAAGATATGAGGGAGAGTTGGGATAAGAAGAGATAAAATGAACTGATTAGATAAGATTGGTAGATATCTCTCTCTCATTCAAAATTTAATTTTATTAAAAAAATGGGTGTTACATTTAAGTTCTTGTAATATCCAATCCTCCTCAAAGATTGGAACCCCTATGAGAATCAGTTAGTACAAAAAATATCCCTATCTACTCAAAAGTGAACCACACTATAGAAAACAT
Organism: Magnolia officinalis; assembly: GCA_021015155.1. Taxonomy (NCBI): domain Eukaryota; kingdom Viridiplantae; phylum Streptophyta; class Magnoliopsida; order Magnoliales; family Magnoliaceae; genus Magnolia; species Magnolia officinalis. Next base: position 9,014,395 of record JAJHSJ010000002.1, on the reverse strand, counting down.
TGCATAGCATTGATAAATAGATAAATACAATAAAGGTCCATTTAATGACTAGATAGGGCTGATTTTTGTCTAAATTTCTCCTCATGGTAGTGCCGATCTATTGAACAAATTAGATTTCCATGCACTTAACGACGTAGGTTATACTAGGTGGACCATCACCTATTGTCCAACCCATTAGACTTCACGGCGTGGGTTATACCGGGCTACCATGATGTATGTATATTATCTAAGATGTCCATCCATTTTGAAATATCATTTTAAGGTATGAGCCCAAAGAATCGGGATGGTTTGGCTGCCTTTTGTTGGTCAATACCAACCTTGTTAGCACTACTGCACTAAATGCAATGTGTGATCATGTGAAATTGGATTGCCTACTAAGTTACTTACTGTGCTTTTATGGTAGTGAGTAAACTCAGTTGGGCTCACTTTGAATGTATGTGGTTTATTCACGCCGTCCATCCATTTTTCTAGTTCATTTTAGTGGTTGAGACCAAAATTTAAGCATATACCACACCACAGGATACAGTGGGAATAATGACTTCCACCGTTGAAACCTTTATGGGGCCAAAAGTAATGTTTATTTGTCATCTAACCTGTTCATGAGATCACACAAACATGGATGAAGGGAAAACACAAATAACAACTTGATCTAAAACTTTTGTAGCCCCTAAAAGTATTTCAATGGTAGAATTTTAATCACACATTTCTGGTGGTGATGTGCACTTGAGCTTTGGATATACTTCAGTTTTGGGCTTAGGCCCTAAAATTATCGGTTAAAATGGATGAATGGAGTGGATAAAATACATAAATCACAGTGGATGCCAAAGAGTTTACTCAATACGCTTAGTGTACTAAGTTACTTAGATTTGGTTCCTGATGATGTAGCCCAATTATGTTGGGGATTTTGGCCTCCGGAATCACATAGATCTAGATCTAGGATAGCAATCCAATGACACCAAACACACACAAGAGAACACAAATTTAACGTGGAAAACCCTTGCGGGAAAAACCACAGCACAAAGCGACAGATCTCCACTATGAAAATAGAAAATTACAAAGAGAGAGGACTTACCCGATTCGAACAACCTCGAATCTCACCTTTGCTACACCCTTTAGAAACCTTAAAATCCTTTTAGGAACCCTTGGAACTCCTTTAGAAAGCCTTAGAATGCCTCCCAATCTCGCATACACTCCTTTATATAAGTTTAGAAAGAGGTAGAATCCAAATAGGAAACAAAATCCGTAAGATCTGCGTTTCCGCAATCGCAATTGCGAAACTTATCGATGTTATCGAGCCACTCTCGATGACAGCCTCGATATCATCTGAAGGTCTCTCGATGATATCGGAACAGTACCAAAACTGTCCAGCAACCAGGGGTGAAAAATACTGTGAATTATCGATGGCATCGAGACCCTGTCGATATCATCGACAGACCAACAGATAGATTTAAGACATCTGTCGATATCATCTAAAACCCTGTCGATATCATCAACAGACCAGCAGATAGATTTAAGACATCTATCTACAACAATCTCCACCATGTTTTCAATCTTCATCCGTGTAGCTTCTTGTCCCCTTCTTTTATTTCTACACCATATCATAGCTTCTCTTGCACACTTCGTCTTTCTTTTACGCTATCGCCAAGCCCAGATAAGTTATACATAACTTGAACTTCTTTGCAGGAACGATCTAGGTGAGCATGTCTGCCGGATCAAAATCCACGTGCTCAACCATCTTTGTTCCTATCTTCTCAAAAAAGTAAGACGTAGTCTTCTTACCATCTCACCGCTACCCAATATGCTTGCCGAGGTACTTGCTTACAACATTGATAGCCTGTGAAATAACTGGTCTAATCCAGACCATGACATACACTGCCGACCGCATTCGAATAAGGCTCATGAGATATCTTGCTTTTCCTCATCTGTTTTGGGACATGTCTTGAGAAAACTTGAGGAGAGACGCGTAAGGAACGCTCTCCAGCTTTACCTGGCCCATCACTGCATCCTTGATCAATACCTACACATAAGGTATTCCTCCTGTGATTACCAAAGACTACTCCTCCTTCAGTCTCAATGTCGAGAACCATCTTTGTAGCCCCCCGATCCTTCATCCTGAATGTCCCACCTAATCGAGTCTTCAGTACATTGATTCCAGATATGTCATAATTGGCGATCTACATGTCATCAATTCCTGACTCACCATGAAGGAATCAAACCACTGCCTAAGCGACAGGTCAAACCACACCTCCTGCAAAGTCTTTTCTCAGCCCTTTTAACTTCGAACTGCTCTGGTTGCTTCATGTAGATCTGCTCTTCACTTTCCCTTGCAGAAGTGCAGATTCCATATCCATCCTTCCAGCTCAAGATCACATTGGCCAACCAGTGCCAATCACGAATCTAATAGACACCTGCTATACCGTCGGCACGAATATCTCTGAGAAGCTGATCCATTCTCTCCAAGCATAACCCTATGCTACCAACCTCGCCCTGTATCTATGTTGTATCCTCCTAAAGATCCACTTGCATCCAACCATTTTCCATCCCACTTGAAGCTCTACCAGCTCCCATATGTCAGTCTGGTACTACGAATCCATCACATCGCCTATAGTCACCTTTCACTTCTCAGCACTAGGCTCACCTAGAGCCATCTGAATAGAAGATGAATCTCCTGCGATATTGGAGTCATCCATGTACCTCGCCAATATCCTGCGATCATGTCGTGTGATTCTTCTCAAAGGTGGCTACTCCACCTGCTCTGTATCCCTGTCCGCATGTCTCAACCTTCCTACCATGCCCGCTCATGTGGCCATGCCCAACATGCCACACACATGCAAAGGTGGAATCCGCTATATCCATTGCAGCTCCACCTTTTGATGTGCTCCCGATCAACCTGTACAAGTTACCGAGTCGTTGCGCTTTCATGATTACCCGTGCCCCCTTAGATACCTTAAGAGCACTATCAATACCAGTGTACTGACATCCTTTTGTGTTAAGTACAGTAAGAGAAATTAGATTCTGCTTCAAATCAGGAATGTGCCTGACATCAGATAGGGTACGCTCCACCCCATTAAACATCCTGATGCACACCGTACCAACAAACACAACATTACAGGCAAATCCATTGCCCATAAACACCTGTTTACAATCGCACTCGCTATAACTGGCGAACCAACTCTGATGAGGAGTCATGTGAAAAGATGCCCCTGTGTCTAGCATCTACTCGTCCTTACGATCATCGTTTGACCGCTTGATAGTAGACACAGACAAAACATCACCATCACATCCACTCGATCCATCTGACGTGGCAACATTGGCCTCTCTGTACGAAGCCTCAGAATCTTCTCTCTTCGATTTAAGATTTTCACAATCCTTCTTCATATGTCCTTCATTCTCATAATTCCAGCACTTTACCTTTCCTTTGCCCTTGCCCTTGGATTTGGATCTATAACCTGAAGAACCCGTACCTTATTCAGAATTCTTACCCATTGTAAACAGTGCATCAGAAGATGTCCCCATGTCGCCGTTTAGCTTTCTCATAGCCTTCCCTTGAAGGGTTGAGATAACGGTGTTGACACTCAGGGTTTTATTCGTGCTGCACATGGTGTCCTTGAATGACTCATACGACGCCAGAAAAGAATTCAGTAACATACATGCTTGTTCTTTATCTTTCATCACTTCCTCCATATCCAACAATTTGCAAACTAATTTATTAAAGTTGCTGATGTGAGCCACCAGATCTCCACCCTCTGCCATCTTGAAGTTATACCACTGTCGCTTCAAGTGTAGGCGATTTTCAGAGGATTTTTTCACATAGACATCCTCTAACTTCGCCCATAACTTAGTCGCAGTTTTTTCCCTCATGACATTGTAGAGAACCTCATCCGTGAGACATAAACGGATCGATGATAAAGCTTTCTTATCAAGAGTATTCCAACAATCATCAGTCATAGTAGACTTTCGCTCCTCAAGAGCACCATCTTTGCCTTACTTGATTAAGGAACTCATCATCTTGATCTTCCATAACTCAAAATTATTTTTCTCTGAGTAGTTCTCAATCTCATACCTGGTGCTCGCCATTATTACTAATCCTGCAGATTTAAATCTGTGCCCCAACGATTGCTTTGATACCACTTTTTTGGCCTCCGGAATCACACAGATCTAGATCTAGGATAACAATCCAATGACACCAAGCACATAAAAGAGAACATAGATTTAACGTGGAAAACCCTTGTAGAAAAAAACCACGACACAAAGTGACAGATCTCCACTATAAAAATAGAAAATTACAAAGAGAGAGGACTTACCCGATTCGAACAACCTCGAATCTCACTCTTGCTACACCCTTTAAAAACCCTAAAATTCTTTTAAGAACCCTTGGAACTCCTTTAGAAAGCCTTAGAATGCCTCCCAATCCCGCATACACCCCTTTATATAAGTTTAGAAAGAGGTAGAATCCAAATAGAAAACAAAATCCGCAAAATCTGTGTTTCCGCAATCGCATCTACAGAACTTATCGATGTCATCGAGCCATTCTCGATGATAGCCTCGATATCATCTGAAGGTCTCTCGATGTTATCGGAACAGGACCAAAACTGTCCAACAACTAGGGGTGAAATATACTATGAATTATCGATGGCATCGAGACCCTATCGATATCATTGACAAACCAATAGACAGATTTAAGACATCTGTCGATATCATCTAAAACCCTGTCGATATCATCGACAGACCACCAGACAGATTTTAGACATCTGTCCATAACAAATTAGATTACAACAAACAAGACTTTTCTATTTATGGCAAGCAGAAGATCTGGATTAAAGCCTAAAAAGAGGTGCATTGAAGGCTGTAATGAACTACACCACAAGAAGCAATGGTTACAATGACCCCCTGTAATGAACCCGTTGTGATGTTTATTTACCATCCAATCTATTCATAAGGTTATATAGGTATGGATGAAGGGATAAGATAAATATCAACTTGATCTAAAATTTTGTAGCCCCAAGAGATTTTCAGTGGTATGCATTTAATCCCCTTTGTTTCCTTTGATGTGGTCTACTTAGCATTTGATCCGCCTCAGTTTTTGGCTTATCTAAAATGATCGGTCAAAATGGATAAACTATCAGGATAAAATACATACATGATAGTCCACCTCACAGAGCTCCTAGCCTGACTGGACTGCTCCATCTCTAGTCCTTGCCCGAGACCTCATTAATGAATTATTCAGAAAAAAAAAGAAGAAGATAATCCTACGAACCATCCAATGGAGTATACCCCTACTTTACTAGTTAAAAAATCGCTGACCCCATGGTCATAGCTGTCTTCCTTTCCTGAGCACAACTTGGGTGGTCTCCTTTAATTCTCTTCCAATATTTAGACAGAGATTTGGTGCGAAAGACTTTCACAAAAAGTTCTTGTGTTGGGGAGCCAGTTTGAGTTTACGTCGATATGTAATTAATACACATTGTAAAGTTATTTTGATTGGTATGAATTAAAAACACAAAAACATTAACTTAATACAACTTCTGTAATCGTATGAATGTTGCAAGGGTGTTTGTTTGATCTCCATTGTTTTCTCTCATGTGGCCTACTTGAGTTTTAGATCCACTTTAATTTCTACACTTAATGTAGCTGGGCCTACATTTAATAAGCAATGGAAGGATCCCGCGTGTTGGAAGGAGTCGGACTCATTACAGTTGAGAAAAGTCTTGACAGGTAATCTGCGTCCCTAATTTCTATACTTGATATGACCGGGACTACTTTTGACAGTATTGAATGGATCCATTTTGTGTGGGACAGAGTCAGACTCCTTACAGCTTATACGAAAAGCCTTGGCAGGCCATCCAAATCCTCAATTTCTACACCTGATCTGACCTGGCCTACTTTTGGTAGCAATGAATGGATCCAGCGCGTGAGATCTAGCCGGACTTATCATTGTTCACCTCATTCTTTCTAGGGCCGAAGAATAAATTATAAAAGAGTACATTTTGTCTCAACCATGAGTCAGGATTCAAGGAAGTGGATTGGCTAGTGTACCTCACACCAGCAATATAGCTGCTGTAGGTACGTGTCGTGGGATGCGAAGACGAGCCCCGATGCTCCTCGAGCTCCAAGTTGTAGAAACCGTTCAAAGGATATCAAAGTTACATGGCCCCACAGTGATGTATTTATTATATCTACACCGATTCTTCTATTTTTAGAGATCATTTTAGAGCATTAACAAAAAAAATAATCATATCCAAAGATCATCTCGACCACACCACAAATAAAAATGGAGATAATAATTTTCACCGTTAAAAAATTTGTAGGACCCACCATAATGTTTATTTTCCATCCAATTTGTTTATAAGGTCACAAAGACCTGAATGAAGAGGAAAAACAAATTTCATATTGATCCAAAACTTCTGTGACCCCAAAAAGGTTTTCAATGGTAAACGTTCAATCCCTCACTGCTTTTTTGCGTGTGGTCCACTTGTTTGTTAGATCTGTATTATTTTTCGTCTCAAGCCTTGAAACGAGTTCGCTAAACGGATGGACAATTTGGATATAACACATACCTCATGATTAGACCCACAGAACTTGCTGACATCAATACAACTGCTTTATAGCTGGTGTGAGGTACAACATCCAATCTGCTTCCAGGATTCAGTTGTCTGTTGCCACCCATAGGTTGGTGTTCCACACACCAACGATCTAACTAATGTGTGGATGTCAACAAGTTCCGTGGGTCCCCTCATGAGGTATGTGTTATATCCAAACTGCCCATCCATTTGGCGAGCTCGTCGTAAGGTTTCAGCTAAAAAATAAAAAGATCTAAATATCAAGTGGACCACACGGTAAAAAGTAGTGGGGGGTTGTACGTCTACCATTGAAATCCTTTCTGGGGTCACAGAAGTTTTGGATCAATATGATATTTGTTTTTCCTCTTCATCCAGGTCTTTGTGACCTTATGAATAAATTGGATGGAAAATAAACGTTATGGGCCTTGTGAATGATTTAACGATCAAAATCATTATCCTCACTGCTATTTGTGGTGTGGTCCAGTTGAGCTTTGGATATGATTCATTTTTTGAATCATGCTCTAAAATGATATCGAAAAATGGATAAATGGTGTGAATATAATAAATACATCATTTTGGCCCCATGTAACTTTGATATCCTTTGAACCGCTCGTACAACTCGGAGCTTGAATATTGTCCGTGGGCCCACCATGATGTGTGTATCTTTTCCATGCTGTCCATCTGGTTTTCCAGCTCATTTTAGCGCATGAGCGCATAACTTAAGAAAATACAAAGTCAAAGCTCAAGCAAGCACCGTAATAGGAAACAATGAGAATTAAACTCCTACTGGTGAAAACATCTTAAAGGCCACAGAAGTTTTGGATCAAGATGATCTTTGAATTTTCCCTTCGTCCATGTCTGTGTGTCCTTATGAACAGGTTGGATGACAGATGAACATCACCGTGGCCCCTAGGAAGGTTTCAACCGTGGATGTCATTATCCCATATGTTTTCTATAGTGTGGTCCACTTAAGCTTTAGATATGCTTCAATTCTGGCTCCTGCCTTAAAATGAACTGGTAAAACAAACGAACAATATCAATAAGATGTGTGCATCATGGTGGGCCCCACAGAGCTTACTCGGTGCCCAATCGACATCCTACTGTGAATTCACTATTGTGTGATAACCATGCTGTAGTGATTTTTTTTTTTTTTTTTGTTAAGAACTGGGCTCTTGCCATGATTTCATTAATCACAAAAAACTTATAGACCTTTGGGTGGGACCCAACAAAAAGAGACGGGCCACACCTATCATGTATCTTCTAACTGAGCTTAGAAAAAAAAAAAAAAACCAAACTAAGAACTAACCTTGAGGGTCCTAAGAGATCCTAACCCGACCCTATTGAGGAAGATCAGCCCGTGCACCTGCCTAGGGAGAGAGTCCGTATGGAGATGGAGGGAAGCAAACTGGCAACCACTGCCAACACGGGCCATTCCATTTGCCGGGCCTCTTCCTTCTCTCTGAATATGGCTGAAGGAGAAGGAGCCCATCTGCTTCAATTGGTTGATCCTGGCAAACCATGGACTCCACCGCCATGGGATACTGGATTTCCTGTGAGGAGATCAACTAATTCTAGAGTCGGATTCAACTATGAATTTTTTCAGCCCTCTAACCATCCCATCATAAATTGCACGCAGCTCAGCTATATTATTGGATCCCACTCCATAGCAAGTGGAGAAGGCGAAAATGAAATCCATGTTGTCTTTTCTGCAAATGTCGCCTCCGCTTGAACTTCTCGGGTTACTTCTCCCTGAACCGTCTACATTTAACTTGACCCAACCAGGGGGAGGAATCTTCCATTTGATGATGATAGAATAGAATCCGTGGGTCAGGAGCTGGGACTGATTTTGTTTTGATCGCTACTCAGACCAAATGTGATGTCGTCGCCAATTGCTAATTTGGCCCACCATTTGATACGGGCAATGGAGCCCTGATTTGTGTCAGCCTATTATTGTATTTTGCTTCATTTCTAGTGCGCCAAATTTCTCAGAGGATAAGGATTGGGAGCAGATATTGAATTTGGGTTGGATCGCAGTCAGAGGCAGAAGCTCTTCTCCATTGGAGCAATCTCCCTTTAACCGATTGATGAGGTATCGTGGCCACCCCGAAAAGAACGCTGAAGTGACTCCAGATTGAGGCTGCCAGATGATCGTGAAGGAAAAGGTGGTTGATGGACTCTATGCCTGGACTTGACGAGGTCGCATATTCATAGCAAAAACATTTGGAAGCTAGCGCAATTCCTATGGACAGTATCCTATAGTCTACTGGTGTTGCCCCCTGAACCAATCTCTAAATAAAAATAAATTTTTTTGGGGGCAGTTTACTGTGCCAGACCCAGTTGGCCCACCTCGCTGTCAGGGACGTGGTTCTGCTAACCTTCTAAGCCAACTTGAGGGTGAAAGCGGCCGAAGAATCGTGGGGCCAGAAGCACTCAGCCCTATCTTCAAAGGTTGCAAAGCCTCCTTGAAATATGGTGTCGAGGGTCTCTTGAGGTAAGAAGGAAAACACCCCTGATGGAGGTAGAGGACCTGCTCTGCCAGGAAATCTCTCACCTGCAGGCCTTTCAGGGCCTCTGGGATAGGCCTGTCAACAAGCTGCTGGAGGAGACCCATACCAGTCCAGTTAAACGTCCAAATATTGAGGTCACCCCTACCCACCTGCCACTGAACATTATTTGACAGGAAGGGAAGGAAACCTCTGATTTTTCTCCAGATAGGAGAGGACTGGTTCAGCGTGGAAGTTGGAACGTCAGTCTCTAGGTCCCTGTGATGTTTGACCCGCATAAGAGACACCCAGGGCCCGACATTAACACCAAATTTGACGACCCAAGCCAACTTCATTCGAAGGGCAGCCATGACCTCTTTCAATCTTCTAATTCCCAGCCCTCCTTCTTCAATAGGTCTAGCGATTTTCTTCCACGCAATCCACTGTAATTTGCTTTTTTCCTTCAACTCAGCCCCAAAAGAATTTTGCAAAAATTCGCTCTAGGCTGGCTATTACCTGCCTTGGCACATGCATCGCTGCCATGACGTGAATCGGGATGCTCCCTAGGACTGCCTGATAAGAGTCGTTCTACCTATTTGTGATATCTGTCTACCCTTCCAACCGCCAATTTTTCTGTTCACCTTGTCAATAAGAAATTGGAAATCAACTATTTTGGTTCTGCTTCTAGATAGAGGAGCACCTAAATATTAGACTCCGTCTCTAGCTCTGGCAAATCCCAAAAGGTGCTCTGTGTTTCTGATTCTGCCCACCTGCAGGTTATTGGAACAAATGAAGCAAACTTTTACTATTATTGATCTTTTGGCTCGACGCTGTCTGAAATGCTTCTAGGAAATTCTTAGCTATGATGAGCAAAGCTTGGCTCCTGTTAAGAAAAATGAGCGTATCATCTACGTACAAAAGATGCGAGATGAGAGGACTCCCACATTGAAACTTGAATGGCCGACACCAACCTTTAGCGACTAGTTGTTTTAGGCTGGTGGAAAAAACTTCCATCACTAGAATGAACAGAGCTGGGGATAGCGGGTCTCCCTGTCTCAAGCCTCCCGACGATTTGAAGAACCCCGCCGCTTCCCCATTGATTAGGACTGAGAACCAGTTGTTTCCCCAACATGATTCCATTAGAGAGACCCATCTGTCATTGAAACTAAATTTGAGAAGAACCTGTTTTAGGAAATCCTAATTCACCCTATCGTAGGCTTTCTCTAGGTCTAGTTTGAGGATGATGTTTTCCCCTTGAATTTTTTTGTTTATCTCTCGCATCGCCTCCTGAGCCAACACAATGTTTTTCGAGATCGATCTACCTTGGACGAATGCACCTTGTTCCTGAGAAATTAGCTGCGGAAAAATTTTACTTAATTTGATAGCCAGAATTTTTGCAAGGATTTTGGATATGACATTACGGAGGCTTATAGGACGGAAGTCAGAAAATTTTGCGGCTGAAGGGGATATTGGGATTAGGCAGATCAGCGAAGAGGTAAAAGCTGTAGGAAGAACTCCCCCTGCAAACATATCCACCGTTGCTCTATGGATGTCGATGCCCACTATCTGCCAGCATTCAGTGAAAAAAGCCGCTAAGAAGCCGTTTGGACCTGGGTCCCCATCTTTCGGGATGGAGAAAATTGCGAAGTGGACTTCAGCTAGGGAGGGAGATTGCAGGAGAGCCTCGTTGTCTTGCTGATCTAGACGTTATGGGATGGCCTGAATGAAATCCAACTGACGAGGGGCGGGATCTGCCTGGAATAGTCCTTCAAAATACATTGCTACTTTAAGCTCTTTTTGACCTGAGATGATGTTTCCTGTCTCGATCTTGATAGAGGTGATAGCAGTTCATTTGATTTTCTCTCTAGCCGACACATGGAAATACTTGGTGTTTCTGTCTCCCTCGTCTGGCAGGAGTTCCTTGCCTTTTGCTTCCAAAAGCCTTCTTCCATAAGCTCCAACTGGTTCAACCTTTGCCTGACTGCCAAACTTTCCAAAAGGAGGTCATTGAGCAAAGTTTGCATTATGTTATGTAGGGTTTCCAGCTCTTCCTCAGCCCTATTAATCTGATGGAAAATGTTGCCGCAAACTTCTTTATTCCATACTGTAGACACCCCACCCAGGCTAGCATCTTGAGAAAGCTAAAGACAATCCAAGAACCATGATCATATCCAAATCCCAACCAAACCTTGATCCGAACTAAACCCATTCCCTAAACCCTAACCCTAACCTACCCCTGAACCCCACACCCTACCTAAAACCACACCAATTTCCCAAACTTGGTCCGAACCTTAACTAAACCTGAGCCATCACGAGCCATCATTCAAGCCAAAGCATACCCAAACCTTTACCCATAATCAATCCATTTATTGGGTCATTTTCGGGTAACAATCGAGCCAATTTCGAGCCAAATATCCAAAAGCAGGCTTTGGGCCACTATCCGGGCCCGAAATAAGCCTATCGGTGAAATTGCGGGAGAGACTACCGCTTTCTCTCAAAAAATGTGTGCGGAGCCAGGTGCACGAGTTTCGGACCAAACCCATCCCAGGCGGTAGTCGGACTACCGCCGGCGGTACTCCGATTATCGCCGCTCTCAGGGCTCATGTGTCCTCCGAGCAACAGCTGTCTCTTGGCCCGAAAGTCAACTTTTCTCTAAATTTACCCCTCCGGCCTTCACTATTTAACATTTTACTAACCCCAAGAGCCAATGAGAGCATGCCATGTGGCATTCCTCTCTCCTCAACCAATCACAAGCTGCCATGTCAGCTTTTACCCCTCTCAAACTCAACGATAACCACATTGCTATTGGAGAAGGTTATAAATAGCCATCTCCTCTTTACATTTCAAACAACAACTTCTCATTTCCAAAGCTAAGTGAGAGAGAGAGAGAGAGGGAGAGGGGGAGGAAGAGAGTGAGGGTGAGGAGGAGCTTCCAAGCCTCCAAGTCCAGATTTTTCAGCTATTCCCTTAGCCTACTCCCTACCTTCCCAACCATCCCAATCCCCAAGTCTAGCTCAGATTAATCATGACTCAGTCCATGTCTTAGCCTACTTAAGATTAAGCCTAAGATTCATTCATTTTACATACAAGCATTCATCATGATATCTATTCCCTCCTTAACCCCCATGCTTCTCTAGATCTCTAGTGAACGTATGCTCTGTGACTTGCCGTAAATCGGATCTTGTCACATCAGAAATTCCTAGCAATCTAGTTCATTTTTCTTTACCTTTTGGCATAAGCATCATTACATCCGCTTTCTAGACACATTCCTGGACATATGCTCTGTAGCTTGCCGAAATTTCAGATTTTGCTGCATCCGAAATCCACGTGTGCCTAGTCCTATCCCGACCATAACATCCATCCCTTGAGATTTCCTTCCCACACCAAGTAAAGACCGTACATTCGTACGGGCAGAGAGGGTGCCTAACACCTTCCCTCTTTGTAACCGAGGTCTCTTACCTGGAATCCCGGATCACATATTAGGAGTCACTCTAAGGTAGGAGAGTCTTCGGATTTCTCCAACCTTACATATTCTATGGGTTCTAGCCGACTACGGGATTCTGAGATTAATTGGTTAGTGGTGACTCCAACATTCACAAATCAACCTAGTCACCCCCACCACCAAAACAAAACATTTAACTCCGCGCGGGCGCCGATTTTCAATGTTCACACATACTTCAATAGTTGTTTAGTTTTCTTCACTTTGAGCTGGACGTTGAGCATGGGCAGCGTAGCACACTCTCCTTCGTAGGCCTTCTTGATCAGTTGTTGGAAAGAGTCATGCAGCGTCCACATTCTGGGAAATCTGAATGGTTTGACTTTGGGCTGGTGTTGGCTTGGAAAGGACAATCAAAGAGGAGCATGGTCAGACTTGACGCGAGGGAGATGTTCCACTCTAAACAACGAAAAAGAAGAAGTCCATCTGTCATTTAAGAGAATCCTATCAAGCATGGCCCAAACTCGCACATTCCCCGAGCGATTGTTACACTAGGTAAATCTGTTGCCAAAATAGTCTGCGTCTAGGAGGCCAGAGTCGTGAATCACTTCAGAGAAATCAACAATGCTTATTCTGTTAGGATCTCGGGTCCCCAGTCTTTCATCTATCCTGGCTACGGTAATGAAATCACCTCCTACTGCCCATGGCCCTTGAATGCTCCTGCTAAGAGTAGCCATCTCACTCCATAAAGATCTTCTTTGAACTTTATAGCAATAGGCATACACAATGGAGAGGAAAATCAGATCGCTGAGGGGCTACAAAGATAAACTCAGAGATAACATTTGGTTAGAAGAGGAATGGACCGAAACGTTTAGCTGGTTGTGATAAAAGATTCAGATTTTTCCCCCTAATTCGCCATTTGAGAGCGAGGAATGGAAGCCAATTTTTAAGCCTATGACAACCCTTCTTTCCTCCCTCAACTTTGGTTCTAAAATTGCTACTAACCAGGGATTGAACTTCCTGACCAATTTTTTTAAGGATGTCACGGTGAATGCATTACCCACCCCATAAGCATTCCAAATGAGGGCATTATCCATCTGTAACACAACCAGAATTCACTGCCCTCTGCTTTAATCAGCGAAGCCTCCTATACCATTCTCCTTCTGCCTGTTTGTTGGAGGGGTCCCTATTTAAAACTTTTCTACCTTTCTTATTAGTTGGTAACTGAACCGACAAATTTGATGAAGGACCATTGATCACTTGTTCTGGCTGAGCTTCAGTCTCCTTTGAACTAATGGTGGCCTGTGGACTCTTGATTTGAGGTTCTTGATCGAAGTACGGAGACAAATCCACCGCAATCTGCCATAGTCTAGCTTTTGCATAAGGGTCAGAACCTTTGACCTTCCATCTGGTCCTCTTCCTAACTTCAATGGAATCAGCAAGCACATTGGTCTTCAGCCTTTCTTTTGGGTCATGCTGAGGTTTGAGGGGCGAGCATCCTGCTGATCTAGCTCGAATTTTCTTGGGGTAATGGCTGGGATTGGTAAGAATGCAGTCCTCTCTCAATGGGGAATGGTGGGGAGAGATATTTGGGATAACAACTATTGGCCCGAGGACTGCTGAGATGGCTGGAGTGATGACCTCATAGGAAGAGGAATGCTCTGGATATGAGAGGCTGGAGAGTTCAATAGGGGTCGAGGTTGCCAAGAGAGGAGGAAGATGGGCGACAATATGCTGGTCTGGAGGCTTCTCTATTTCGGGTGGGTGGGTTGCTGTTGGCTTGGGCGAGGTAGCATTTGCTAACAGTGAGGGGCTATGCTTGGGATCCAAAGGGAAATATTTCAGCAGGAGGATGGGCCTGGGAAAAGCCTCCTGGGGTGACGTGGTTGCAGGGAGCTGAAGGACCTCTGTAGCGTAGGCATTAGGGGAGGTTTGGAAGGGCTAGAGATTGAGTGGCGAGGTTTGATATGGTATGTTGGGTTGAGATATAGATATGGGATTATTGAGGGGAGTGGATTCGGGAGGGGTGGACGGGCTATCAACAAGAATTGTGACTGAGAGGTTCTTAGGGGCATTTTCACAAATAGTTGTCGTGTTGGAAGGAGTATGGTCTTTGGTTCTATAGAAGGCTTGCATGACCCATTCTTTGGATGACTCAGGCACTTGTGGTGAAAGGGTTTGGTCAGAGGAAAGGCATAGACTTCGAGGAGATATTCTCACCAGTGGTGAAGATGACATCCATACGGATGTTGCTTGGGTTGGCGGCTAGCATGGATCTGGAGATAGAGTAGTTAGATGTTAAAACTGCCTTTCTCCATGGTGACCTGAAAGAAGAGATCTACATGCACCAACCAGAAGGGTTCGAAGTCAAGGGCAAGGAGCATATGGTGTGTAGGATGAGGAAGAACTTATATGGGCTGAAACAAGCTCCACGACAATGGTACAAGAAGTTCAACTCGTTTATGTTGAAGCATGGATATGATAGAACTGAGTCGAACCACTGTGTGCTCACGCGCAAGTTCTCAAATGGTGATTTCTTAGTTCTGCTGTTATACGTTGATAACATGCTCATCATGGGAAAAGACATCAAGAAGATCGACAGACTGAAATAGGAGTTGGGCAAGTCGTTTGCGATGAAAGACTTAGGTCCGGCTAAACAGATCCTAGGAATGGAGATAACCCATGACAGAAGCAGTAGGAAGCTTTGGCTGTCACAAGAGTAGTATATTAAGAAAGTCCTAGAGCGGTTCAATATGAATGCAGCGAAGCCGGTCAGTACTCCACTGGATGGTCACTTCAGATTGAGAGACAAGCAGTGTCCCAAGATGAAGGCAAAGGTGGATGAGATGCAGAAGATACCCTATGCGTCAGCTGTAGGAAGTTTGATGTATGCTATGTTGTGTACACGCCCAGACATAGCATATGCGGTTGGTGTTGTCAGCCAGTATCTTGCCAATCCTACCAAAAAGCATTGGGCAGCGGTGAAATAGATATTGTGGTATCTAAGAGGCTCATCCAGGTTGAGCCTATGCTATGGTGACGAAAAACCTATGTTAGAGGGCTACACAAATGTAGATATGATAGGCGACATAGACGCCAGGAAGTCTACATCGGGGTTCATGTTCACATTTGCAGGGGGAGCGATTTCTTAGCCGAGCAAGCTATAGAAGGTCGTAGCATTGTCGACGACAGAGGTCGAATACATTGCAGTCATAGAGGCATGTAAAGAGATGCTTTGGATGAAGAGGTTCTTACAGGAACTTAGCTTGAAACAGGAGCAGCACGTGGCCTATTGCGATAGTCAAAGTGCTATACACTTGAGCAAGAATCCAAGTCAGCACTCCAAGTTGAAGCACATAGAGGTTCGGTATTACTAGATCATGAATATTTTGGTACAGAAGGTGTTAGAGCTTGAGAAGGTCCACACGGACGATAATGGGTCAGACATGATGAGCAAGGCTTTGCTCAAGGGAAAGTTTGAGGTTTGTAGAAACCAGGCTGGCTTGAAGAAGGTGAACTCCTCCTGAGTCGAAAAGGGGGAGATTTGATGGGAATTTTTCTCCTCATTGTTGGGATCGATGAAATCGAACAGGTTTCGATATCATCGATAATTGCAGGTTTTTCACTGCTGGTTGCTAGACAGTTTTTTGTCCTGTCGATATCATCGAGAGACTTTCAGATGATATCGAGGCTGTCATTGAGAGTGGCTCGATGACATCAATAATTGTTGGAATTTCTACCCCTGGTCGCTAGACAGTTTTTGTCCCGTCTCGATATCATCGAGAGACCTTCAGATGATATCGAAGCTGTTATCGAGAGACCTTCGATATCATCGACGAGTTCCGCATATGCGATTGCGAAAATGCAGATTTTGTGGATTTTGTTTCCTATTTGGATTCTACCTCTTTCTATTCTTATATAAAAGGGGTGTATGCAGGATTGGGGTGTATTATAGGGCATTCTAAGTTTTCTAAAGGTTTTCTAGGAGCACTTAGGGTTATTAAAGGTGAGAGAGAGAGAGAGAGAGAGAGAGAGAGAGATAGAGGAAGCTTGTAGAAGGGAGATTCTGCTCGTAGAGGTGATCTACTTCGCAGTCCACGTCTCAGCGCTTCTACGTCCTTGTGATTGGTGAGATCTCTCCATTTTTCTCTAGTTCTCTTTTGTTTATCCACTCCTGCGTGAATGAAGAAGGTTTGATCCAAGTGGTGTGTGCTTGTGCTCGGTTATAACGTTCTGCTTTATAATGGATTGTTGATCTGGACGAGGTCCCGTGGTTTTTACCTCTTTGAGGGTTTTCCACGTAAAAATCCCTGGTGTGGTGTAGTTTATGTTTTGATTTAGTTCATTGTATTATTATTATTCCATAATTTTGGTTTGTTTCGGGAGGGTAAATCTTAAGGTTTTATGCAAGGCCCCCAAACAAAGTGGTATCAGAGCTAAGTTCATTGAACAGGTAGGATCCATTTTGAATTATAGAAGATGACTCATCAAGGATGATCAGCCTCAATGGTTCCAACTAGACCATATGGAAGGCTAAGATGGAGGGCTTGCCTTATTGCAAGACCTATATTCTCCAATTTTAGGAATATTAGCAAAATCCAAGGATATGTCTGATGATGATTGGAAGAAGATGGACCGAAAGGCGGTGGAGTTTATTAGACAATGGTTGGATGATTCAATGTTCCACCATGTGTCTACGAAACCTCAGCCGCTAGCCTATGGCTGAAATTACAAGGGCTGTATAAGAGGAAGACAGCCGGTAATAAGATTTTTCTGATACGATAACTTGTGAATCTCAAGTTCAAAGATGGTGGTTGTATGGCCAAGCACATGAATGAGGTCAGCAATATAGTGAACCAGCTCTCCGCTATGAAGATGGTCCTGGATGATGAATTACAGGTTTTGCTATTGCTTAGTTCATTGCCTAACAGTTGAGAGACATTGGTGGTGTCTCTAAGTAACTCCGCGCCAGACGGAAAGATATCCATGGAACAGGTAACCAGTTGTCTCTTCAATGAGGAGACAAGGAGAAAGTCTTAGGGGTCTACTCAGCAAGAGTCCCTTATGACACAGGAACGGGGGAAAGGAAAGAACAGGAAGGGCGGGAAGGCCAGAGATAAATTAAGAGGCAAGTCGAGTAACAGAAATGATGTTGATTATTGGAATTGTCGCAAGAAAGGCCACTACAAGCATGAATGTCGTAGTAAGAAGAACGACAAGAAAGGAAAAGGGAAGGAAGATGAATCAGATTCCACTGCGGTCGCTTCAGATGACGACGTTGTAATTATTCTTTCAGCAGATCACGATGTATGTCTCACGGCTACGGGTCAGGACACCGACTGGGTGATAGACTCGGGAACTTCTTTTTATGCGACTCCACGCAAGGACTTCTTCACAAGCTACAAGTCAGGTGACTATGAGACTATGAAGATGGAAAATTCTGGCGTATCGAAGATCGTAGGAGTCGGTGATATTTGTGTGAAGACCGATGTGGGCTCCACATTGGTTTTCAAGTATGTGAGGTATATCCCAGACCTTCACCTCAACTTGATGTCGACGAGAAGGTTGGATGATGATGGCTATGAAAGCCGGTTTGTTGGTGGACGATGTAAGCTCATCAAGGGTTCGTTGATCGTGGCCAGAGGAAAGAAGTGTTGCACCATTTCAAGGTAAGTGTCAGTATGTGCAAGGGTGAGTTGAACGTAGTGGAAGATTCAGATATTGACATGTAGCACAGACGTCTAGGCCATATAAGTGAAAAAGGGCTTCAGCTACTAGCGAGGAAGCGGCTCCTTCCAGACATGACAGGTACACCTCTCAAAACTAGTCTTGATTGTTTATCAGGGAAACAACATAGAGTTTCATTCGTTAAAACTGATTCTCATGTTAATAAAGTGCATGCATTAGATTTAGTTTATTCTGATGTTTGTGGTCCTATGAGGACAAAAACCTTGGGTGGGGCATTGTATTTTGTCACTTTTATAGATGATGCATCTAGGAGGGTTTGGGTTTATGCTTTGAAATCCAAGGACGAGGTCTTTGGTGTGTTTAAATTATTTCATGTTATGGTCGAGAGAGAGACATGTAGATCATTGAAGTGCATCCGCACTGACAATGGTGGTGAATACATTGGTGACTTTCATGAGTACTGCAAGTTCCTAGGTATACGGCATGAACAGACGGTTCCCAAGACCCCCCAGCATAATGGTGTAGTTGAGCGAATGAATCGCACCATTGTTGAGAGAATCAGATGCATGTTATCCCATGCGAAGTTGCTCAAGACGTTCTGGGGAGAAGCAATGCATACAGCGGTGTATTTGATAAACAGGTCTCCATCAACCCCGTTGAATGGAGAAGTACCTGAGAAGGTGTGGACTGGACATGATCCATCGTACCGTCATCTTAGGGTGTTTGGATGCAGGGCATCCGTTCACGTACCAAAGGACGAGAGGTCCAAGCTCGATATGAAGATCAGGCAGTATGTGTTCTTAGGGTACAGTGATGAAAAATTCGGTTACAGATTGTGGGATCCGACCGAGAGGAAGCTTGTCAGGAGCAGAGATGTGGTTTTCTTTGAAGATCAGTGTATAGAAGACATTGGTAAGCCAGAGAAGAATCAGCCTAGTTCAGGTGAGCTAGAGGACATGGATCCGGTTACTCCTCCCGTAGTGCCTGATGACGGGAGAGTACAACAAGGTGTAGAGGACGAGAGAGTTCCTTTAGAAGATGGACCAAGGGAGCAGCCCCTACTTGATCCACCTGTTGAGCCACAGGTGAGGAGGTCATCTAGGGACAGACAACCGTCCAAGAGGTACTCGCCGCATGAGCACATTATGCTCACTGATGGGGGAGAGCCAGAAGATTATTCTGAGGCCCTAGCCGACGAGCATAAGGAGGAGTGGTTGAAAGCTATGCAAGAGGAGATGGAATCCTTACATAAGAACCACACCTATGACATGGTGAAACTACCTAAGGGTAAGAAAGCTCTGAGCAACAAGTGGGTGTTTAGAAAGAAGATTGAACAGAAGAATTCACAGACAAGGTTTAAGGCCATACTTGCGGTGAAAGGGTTGGTCAGAGGAAAGGCATAGACTTCGAGGAGATATTCTCACCAGTGGTGAAGATGACATCCATACGGATGTTTCTTGGGTTGGCGGCTAGCATGGATTTGGAGATAGAGCAGTTAGATATTAAAACTACCTTTCTCCATGGTGACCTGAAAGAAGAGATCTACATGCACCAACCAGAAGGGTTCGAAGTTAAGGGCAAGGAGCATATGGTGTGTAGGCTGAGGAAGGGCTTGTATGGGCTGAAACAAGCTCCACGACAATGGTACAAGAATTTCGACTCGTTTATATTGAAGCATGGATATGATAGAACGGAGTCGGACCACTGTGTGTTCACGCACAAGTTCTCATATAGTGATTTCTTAGTTCTATTGTTATACGTTGATGACATGCTCATCATGGGAAAAGACATCAAGAAGATCGACAGGCTGAAACAGGAGTTGGACAAGTCATATGCAATGAAAGACTTGGGCTCGGCTAAACAGATCGTATGAATGGAGATAACTCGTGACAGAAGCAGTATGAAGCTTTGGCTGTCATAAGAGCGGTATATTGAGAAAGTCCTGGAGCGGTTCAATATGAATGCAGTAAAGCCTGTCAGTACTCCACTGAATGGTCACTTCAGATTGAGCGACAAGCAGTGTCCCAAGACGAAGGCAGAGGTGGATGAGATGCAGAAGATACCTTACGCGTCAGCTGTAGGAAGTTTGATGTATGCTGTGGTGTGTACACGCCCAGGCATAGCATATGCGGTTGGTGTTGTCAGCTGGTATCTTGCCAATCCTGCCAAAGAGCATTGGGCAACGGTGAAATGAATACTGCGGTATCTAAGAGGCTCATCCAGGTTGAGCCTATCTTATGGTGATGGAAAACCTGTGTTAGAGGGCTACACAGATGTAGATATGGCAGGCGATATAGACGCCAGGAAGTCTACATCGGGGTTCATATTCACGTTTGCAGGGGGAGCGATTTCTTGGCAGAGCAAGCTACAGAAGGTCGTAGCATTGTCAACGACAGAGGCCGAGTACATTGCAGTCACAGAGGCATGTAAAAAGATGCTTTGGATGAAGAGGTTCCTACAGGAACTTAGCCTGAAGCAGGAGTAGCACGTGGTCTTTTGTGATAGTCAAAGTGCTATACACTTGAGCAAGAATCCAAGTCAGCACTCCAAGTCGAAGCACATTGAGATTCGGTATCACTGGATTATGGATATTTTAGAACGGAAGGTGTTAGAGCTTGAGAAGGTCCACACGGACGATAATGGGTCAGACATGATGACCAAGGCTTTGCTCAATGACAAGTTTGAGGTTTGTAGAAACCAGGCTGGCTTGAAGAAGGTGAACTCCTCCTGAGTCGAAAAGGGGGAGATTTGATGGGGATTTTTCTCCTCATTGTTGGGATCGATGAAATCGAACAGGTTTCGATATCATCGATAATTGCAGGATTTTTCACTGCTGGTTGCTGGACAGTTTTTTTGTCCTGTCGATATCATCAAGAGACTTTTAGATGATATCGAGGCTGTCATCGAGAGTGGCTCGATGGCATTGATAATTGTTGGAATTTCCACCCCTGGTCGCTGGACAGTTTTTGTCTCGCTCGATATCATCGAGAGACCTTCAGATGATATCGAAGCTGTTATCGAGAGACCTTCGATATCATCGACGAGTTCCGCAGATGCGATTGTAGAAAAGCAGATTTTGCGGATTTTGTTTCCTATTTGGATTCTGCCTCTTTCTATTCTTATATAAAGGAGTGTATGCAGGATTGGGGTATATTCTAGGGCATTCTAAGTTTCCTAAAGGTTTTCTAGGAGGGCGTAGGGTTATCAAAGGTAAGAGAGAGAGAGAAAGATATAGGGGAAGCTTGTAAAAGGGATATTTTGCTCATAGAGGTGATCTACTTTGCAGTCCACGTCTCAACGCTTCTACGTCCTCGTGATTGGTGAGATCTCTCCGCTTTTCTCTTGTTCTCTTTTATTTATCCAATCCTGCGTGAATGAAGAAGGTTTGATCCAAGCGGTGTGTGCTTGTGATCGGTTGTAACGTTTTGCTTTATAGTGGATTGTTGATCTGGACGAGGTCCCGTAGTTTTTATCTCTTTGAGGGTTTTCCACGCAAAAATCCCTGGTGTGGTGTAGTTTATGTTTTGATTTAGTTCATTGCATTATTATTCCATAATTCTAGTTTGTTTCGGGAGGCTAGATCCTAAGGTTTTGTGCAAGGCCCCCAACACTCTTAGGGGCAATAATTTCACTTAGATAATCCAATAAATCAATTTGATCTGACTACTAACTTCTAAACAATTGTGGTGTGCAGCTGGTTTTTCAATTTTGTGTGAAATGCAAAGTGAATGAGCCATCATTACAATCTTCAAGAGTTTGTTAATCAATTTTGAGCGAAATGCAAAGTAAATGAGTCATCATTACCATCTTCAAGAGTTTGTTAAAATAGGAATTATGGGTCGTTATTCAAGAGTCAAATACACTTGTATAGGGTATAGGAAGTAGGTAAATTATATTATAATTATTACATTTTCATGATATAAAACTATCAATTTTACATGGTGATTTCAAGGATAAACAAGCAATGTGGTAAAATCATAGTTAAATTTGTGGGTGAAGTCACCACGCATTATCCGGAGCAAATAAACATTGTCCATTTACAGCCATTGTAATTGGAAAACCAAAGAAATCTTTCCTTAAGAAAAAAAAGATTTAACCCAAAAAAATGGAAAACCAAAGGGGCCCTTCATAGTAAATAATTATGCACACCATCTTGCTGATGTATAGGAGGAGATTTGGTAGGTAGTTTGGTTGCACGAAGAATGTTACACGTGTGCAAATCCATACCATTAATCCGAAGCACCACACCAGGTGCCCTAGCCCAAAACCTCATTTTCTTTGTTTTCATGTTTTAAAATGGCGGCATACCTGATGAGTGAACCATGCACGTAATGATGGTGCATGTCCCACCAGTACACAGACCAGAGCCATAAGACGGTTCTTCTTCTTCTTCTTCTTCTTTTTCATAAGACCGTTCCTTGATTCAACATGAAAAAAATAAAAAATTTATGCAGATGATGACGTACTTGATCACTGAGACTGAAGTGTCCATAAACGCCACGAACATGAATGGTCTCACAGCGTTGGATGTCTTCGCACTGTATCCTGGTAACTCAGCAGACGAGGAGATGGTGAAGAAACTCGAAAAGAAGGGAGCTGAAAGATCCTGGGAAAAATCCACAGCAAAAGCACAGAACGAATTAAAGAATGTATTGACGGTGGTGGGCACACTAACTGCTACCCTATCCTTCCAAGCGGCCCTCGTCCCACCTGGCGGTCTTTGGCAAGATGATTTGAATATGGGTTTCAACAACACCTTAAATAACAAAAATCACACCATGGGCACATCCATTTTGGCTGATAAGGACCTTCAGCTGTTCCTAACATTCCACATAGTCAACCTTTCGATGCTTTTCATGTCCTTGCTCCTAATCTTAACATGCACATGGCAGGTCAAACCTGTATCTCGCAAGATAATCGTTTCTCCTATGCTGCCGATTCTTCTGCCAGCGCTCGTTTTTGTGTCAGTGATTATTTGTCTTTACAGCAAGGTTCACACACCTAAAGGACTTCCAGATGATATAAAGTGGCGACTGAATGCATCATATTTATTATTCTTTGCTTTTTCTTTATTTGCCTGTTTCTTAGTCACCATTATCAATTTGAAGACTTGATGTCATTGGCTGAGGGACCGACAGTAGCAAGAAATAGACGCAGCAATGTTGAGACGGCGACTCAGCAACGTTCTTGAATCATGTCATTTCCATCCATGGTATTCTTGCTATAATGTATGTTATTAGAGTACATGATAACTATCATAGATAGCTATTTAGATGGATTGATGTGTGTTTGTTAAGATTTCTAGTATATTACATTTTATGTATGTTTTTGTTATTGTTATCAAAATAAATAAGTTATAGTTTCCACAATGTAGTCTTTTATAATTTAACATACTATCAAAATAATATAGTCTCTTATAATCTTTGGTGTTGGGCTTTTGGATCGGATCTGTGATTGTGTGTGGCTTTTGGACTAACTTAGGGAGTAAATTATCATGATTCAAAATGTTGGGGGAATCATTCCACACTTTAGTGTGTGGGAATTATGGTAGGAAAGAAATTACAGCAAGGAAAATTAGCTTCAGTGGGCTGCATTATCTCCAATGTCAAGCTTTGGATTAAGGTAAATTTCAGGTTGAATGGCGAAGGATAATCATTCCACACATTTTTGCTTTTATCATTTTCTTCGTGTAATTTGTACTTGGTGTCTCTATGGACCTCAACCATGTTTGTAACTTTTATTATGATTTTCGTGATTACCTTTCATGCTTTTTATGTCTCATGGATTGTGTGACTACTGCATGCTTCGTCATGTATTCTTTTCTTGGTTGTGAGAGTTGTGGGGTAGAGGGCTCACTGGTGGGCTCATTAGGATACCGAGTGAAACTTTTTAAGTCGCGAAGACCCTTCAGCCGTGGTTTGGTCGATCACGCAATCCTAATTTTCATGTGCTGGTCATTGATCACGAACCCTGGGGCCATGCAACATTCCTGGGAGCTGGGAGTGGTACCTGCCGCCGGAGCTTGCAATGATTGTACAGTCGGCTAACCATTGGCTGATGGTTTGTATTGCTTCCTGCAATTGTTTGTGATGGAAATCCAACCTATCATCACTAAATTACTAGTTCTTAGGTTTAACAGGTAAAAACAGGTTATTGATTTGTGGTAAGTTTCAGCACACAAAATTATCAAACCTTATCTATGATATACAGCCATTTCAAAAAGAGGGTTGAGTTGTAGAACTCTCAATTAAGTCTAGCCTCGAGGACACGTGTCTAAAATGTAATGAGGATATTAGAAAGACTTTAACTATGTGAGTGTGGAGGTTGTGCCGCCTCTCATCAGAATAAAAGTTTCTCTCGGGATCACTCATTAAGCACATGACCATTAAAAATAACTTTTTATCATAATGGTGATAACTTATACAGTTGAGCAATAAAAAAAAAAACTTAAGAAGCAAGAAATATAAGGCGAAGTGTTGATTTTATTAAACTGAAAATGAATGTATAGGATATTCAGTGATGAAGAGATAAATAGATAAAATTGTCGATGGTGGTTCCTTCAGGCAAAACAATCGTGGATAGTCGATATATCGTCTGAACCTAAATGGCTGAGAGATTGCCATGGTTTAACCAATGGGTCATGGCCTAGAGAAGTCACTAAGTAAGGACTTAGAAATTTGAGATCCAATGACAAAGTTATGGATGAGAATCTATGCAATTTCCAACTTGCTACAACGATATGTTAGATAGAAGTGGAGAGACTAAACTAAACTTCGCTAATTGATCTGAACTGGTTGCAATAATATTGTGCTGGACAGTAGTGGATAAACCAAACTTGGCTAAGTTAAGCTAAGATAGATGGGCAACGTTAATGTGAAGTTGTGTTTGTTTGAATTGGGGAGGGCTTAGAGCTCTTCATTATTTGTGGCTTTTATAGATTTGGGTAGGCAGTGGTGTTGGGTAGCTCACTTTCGGGATTGATTGACCAGTTGATTAGCGAACTTATACTATTATGCTTCTAATTCAAGACGAGGCCAACTTGTCTAGATGTGGCTGTATTTATTTGTATTTCCCTTTCTAAACAGTTTTCTTTTACTACTGAACCACTTACAAATTTGTAAATATGTGGCCAATCAAATCTGGCCATGTGTTAGTGTGCATCATCGCCTTAAATGTTATCTTGGGTTACACATGTTCTTTTAATGCTCCGCGAATGAGTAACCAATATCTTCTTACCACATGTCGTTGGGTGGGTGACCGTCTCTAGGATTTTAGTTGTACATGCATTTCTAGGTGTTGTAAACCTCCTATTGTGACATGTCTCTAGTGGAGAGGTGACGCAGGGATGAACATGTGTGAACGCAGGAAATCAGCGCCCACGCACTTTTATGTTTTTGGCTATGATGATGGGGGTGATTGAGTTGATTTGGATTGTTGATGCTGTCTTGGAGTCACCACTAGCCACTTAATCTTAAAATCCCGCAGTCGGGTAGAACCCGTGGAATATATAAGGTTAGAGAAATTTGAAGATTCTCCTTCCTTAGATTGACTCCTGTTTTGCAATCCGGTGATTCTGAGTAAGTGACCTTAGTTACAGAGAGGGAAGGTGTTAGGCACCCTCTCTGCTCGTACGAATATACGGTCTCTACTTGGTGTGGTAAGGAAATCTCAAGGAATAAATGATATGGTTGGAATAGACTAGGTACACGCGGATTTTTGATGCAGCAAGATCTGAGATTTCGGCAAGCCACAAGGCATACGTCTGGGAATGTGTCTAGAAGGCGGATGTGATGATGCTTATGCAAAAGTAAAGAAAAATGGATTAGATTACTAAAAATTTCTGATGTGACAAGATTCGATGTACGCCAAGTCACAGAGCATACATTCATTAGAAATCTAAAAAAGCAGGGGGATTTAGAAGAGAATAGATGTCATGATGAATGCTTGTATATGAGATGAATGGATCTTTGGCTTTATCTTGAGTAGGCTAAGACATGAATTGCATCATGATCAATCCGAGCTAAACTTTAGGGATTGGGATGGTTGGGAAGGTAGGGAGGAGGCTTCCTCTCACCCTCACTCTCTTCCTCTCTCTCCCTCTCTCTCACTTGGATTTTTCTTGGTGAAAGTTGTTGTCTAATGGGAAGAGGAGAGGGCTATTTATAGCCTTTTCTGATGGCATTGTTGTAACTGCTAGGCTGATGAAGGGTAAAAGCTGACATGACAGCTTGAGATTGGTTGAAGAGAGAGGAATGCCACGTGGCGTGCTCTCATTGGTTCTTGGAGGTTGGTAAAATGGTAAATAAGGTAGGCTAGAGGGGTAAATCTATATGAAAGTTGACTTCGGGACGAGGGACAACTGTTGCTCGGAGGAGACAGTTGTCTCGTACTGGGGCGACAGTCGGATTACCGCCCGCGTAGTCTAACTACTACCCGGGCCTGGTTTGGCTCGGGATTTAGTCGGTGGGCTTTGTTTAGTGCTTTGGCTAGTCTGGGAATCTTCTTTCGGGGTTTTGAGCTCAAATGGGTGTGTTTTTGTACTGATTTGTATGCTTCGATTTTGATAGTGTTTTTGGGATTCAGATTAGGGTTTAGGCTATGGTTAGGCTAGGTTTAGGATTTTAGGCTAAGGTTTGGGTTAGGGTCTGGTTTATGGTTTGGTTCGGATCTGGGTTCGGGTTCGGGTTCGGATCAGGGTTCGGGTTCAGATACGATCATGGTTCTCGGATTGTCTTTGCCTTCTCAAGATATTAGCCTGGGTGAAGTGTCTACAACATGATAAGGTTGATCACCGTCTTCCTCAAGGAAAACTACTCCGAATCCACGGAGCTTCTCTGGACTTTTGCCTCAAGCACACCAAGAGAAATCAGATTTACCTTCAAATCAAGAACGTGCCTCACATCTGTCAAGGTACGCTCCACCCCATCAAACATCTTGATGCATACAGAACCAATAGCCACGACATTACAGGCAATGTCATTGCCCATAAATACCTGTCCACCGTCGCACTCCCTGTAGCTGATGAACCAACTCCAATGAGGAGTCATGTGAAAAGATGCCCCTGTGTCTAGCATCCACTCGTCCTTACGATCATCGTATGACCGTCTGAGCGAAGACACAGACAGAACATCACCATCACATACATCTGACATGGCAGCATTGTCCTCCTTGTATGAAGCCTTAGAATCTTCCCTCTTCGATTTAGGATTTTCACAATCCCTCTTCACATGTCCTTCCTTCCCACAATTCCAGCACTTTACTTTCCTTTGCCCTTGCCCCTGAATTTAGATCTAGAACCTGAAGAACCTTTACCTTGTTCAGAATTCCTACCCACTGTAAACAGTGCATCAGAAGACGTCCCCATGTCGCTGTTTAGTTGTCTCATAGCCTTCCCTTGAAGATCTGAAATAACGGTATCGACACTCAGGGTTTTGTTCGTGCTGCACATAGTGTCCTTGAATGCCTCAAAAGACGTCGGGAGAGAATTCAGCAACATACATACCTGTTCTTCATCTTTCATCACTTCCTCCATATCCAGCAATTTGCAAACCAATTTATTAAAGTTGCTAATGTGAGCCTCCAGATCTCCACCCTCTGTCATCTTAAAGTTATACCACTGCTGCTTCAAGTGCAGGCGATTTTCAGAGAATTTCTTCGCATAAACATCCTCTAACTTTGCCCATAACTTAGCCGCAGTTTTCTCTCTCATGACGTTGTAGAGAATCTCATCCGTGAGACATAAACGGATCGATGATAAAGCCTTCTTATCAAGAGTATTCCAATCACCATCAGTCATAGTGGACTTCCGCTCCTCAAGAGCACCATCTTCGCCTTGCTTGATTAAGGAACTCATCATCTTGATCTTCTATAACTCAAAATTATTTTTCCCTGAGTACTTCTCAATATCATACCTAGCGCTTGCCATTATTACTAATCCCTCAGATTTAGATCTGTGCCCCAACTGATTGCTCTGATACCACTTGTTGGGGGTTTTTGAATTGCGGAATCACACGGATCTAGATCTAGGATAGCAATCCAATGGCACCAAGCACACACACAAGAGAACACATAGATTTAACGTGGAAAACCCTTGCAGGAAAAAAACCACGGCACAAAGCGACAGATCACCACTATGAAAGCATCAATTATAAAGAGAAAGGACTTACCCGATTTGAACAACCTCAAATCTCACCCTTGCTACACCCTTTAGAAACCCTGGAACCCCTTTAGAAAGTTTTCCCATACATTCTCATGTCCTAGAAAAACCCTAGGAACACCTATTTATAGTTTAGGAAACTTCCCTTCTGCATCCCAGTTGCGAAAGGACTCAAATCCGCAGTTTCGCGCAAAATCGCGGAACAAACTGCGTAACCTACGACTTGTCGTAACTCTCCTACGACTGGTCGTAGACCACCTACGACTAGTCATAGCTCTCCTACGACCAGTCGTAGCTACAGTAAAAAATAACAAAAACTCGCTGGACTTTAAGTCGTGTCAGGGCTTGAACCTACGACCGGTCGAGCGTCTACCATGACCAGCCGAAGCTTCCCACGACCGGTCGAACGACCTCAAAACCTTTAGATTTAAGACTTTTCTCAACAGTCTAATCATGTTGGGCTAAACCTCTTGGCTAGGGCTAAGAGGTGAAGCTTATAGAATGATTGGGACGTTTGCTTGGCTTTGATTTATGTTTTGTTGAACTCTTATGAATTCTAGTTATTTGTGAAGGTATATTTTTAGTTTTTAATGGTTTATTGTGACTTAAATTCAATGGATCTGCAATAGCTTTAAGTACGTTTTTCCCATTATTGAGATTGTGAAGTTAGTAAGACCTGTTGTTCACCATCGTCCCATGGGCATGGTAGGGTGACGAAATCCTTCCTAACTTTCACAATTCTCTCATGATTGGCTGTGAGATTGGTAAATTGCTGTTGTTTGTCATATTCTCTTGGGCATGGTTAGGTGACGGAATCACTTCCGAATCTTCACCACTCTTATCCATTGATGATTAGATCCATGTGAAGTTCAGAGATCTGACAAATCTCTTCTTACCAACTGGATAGGATAGGACTCTGATTCCAGTTGTGTCCCTGAATCAATACAAGGTAGCTTCCCAATTGCTACAAGTGGATCCTTGGCACCCTAGTTCCCACCTTTATTTTTACAAGTTTTATAGTAATACTTCACCATTATACCCTCATATTCACTTGATTTAGATTTCATCTCATTCTAGTTTTAATTCTAGTTAGTTTCAGATTATATGCAGGTTTCAGTCCCTGTGGATTCGACATCGGTCTCACCGAGTTTATTATTACATCACAACCCTATACTTGGGGAGCGAACAAGTTTTTGGCGTCGTTGCCAGGGACTGGCGGTTACATATTTCTGAAATTAATTGGTTTTAGAATTAGTTTTAAGATTAGGATTTTTACTAACTTTAGTTTTAGGGTTTTCGTTCTAATTGATTTTGAGAAACTAACTTACTTTCCTGCTTTGTAGGATTTTGTTAGATCTTCTCAGTTGGTAACTTCATCCTAATTTCTTTACTTCTTCTATTCTTTATATTATATTTTATCTTCTAGAGACTAACTTCTTTTATTTTATTTTTGCAGGATCTTAACATAGGAACTTCTAATTAGGTAACATCCTTTTAACTTCTCCTCTTACTTTCTGTACTGCTGTCGGAAATTTTCTTTTATTTTCTCGAGGAATAGATTTAGAGTTAAGGTTTCACCATGTATATGAATGAGTGGGCACGTCAGTATGCTGAGATAGCTTATGGAAAACAGCCTATACCTCAAAATTTTTCTGAAAATCTCTTCGAGAACCAATCGGAATATAATGCTCCACCGATTAATTAAGAAGTCTTTCGGTGATTATCTGCGGGAGAATAATTGCATTCCACGAGTTAAGAAAACAGTACTTGATTATTAGAATGATGACGAGTATCAACTCCCGACCTATGACCCGTATGATTATGATCAGTGGAAACAGAAAAAATTTTTTGATATGGATGCATTTAAGCATTAAGAGGATGCGACTTTTTAGATGATCTTTTATTACTCTTACTCTCACTTGTTTCATGTACCTGACCCTTGTCGAGAAGTCCGATACAATTGTTTCCCATGAATTATAAGTACAGATTGACACTTTGCATCAGTTGATACCATTTTACTATCGATTATATCAATCGGTCATTGTTTAGTATATTCAATTTAAATTTCAAATTATGGCATAACAAAAAATGTTTCAAGATTAAATGACATTAAAGACACTGAACTTGAATTTCTTCTTAAGTTGCAGGTTGGAGTTTGTTTTATGATGTTTTAAATTTATTTGTAACTGGGTCAGTCGATGGGATCGATAGGCCACTCGATCACATCGAGAAAAGTTCAATTTTTGACATTTGCTTGTTGGATAGTTTTTAAGTCCAAATCACACTTGTTTCATGTACCTGACCCTTGTCGAGAAGTCCGATACAATTGTTTCCCATGAACTATAAGTACAGATTGACACTTTGCATCAGTTGATACCATTTTACTATAGATTATATCAATCGGTCATTGTTTAGTAAATTCAATTTAAATTTCAAATTATGGCATAACAGAAAAATGTTTCAAGATTAAATGACATTAAAGACACTGATCAACTTGAATTTCTTCTTAAGTTGCAGGTTGGAGTTTGTTGTATGATGTTTCAAATTTATTTGTAACTGGGTCAGTCAATGGGATCGATAGGCCACTCGATCACAGCGAGAAAATTTCAATTTTTGACATTTGCTTGTTGGATAGTTTTTAAGTCCAAATCAATATGATCGAAGGAGGCTTCAATCCTATCGATGGACGTCAACGACACTCGATATCATCGAAGCTTCCAACGACCGACTAGTGAAATTTTGCAGAATTGTCGGTTTTTTTTTCTATTTCAGTTTTTAATCTATTGACGTGTTTGAAATATGAAATTTGGGAAAGAAGAACGTGCTTAAAGATTTTCAGGAGCAAAGAGAGTTCAAAGATAGAGTTTTTATGGCATTCGGGGTGTATTTTCGGATCGGTAAGCCCTCCTTCTCTTATAAACATTGATTTCATCGTGAATTCGCTGTCACTTTGTGCTGTAATTTTTTCTCATGAGGATTTTTCACGTAAAACACTGTGTTCCGTTTGTGATTGGTTTGATTGATCTCTTATTGTTTGATTATAACATGAAATTGATTCAACACGTCCCCTAATAAAGTTTCTGCATTCGATGCGGATGCATCTCTTGATGTTATGGATCATTCCGTTCTGAACCTTATCTATTACATGGTAAGTAACCCGCTTCCAACATCTGCACCAAACCGTATTTCATTTGTCTGATAGAATTCTTTTTTGTCAGAAATTATTGTGAAAAATCAGCTGGCTGAGATTCTATTTCGACGCTTGTCCTTATCATCCTACAGAAGCTCCTCTAAAAGAGTATCTGCTCAATATACCACCTGATCCGTTAGCTTGCATCAGCATTCTTGGTACAATTCTATTTATTTGGAACTCATTGACCCATAAAATTCACTGGTGGCCATCATGGTCACAGAAGGGAGGTTTGCAACGGCACATTTGCTTGGCCAGTTTGCATTTTCATCGATTTCATGCTTGGAGATAAATTTTCAGAGGCTTAGGGTTCTGGGTTGTTGTGTACTTGTTAACAATTCATTAAGTTTTGAGAAATTAAGAATGCTCCCTTTATTTAGTCTTGAACTTCTTTCAGTGCAAGTGCCATAGTTTTGATTTTCTGAGCTGTAGGGAACATTGCTGAAATGTCTATTATTTTTTCCCCTTTTGTGATTATTAAGGAACTGCGTTTTGATGAAATACTGAAACTTTGAATGCCCAGTAACTTTAGGTTGTATTTGTCTATTCAATTGAGTTGCAATGACTAGGCAATTGTCGTTGAAAAAAAAAAAAACACCAAAGATGTAATCTCTTCCTTGCATTTATATCAAGTATCTGAACTCCAAATTAGAGAGAGTTAGATTTAATTCAAGTTGGATTTCAAAGAAAAGTGCAATTTGAGGGTTAGATTAGATTCAAGTTGGATTTCAAAGAAATATAAGTGCATTAATTTTAAGGGTTACATCCTCATTTTGAAACCAAAAAAAAAAAACTTTAAATTCTTGCCTTTTAACGTGATCAACTTGTGTCATCGTCACCACCATCATCATCATTTAAACCTTACATCCAACTCTCAAGGGTCATACCTTCAGTTAGACCATAGTCATCGAGTCTTTTCTTACTACCTAATATAGGTCCTTTGGGCCACCTCTCTCTCTCAGAACCTTCCCCTTGTCCTTTTAGAGCCTTCAACTAATATAAAGTCACGGTTCTTTGTCTCCTTTTCATATGACCAAACTATTTAAGTGTACTTAATTTCCCCATCTTATTAGCTATTGGTGCTACTCCTAATTGCTATGACCCCAACCACAGCCAACTAGCTGGTGTCAGAGCTCTATGGGCCCGCCATAATGTATCTGTTTGGCCATGCTGTTATGGCATGAGCCTAAAAAAGAGGCTGATCCAAATCTCAGATGTACCGCACACAGTGGAGATTGAACGCTTATTGTCAAAGCTCAACCCTCGGGGTTAAGTGTTTGATCTCAAGCCCTTGCGGCCTTGCCATAGTAACCCTATCTAGCGACTTGATTTGACTCGGTGCCAACTCGATCCCCGAAACTAGATTTTTAAGCTTGGGCTCAACCCTCGGGTCAAGTGTTTGAGCCTAAGCACTTGCGGCCTTACCCCAGTAACACCAGTCTGGTGACCCGATCCGACTCGGTGCCGATATTTCTAATCGGGTCGGACTCGGTTCGGATCGGTCCAGCCCAAACCCAGACTTGGATCGAGTCAGGCATGCTGGACTTGGTACCGAGTCAAATCAAGTTCAGGTCAGGCCTTTTTTAAAACCGGATCGAGTCGAGTTAGCCCTAACTTGGTCTGATTCGACTCGTTGCCCAGCTCTACCCCCATGCGAAGATTTGCAACATACTCAAGAGGTTAAAATTGCTGAAATGGTTGTCTTGATACTAAGCAGTGAGTTCTCTTTGAGAGCAATGGTAGCAGCTTACTAGCTCTAGTCATTGTGGATCTATATTCAACAGTGACTAGGGATATCAACGGGTCAGGCTGTGAGGTCTGTCGAAGCCAGGCCAGCAAAGAAGAACTTGAGCCAAGCTCGGGCCTAGATGGGCCAAAACAAACAGACCTGCCCCTGGTCCTTGATGATTATGCATCTCCCGAGCCCGATTCCTGCTACCTGTTTGGGTGTAAGATTTGGGCTTTTGGTTAAGGGTAACCAATCATGGATGAATGCCCTTGAAATTCTAAACGGGCTGGACTTAGGCTAGGCTGATGGTCTCCTGTATAAAGCCCAGCCCATCCCAATTGTTAATTGGGTTTAAATTGTAGGCTTGGTCCTCACCCTTATATGATGTAGAGTGGGTCGTGGACACTTTTATAGCCAAGATGGACCAGAGAAGGCCCAATCGGAGGTGAAAGTGATCAGGATGGTCAAAACTCGAAACAGTTGTATCTCATAAACCGGAATGAGTTTTTCGACGTACTATATATAATTTTGGGTAAGAGAAGATACTTTAGCCAACCAACCCTGCTACACCAGTCCTAGCCCAAATGCCTAGTATTCGAACCCAAGCTGGGCCCAAAATCTCATTGGGCCAGCCTGGCCCATTGACAGCTCTAACCCTGACATTAAAACATGTCTCAGGCACTATGAAATAGAAAAATCAAGCTAGCGACCAATTAGCATTTTCAGATCTTTAATCCAACCGATAAAGGAAAAAAGTAGTCATGTTGGAAGAGCCAATGGCCAAGGTGGGATGCAGTTCACTAAAACATGTGATGCTTAGTTTTAAGAAGTGCTCTCCTATTGAGTGTCTATAAATGTGAAAATGCATTTAGAGAGAGGGTGTTTTTACTTGGGGGAGTTTCTTGCACAAGGTGAGAAAGTGGAAAAAAGACGTGCTTTGTTTTCTCTTGTTTTTCTTCTTCTAGTAAATGCTTCTTGTCTCTTATTTCTCTATGTACTTTTCAAGCCCCCACCACCTACCATGTGTAAGATGGAGTTTTGTCCCTCGAACAGACACATGCTCTGAGGGGCCACCGTGATGTATGGATTTTATTCCCACCGTCCATCCATTTTTCCATGCCAGCCCAAAATTGAGACGGTTCCAATGCTTAAGTGGACTAGACAGTGGAGATTAAACATCTACCATTAGAAACTTTTTTAAGTACCGCAGAAGCTTTGGATCAAGCTGATTTTTGTGTTTTCCCTTCATCTAGATCTGCCTCATTTACTAAAATTATATGAGAAAATGGATGGACTATTTTGAGTCCGCACGCGTATAAGATATGTTTTATCTGGCAGACGTAGCAGCCTTCACACTGTTTTGTGATGGTTCGTGAGAGAGTGACACAATGCACATGTGCGAAGCGCACCAACTAATTGTGTGACCAACTCAGCGCGGATACCAATCCAAGTTCTTTTTCCATTTCATCAAGTAAACGCTACTAATATCTTATAAACTAAAATTTTTTCTCATCTCAAGTGATATGGGACAGTATTTTCACCAGTTTTTTCAAAATATTTTGAGAGAGAATAAAATTTTAAATTTTCATTTAAAATTTGAAAACTATCATTGTAACCAAAATTCTCAACATGTGCATCAAGGATACAGAAACTTGGGGACCATTGATCCAAAGTCATCCAAATGAGACATACTAACAGGATCTGGACCGTTGATTAGATTGAACCAACCATAAAGGGTCTACACTTCAAAGAATACACTGGGTGGACGTGTCTCCATTTCATTGCCACTCACATAGCTCACAGCGACAAGACTAGGAGTATTCATTCAGTAGTTGTAATTAGGAGTTGACCATAGACAAATGATCACACTATTTAGAAACAGACAATCCTAATACTTTAATATGTGGCAAAGAAACTTCCAAATTAAGAAACGACTCACATACACTGTTGAATAGTTGATTAAATGTTTAAGATAAACTGATCAAATCAATTGTTTTCTTAGTGGCTAATCAGTGGCAGAGAGAGTTGAATGTATAGTCCCGATGATTATACACATGCGCCAGGTGTATAGTATATGATATGGAGGCACGGAAATCCCATGCATCCAGAGGCACCGTATCTTTTCCCACTCACGAAGGAGTCGGCCGAAACCTATCATTAAAATAAGGAAATATTTAAATAAGGTTACTACAACAATGCCAATACTCGGGTGTGTACGAGGTTTGCGCGTATTAGGTGGTTGTTATGGCTTGCTCGGTTTGCTATTAGTATTTTTTTTTTTTTTTTAATACATTCATACCCTACACACCCACTGGATTCCATGCATGATTTCATTATCAAAATGAGTCTTTGTTGTTATGGCTTGTGGAGATGTGCTTAGTCGAAGCAAATTGGTTTTGGTTTTTTGTTCTGATGATCGAGTGGGCCAGAGATTGCTAAATAAATGACCTGTTGACCATCTTAAAAGGACTTTCCACCTAACCAAGAGCTAAACAAATGACTGCCTTAAAACGACGTTCTACCTTACCATTTCTTTTAGAGAAAAGCTTTCAAAGCCACACCCCTTTTAAAAATTAGCCCAATCAAATCTTTCCAGAAATTTTAAGCACGTCAGGGATCCCATCCACCTTGTGGATCCACCAAAGCCACGCCCCTTTTAAAAATTAGCCCAATCAAATCTTTCCAGGTCAGGGCTGCACCGTGGTTGGGGTGAATATCTGGGTTGACTACCACATCGTTTTGTCAGCTCATATTATGACATGAGTCAATAAACGAGGTGGATCTAGAACTCAAGTGGAAAAGAGTAGGGAAGGAAATGCCCACAGTTGAAACCTTTTTGCGGTCGACCTTGTTGTTTATATGCCATCGATCTAAACTGTGCATCAGGTCACTTATTTTGGACGAATTAAAAAATTCAAAAATATTAACCTGATATAGAACTTCCGTGGCCACTAATGTTTTAACAGTGACCATTCTTGTCACGTCTCACACTTCGAATAGAGAGTGTGCACCCTCGTATCTAAATTACAGTCCATGACTTGTACACTAAGGGGGTGTTTGATTTTCGATTTCCCCTGATAAATACACGGAATTACCTGATTATTGCTTATTACACCTGTTTGAAAGTTTCCGGTAATTAAGTTTCGAAAATCAGTCCATACAAATGCTTTTATTACTGATTTAAATATGTGGGCCCCACCATGATATATATGAGTTATCCACACCATCCATCCTTTTAAAAAATACATTTTAAGGCATGAGCCCAAAACTGAGGACAGTAAAAAGCTCAAGTGGACCACACCTGAGGAAACAGGAATCATTAAAAACATGAATGGTTGAAAGTTGTTTTCTCCCTAGGGCCCACAGTGATGTTTATTTGTCATCCAACCCGTTAATAAGGTCACACAGTCATGGATAAAGTGGAAACAAAAATATCAGTTTGATCCAAAACTTCCATGGCCTTCAAGAAGCTTTCAATGGTAGGAGTTCAATTCCCATTGTTTCCAGTAGTGTTGTCCACTTAATCTTTGGATCTACATATTTTTTTGCCTCATGCCCTAAAATGAGTTGGCTAAAGGAATGGACGGTGTGGATAATACAAAAACATCAAGGTGGGGCCCACAATTTAACTTTTTCTTTCATCGGGTGACCTAGGAGTGTTATAAATGAAAGGTGGTGGTCAAATCACCTTGGAAAATCAACCGGAAATACAGCGGTAAATAATTATTACCCATTTACCTGGAATTACCTCTGTAATTCGAAAATCAAACAGGCCCTAAGTGTACATCATTCCCATTATCAAACAGTTACTTTTTGAGACACAATTAAATGCATTTTATATTGTCACCAGGTTAACATCCATACTCTCACTTGAATTTGCAATTTTTTGTTGATTCTCAATCCATAGCATTTACAATCATATAATAAATCATCAAAATCAATATATGGGACTTTATTTAACTAAAATAATCAATCATGCCTCGACAAAATCATACTATAAACATTTCTCGAATTTACTCCAAATAATATTAAATAAAGAGAATGATATAAAATATCTTAATGAATCAGTAGCATTAATGAATCAGCCATCTAATGCGGCAAGCTCATCCTCCACCAAATACGGCCATTGATTTTGAGTATCATCTTCCAGCCCAACCTCATTTGCGCGCAATTGACTCAAATTTCCATTCTCATTTGCCTCTGTATGGTTGTCAATCGACAACGTTAGCTGGATAGGTCAGTGAGTGAACCCAGCATGGTTCATACGTAGCACAAACAAAATAAATAGATATGTATGCAGAGATGTCATGAGATGCACGTCAAGTGAGATGATGGTTCACTTGCTTGGGTTAGATATCCGTCAACCTGAAAATTGTACCATTCAGACATCCATCGTAGGTAGGTATGAGTAATATATACCCGTCAAACATCCACTTAGGTAGGCATGGGTAATTATACATCTAATATGTGAGTAGACTTCCACAATCGTGGGCATCTGACAACAAATCTACCAGGCGTAACCATCCAAGGATATCTCGCAAGAACTCAAGTCATAAGGTATGTATGCAATCACGATGGATGTATGTAATGTATGCTTAGTGTCTATGTATCGACATGCATAGTCAGTCAAATAAATCTCTCTTTAAGAGGAACAACTGAAATATGATATCAATGATTAGTATGTTTGCATGTTTAGTATTCATCAAAATCTTTCAAAGCATATATCATAAAGCAAGGATTATAAATAGTGTAACACTTCAATAATTATATGGAAACTATATCAGTCGTAACAATCACATCATCAATCTTAATCGTACATGTATGAGACACGTCTTGATTCATTCACTAATTTAGGATATGGTCGAGTCCTTCAAATAATCGAATGCTTTGGAAACTAGAATCCCTAGTAAGATGATTTAACATATCACAATTTAATTATATTATTCAAACAAGTAGGGTCCACTTTTGATTTAAGCAAGATGACCCAAGGACTGTCAATTAATGTAGTCGATGAATTGAGACAGCTTGAGGCCTCCTTCGATCGCTTGAAGGCAATTTGCGTCATGACATGATGAAACCTATAAATTGTAGATCCCTGCAATTAGGGATGATGATTGTGCACTTATGATGCATTGATGCTCTGTGGCGCATGATGTACGTATTGTATCCACACTGTCCTTTGTAGCATAATGGTGTGGTATATTTTCTTCTTGATACAATGTTTACGAGGATTGGGGGTGTGGGGTTGGTGATGGAGGTAAATGGAGTCCTTTTGGCCATGATGCGATGTGTATGATGCATGCTTAGGGCGTGTTGGGGGGTCTTGCAGAAGCAAACCCGAATTCAAACTAACAAGACAAAATCAAGTGAAAGAAAAATACACAAATAACACGCAAGTTTTACGTGGAAAAACCCTCAAAGAAAAAAACCATAACATAAAGCGATAAACAATCTACTATAAAAGCAATATTATAAGAGATGAATGGACTTACTGTAAGGCTCATCTCCACAACACATGATATTACCCACTTTGTCGAAGCTCACGGGTATAAAACACATCATTTAGGGAAAGGATACTAGTAGCTCGCCCAGGCCCTATCGGCCTCGCCAACATCAGCACCTACCCCTTCAGATATTGTCCAACCAACTGTCATCAGAGTACGCAGCAGTGGTTTTGTTTATCACTGGATACAGGCTCACTTGTTCTAGGCACAACGCATCATCCCTGTTAAGGAAGGAACCTAACTTATAACCAGTTGGATAGTCTGTACCCATTCACGGTCGTAGAACAAGAAATCCTCATCAAATCTAATATCGAGTGACTCAGTTGTATAGTATGTACCCTTTCACGCTATCACCATTGCCCATAAAGATAAATTTCTTCGCTCGTTAGTCTAGTTTATTTCTCTTAATTGACGGTACATGAGAATAAGTTTCACAATCAAATATACGTAACCTTTAGTAGTCAATATCATGACCGCTCCACACCTTTTAAGGAATTTTACAATTTATCAGCTTATACGGGGACCTATTCATCACTAGATAACATGCCGTATTTACGGCTTCAATCTACAAATCCTTACCCGATTCGGTATTACTCAACATGCTTTGACTTCTCTCCAAGAGAGTCCGATTCACACGTTCCATTACACTATTCTATTCAGGTGTGTGACTCACTATATTATGCCTTATAATCCCTTCATTTTTACGAAACTGATTGAATTCCTTTGAAATAAATTCACCTCTATTGTCTGTCCTTAAAACCTTCAGTTTCTTCCTTGTTTGTTTCTCGACCATTGCATTTCATAACTTAAATGTTGCAAATACATCGAATTTATTTTTCAGAAAATAAATCCACACCTTCTTGAAATAATCATCTATGAATGATATAAAAAAATGATGACCCTCAAGCGGAAACAATGGGTGACATGCCCTATACATTTGAATGCGCATACTCAAACACTCCTTTACATACATATTTTTTAATATTAAAAGTTAGTCGATATTGTTTACCATATATACAATATTCACATATATGAAAATCAATACTTTTAAATATAAGAATCAAGATATGATCAGAAAGTACCTTTATGCCGTGGTTGCTCTTGTCGCCCAGACGAGTATGCCACAAATGTGCCAATGTGGACTTCACTACAGACGCTACAATTCCACCTGATACGATATTCCCAATCAACTTGTAAAGATTGTTATTCCACTGAGCTTTTATCACTACGAGAGGCCCTTTAAAAACTTTAAGGATTCGATCAAAACTAGTGAACTTGCACCTAAGTGCTTCTAGTGCCCCAAGAGAGATAAGATTCTTCTTAAAATTAGAAACGTGTCTCACATTCATCAGGATACACTTCACCACATCGAACATCTTGATGTACACTACACTGAACTGATTCTAATAACCTTACAGGCAATGTCATTGTCCATAAAAACCTGTCCACCATCATTTTTACTATAACAGGTGAACCAATCTTTTTGAGAAGTCATGTGGTATGAGGCCTCCAAATCCAAAATTGATCAGTCATTACTTAGGTAACCATATTTTGATGTATTTAAGAATCACCACCATCTACCTCCTCACTAGATTGTGTTGTATTGGCCTCCTTTATCGTATTATCAAACTTTTCTCCCTTCTGAGCCTTAGGATTCTGACAATCATTTTTCATGTGTCATGTTATCCAACAATTTCAATACTTTATCTTACCATTCCCTTTTAATTTGGACCGTTATCAAGAACTTTACTTTTTCCTTGCAGAATTTATTCCCCTGCTAACTAACACATCTGTAGAGGTACCCTCACTACTGTCTTTCTTTCTTAACTGCTTTTCATAAAGGGTTAAGATGATAGTTTCAATATCGATGGTATTCTTACCATGGATCAACATGTCTACCAGATTATTAAAAGATGGTGTAAGCAAATTCAAAAGAATCAAGGCTTGATCTTCCCCTTCAATCTTAACCTTCACATTCGTCAAGTTATATAGTAATTCACTGAAAGTGCTCATGTGTTCACTAATATCAAATCACTCTGCCATCTTAAGATTGTAGAATTGATTATTAAGATACAGACAACTACTTAGAAATTTCTTCATGTACAAACTGTCGAGTTTCGTCCATACTCCTATGGCGGTCTTTTGATCCAGGACATTATAGATAACATTATCCGCTAGACACAATTTTCTCAAGGTTGTAACTCTCTCATTGAGTTCATCCCACTCTTTATTAGTTATAGATGTAGGTGTTCACAACATCAAGTGTAGGGTTGCGATGTAGTAATAATCTCAATGAGACCGAGGTCGAATCCACAGGGACTAATCTTGTGCGTTTCTGAAATTAACTAGAAGTAGAACTAGAAGAAGATGTGAAACTAAAGTATTTGAAAGAGTAATTGCGAATATAGTAATTAAAACTAAGAATTTAAATGTGGGAACTAGGGTGCCAAGGATCTACTTGTAGTGATCAAAGAGCCCTCTTGCTTGATTTAAGTAACACAATTAGAATTGGAGTCCTATCCCATCCAATTGGAACATATATCAATAAAACCAAATCTAAACTTCCATTGACCTAATTCTCAATGAAGGAGAACTATGATAATTGACAGGGATTCCATCACCAAACAATGCCCATGATACAATGATAAACAACAGGATTTACCAATCCTATAATCTCAAAGCAGGGGAGTTGTGAAGATTAGGAAGGATTCCATCACCCTACCATGCCCAAGGGACGATGGTGAACAACAGGACTTACTAATTTGACAATCTCAAATCAGGAAAAGAAGATACTCAAAGCTATTGCATATCTACTGTAATTTGAGTAACAATAAACTATTAAAAACTGAAAGTATTCCTTAAATATCAAATTAGAATCCGTGGATTTCAACATAAATATGAATGAAAGCAATAGAAATATCCCATCATGCTACAAGCTTCACCTTTTAGATTTAGCTAAGAGGTTTAGCCAACCATAGACATGATTGGACCAAAGTCTCTTAAGAAAAATATAAAAATAACTATGGAAGAAGAAGAAAAACTCTTAGCGACGGCTTCTTCACCCTTTTGCTCCACTCCCTAAACCCTAGAAGATGCCTAGGAACGTCATAGGGAGTTCTATTTATAGTTGTGAAACTCGAACTTTCACACATAGTTGGAAAACTCCAGAAATCGCCTCAAATTTATGCAGTTTGCTAAAATAGACTTCGCTTTGTGTAGTTTTTCAAAATATACTCCACTCTACACAATTTCACAAAATGACCTAGAGTTTTAGAATATGCTTTTTCAGAACGATTTCAGGATTCATTTTCTTCACTTCAAATCTTTGATTCTCTTCATTCCTCACTTGATTTTCTTGGATCTTTGGCATGTGAATTTTTCAATCTTGGTCTCCTAAAATCCATCCCTTGCGTTGGTTATTCTTGAGCATCGAATCTATACTTTTAACATAATTTTCAATCCAAGTTTTTAAATTCACATTGCAACACAAACATGAGTAAAATAGAACATTAATCATTATTATGTTCATAAAACTAAAATATAAATGGGGGATAATATGGAATATTTGACCCTCAATAGTAGGATGCTTCGCCTTTCCAATGAGAGCATATTGTAATTCTTGTTGAACTAAAAGGTCTTTTATCTTCAGCTTTTATAGTTTAAAGTTATTTTTACCAGTGAAATTCTCTATTTCATACTTTACATTAGATCCTTTTGTCAACATGTTTCAGATTAGAATTTCGAACCTCGACGTTAGCTCTGATACCACTACTTGTTGGGGGTCGCATGGAAGGAAACTCGAATTGAAACTAACAAGATGAAATCAAA
Source organism: Magnolia officinalis (assembly GCA_021015155.1). NCBI lineage: Eukaryota > Viridiplantae > Streptophyta > Magnoliopsida > Magnoliales > Magnoliaceae > Magnolia > Magnolia officinalis. The sequence continues at coordinate 8,971,821 of JAJHSJ010000002.1, read as the reverse complement.
CGAAAGCAAAACGCACAGAGAACACGTAAATTTTACATGAAAAAACCATCATGGGAAAAAACCACGGCACAAAGCAACAAGGAAGCCACTATGAAAACAATATTATAGGAGATGGATGGACTTAACGATCTGAATAACCCCAAAAACCTTCTTAGAATTCCTAGGTATGCCCTTAAACCCTTAGGCACGTCTTAGACAACCCTAACCTTACCCTAATCTCTATTATAACCGATATATATACTACTACAACTGGAATAGGTCACACACTTACTAGTTCTGCGTGCACCTTCAATGGTATCGAGAGCTATCGAGGACCAAAGTAGCAACTCCAAAATTGTCTAGCAATTAACTATGATTTTTCTAAATTTTGATGATGGGATCAAGCATTTGTCGATGGCATCGACAGCTGCTTGATGGAATCGAGTGGTCTATCGATGACATCAATAGACTTTATTACAGACAGATTTAAGACATATGACAACAGGGTGTAGGATTTGTGTTTCAATAGCTATGTAGCATGTTAGAGGCTGTTATGTGATATTTCAGGTTTGGGAGCTGGACAAGAAGTGGATGTTTTGGTTTGTTGAGTTTTTTAGTTGTAGGCTTATATTTTAGTGAGGCCCAAATTTTTATGTTGGTGCCTATGTGTGTGGTTCTATAGCTTATTCCATCAAAGTTTCAATTGGGAGCTTTTTCTAAAAATAAAATAAAATGAAGAAAACAAATGTCTGAGTCACCTAATCAACAAGTTGGATGGCATATGAACATTACAATCAGCACGAGGAAGTTTTAATGGTGGTCGTTCAATCAACAATGTTTTCTTGTGGTGTGGTCCATCGGGATTTAGATCTGCCTTATTTTTGGGCTTATTGATGAGCGGTGTGGTTAAAACACATACATCATAGTGGGGCATAGAGCACCTACCAATAGCCACCTTGCTACTCCCGCAATTAAATGGAAGCAGATTGTGTGGTGACCCCACAACATTAGGTACTTAATTGTAAGAAGCTGTTGGGATTTGCTTATGGAAAAATGAATAGACAGCATGGATATAAAAAAACATAAAGCACGGTGGGCCCCACAATGCCTTACACCACGTAGCCAAGTGATGTTGGAAGCAGATTGGCAGTGGCACCCGCCACAGGGAGCACAACCTGACTCATGCTCTATGTAGCCCACCATGATGTATGTATTTCACGCTTAATTTCATCCATTTTGCTAGCTCATTTTTCAGTGCATGCTCTGAGAAATGATGCAGATCCAAAGCTGAAGTGGATCTCAGAAAATAAGGGGATTGAATGCCCACCAACGAAAATTTCTTGTGGTCAGATGAGTTTTGGATCAATCTTATATTTGTGTTTTCCCTTCATTCAAGTCTCTGTGACCGCATAAACAGGCTGAATGGCAAATAAAACATCATGATGGCCTTAGGGAAGTTTTAACGGTGGACATTCAATCCCAATTGTTTTATGTAGTGTGGTTCACTTGAGCTTTAAATCTATTTCATTTTTGGGCTGATGCCTAAAATGAACTGTGAATAAAGCATATACATCACAGTAGGCTTTACATAACTTTGGCCCATGTCTGGCCACAGGTACAGCCTTGTAGTGGGTGCCGCAGGCAATCCACTACCCATGATATTTGGGACACCACCCAAACCGATAGGAAACAGATTGGCTACTCCCCCTGCCACCAGCCCCCTAGCTGGTGTTCCGTGTTCTGTGGGCCCCACCATGATGTATGTATTTCATCCATTTGGTTCATCCATTTTTACATATAATTTTAGGGTTTTATACCAAAAATGAGAGGGATATAAACCTCAGGTGGACCACACCACAGGAAACACAATAGTGATTGGGTATCTACCATTTAAATGCTCCTAAGGTCCACTGTACTGTTTATTTGACATCCAATATGTTGATTAGGTCATACAGACCTAGATGAAGGGAAAAAACAAATATCAGCTTGATCCAAAACTTTTATGGTCCCCAAAACTTTGTAATGGTCGACATTCATTTAACACTGTTTTCTGTAATGTGGTCCACTTGAGATTGGGATATACCTAATTTTTGGTCTCATACCATAAAATGATCTAAAAAAATAGATGGACAACATGGATGAAACACATACATTATGGTGGGGTCCACAGAGCACCGACCACCTGCCAATGGTCTATGGCAGGGGGAGTAGCCAATCCGTTTCCAAACCGATAGCACAACCTACAGCTAGGGGTGTACATCTAGTCCAACCAAGTTGAGCTCAACTCCACTCAACCACTGGTTGACCTCAGCTCGAATTCGGCTCTACTCGGTCCTCGAGCCTGATTGGCCAGCTCTGCTCGGTTCGGTCAGTAGCTTGGGCCGAGTTCGAGCCAAGATCGAGCTGAGTTCACCATTGAGGCATTTCCACAAACACCTGAACTGCAACTTCAAAATCCCAACGTTTTACAAACAGAGACAATGGTTTTTACAGGTATTTTATCAAACACCTTCTAAGCAATATAAAAACCAAGAAAAACAAAGAGAAAAAGGGTATTTGTTTCATGTAAATACCTTCTTTGCCACCAGCCACCTTTCATTGAGTCATTTTATCAAACAGTTGGTGAGCAACATCAATGTAAAATAACCGAGTCACCGAACTGGTTCGATTCGAGTTCGATTCGAGCAGGATTCGATTTGAGTCGAGTCGAGCTGGGGCTTGCTTGAACTCGGCTCGAACTCATTTTCGAGCTAAAAAATCAGCTCGACTCGGCTCGAACTGAGCTTTGAACCGAGTCGAATCGAGCTTTTTCGAGTCGAGTCGAGCGAGCTAACCGAGCTAGCTCGGTTCGTGTACACACCTACCTACACCCCCTCGCAGCAACCCGTAAGCATCGCAGTCTCAATGTCTAATGTGAGAACGTCATGTTTAGAGTTGGGCATAATCTGACTCGATCCGACGGATCCGACCTGATTCGACAGATTCGAATCGATCCAAATCGAAGGCTAGGATCGGGTCAGATCGAGTTGGCCCAGTTAGATCCGACCGTTCATCAGATCGAGTTCGGATTAATGTCAATCCAGACCGATCCGATCTGATCCGCACAATATTCATTCAACACTATTTCCTGTAATGTTGTCCACTTGAGATTGGGATATACCTCATTTTTTTGTTTAATGCCATAAAGTGATCTAGAAAATTAGATGGACGACATAGATGAAATAAATACATCATGGTGGGTCCACATAGCACAAACCATCAGCCATTGGCCGGTGGCAGGGGAGTAACCAATCCCTCCTCTCAGCTCGTGGCTCGAGGTGCATCGAGCACCGAGCTCTGACACAGATAAAAGGGAATGGTTCTATGCGGTTAAACTGTGTGGGCCCCACCATGATGCATGTCGAACATCAACACAGTGCATTTGATGGGTCCCCTTTAAATTATGGGATATCCCAAAAATTAGTTGTATACGAAACTTAGGTGGGCCATACCATCTAAAATCATGTGAAGACATTCTTAAAACATATAAAAGAACTTGGTGGGGCTCACCTAAAATTTGGATGCATTTGAAACTTGGTCTGACCCCTCATCCAAGTGGGACACATATAATGGATGGTCTGGATTTGTGAACCACACCTCGGTGGGCCTAAAAAATGATCATGAATGCTTTAATGGGAGGGTTACCCGTAACCCTCTCAATGTTGTACGTGATTGAAGCGGCAGCCTGATAGGTGTACCAACGCACCAGGCCGTTTGATGTATTGACGTTAGCAAGTTATGTGGGTCCTTTCATGAGATATGTGTTATATCCAAACCGTCCATCCATTTGGCGGGCTAGTCTTAATGCTTGAGCCGTAAAATAAGAAAGATCTAAAGAGGGTTGAACGTCTACCATTGAAACAGACTATTCGATCCGAACAACACCCAACCCGATCCGACTCGATTTCCCTGACCGAGTCGGACTCGGTTCAGGTCAGGTCAGTAGTACGACGGATTGGATCGAGTTAGAGGACCCAAACTCGGTCCCGGATCAGATCGAGTTTGGTCAGGGCATTGAAAGTTTCGGACCGAGTCAAGTTGGACCCAATCCCGTCTGACTCGACCCGACGCCCACCTCTAGTCATGTCAAGGAAGCAGATTGGCTAGTGTACCACACACGCGCTATATAGCTGGTGTGTTGACATCGGTAAGTTTTGTGGATGTAATCATGAGGTATGTGTTATATCCAAACCGTCTATCCATTTGGCGAGCTCGTCTTAAAGCTTGGGACGAAAAATAAGATAGATTTAAAAATCAAGTGGACCACACTGCAAAAAGCAGTGGGGGATTAAACATCTACCATTGAAATCCTTTTATGGGTCATAGAAGTTTTGGATCAATATGAAATTTGTTTTTTCTCTCCATCCAAGTCTTTGTGACCTTATGAACAGATTGGATGGAAAATAAACGTTATGGTGGGCCCTACTAATTTTTTTTAACGGTGAAAATCATTATTCCTGCTGCTATTTGTGGTGTGGTCCATTTGATCTTTGGATATGATTCATTTTTTGGACAATGCCCTTAAATGATCTCAAAAAATGGATGAACAGTGTGGATATAATAAATACATCACTGTGGGGCCATGTAACTTTGATATTATTTGAACCGTTCGTACAACTCGGAGCTCGAGGAGCGTCAGCCGCTCGTCTTCGCATACACCAGCTATGTAGCTGGTACACGAGCCAATCCGCTTCCTCATGTCAAAGTCTTCCATGCAGCTTTTTTTAATAGTTGTAGCACCATGGGCAACCCCACCGCGATGTTACCATTTTGGACGTGAGTTCGATTGGGTGGGCTCATTGACTGTGGGGCCACCTTGATATATGTGAGACATTCATGCTGTCCATCTGTATTGAAAGCTCATTTTAAGGCATGATATAAAAAATGAACAAGATTCAAATCTTAGATGGACAATGGTATAGGAAACAATGATGACTGTTAAAAACTTCTTTTGAGCTACAAAAGCTTTGAACCAATAAGACATCCATGTGGTCTCTTCATCCGGGTCTTTGTGACCTTATCGTACAAATTGGATGTCAAATAAATATTCGGGTGGAATCCATGAAGTTTTAATGGTAGAGATTCAATTAAGACAGTTTTCTGTGGTATGATTCACCTAAGATTTGGGTCAACTACATTTTTGGGATGATGCCCTAAAAGAATCTGTCAAAATGGTTGGACGGTGTGGATTTAAGGCACATTCCTCACCGTGAGCCCCACAATAGGGTCCCACCCACCTTGGTGGATCTAAGATCAACCAAAGCGGCGCTCCACCGTTCCCACCAACTCTAGGTTTCCCTCAATTATCACCATAGTCAGTGCTAAGAACGGCAGGTCAATCTCACCATTTCTCCTCCTTGCAATATAATATTATCATGTGTTCATATCTCTACTAGCCCAAGGCGGCTTTCTCTTTTCATTTTCCCTTTAAGATAATAACAAAAGATTGAGTTCGATCTTTTTGAAAAGGAGGGCTTACCCCTAGTTAAAGCATCCCACTAGAAAGATTTACAAAATAGAAATGTTCATTAAAAATATTCATTGTCTATTAAGGTTGCTTATAGATGATTTAAATCAATAATTATATGTTTGAGGGTCATCCTAATCATAGAATAAGAGAGGTGAGTACATCATCTTTACTCCCATAGTAATTATGCTAATGTTGGACACAGGCAGTACATTTTACACTTTTTGTGAAGGTACCTAAGATCACATAGGTATTATAAGATCTTGTGGGCATACTAATTTATTTATTTATTTAATAGGCACTCACACTCCACACACTCACACCACATTAAGATTTCACCACTCGAACCAATGACCACATATAGAAACTTTCGTGAGTCTAGAAGTAAGTATCAGAGGGACTTACTATGAGCCTCCCAATTGCAAGAATGGAAAAAAGTTAAAAAGATAATTATTACCCTACCCAGAACTATAAACACATCCCTGCTCTGGGTATGGGACGATAATTTCAAACATTGTTTAAATTTCAGAAGCCTGAGTTGTTGAAATCCTTGCTAGTCAATTAAACAATAAATAAAAAAGTATTATAATATATATGAAAATATTAGAAAAAGGTAAAATGAGAAAAATCAGAAGAAAAAAAAAAGGAGAATTTGGAAAGAAGTCACGGTGAAGAGCACATGGATGGGATGGAATGTAAACACGATGAAAGAACCACCGAGAAACCTAAGTGTGACATCTGCTCCACATTGGTCCCATATGTATAGCCCAACTGAGTTGTTGATCGTATGTTTTTGGGGCCCTGGTCATAAAACTGATGGGCCCACATGATAGATGGAGTGGATGTGATAAAAATAACACGGTGTGGCCCGCCTAAATTTTGGATGAAGCTTATTTTTATATCTTTTCATAGTCCTGATGAGTCAGTATGCCTTATTAAGGCATTTGGAAAAATACCAACCATAGTGGCCCCACATATAAGTCTATGGCTGGCGTCCCATTCCCAGTATTTCTTGTGGTGTGGACCACCTAAGTTGTATATCTGACAAAAAAAATTTTCCCAGTACTTGGTGAGGATTCCAGACCTTCAAGGTCCTCAGATGTCTGTTTCCAAGGTATAGGGATTTCATGTGCCGTGAAATCTCATTGGGTCACATCATCTGTGCTACACCAGCACAACATTTGTAAAGAAAATGAAGACATTTGGAAAAAAAAAAAAAAAAAAAACCTAGAATTTTACATTCAGGTACCTTGATAAAAAAAAAAAAAAAGCTTTCAGAAAGCTGCCTCATGGATTTCAGGTCAAATTGCCATGTATTGAACTTGTGGCCCACCTGATGAGAAGACCGTATCTTCGACTGATTTCAACCGAGGGCTGCGGTATATATGGAGAGTTTGGATCCAGTGCTGCAGCAGTGGTAGACACGTGTGAGCAATCAATGGAAGGTAAGTGTGCTTAGCTTGTCCTGGGATCACAAAGACAGGTGGCGATGGGCCTCACTCAATGAAAATCGGATTGCATAATGAGTTACTCGGTATGCTTTCATCGTAAGTTTACGGTACCACAAAACAAAGGGGATAATAATTTCCACCGTTGAAACCTTTCTACGGCACACAGTAATATTCATTTTTCATCTAACCTGTTTATAAAATAACATAGACACAGGTGAAGGGAAAAAAAAATCAGCTTGATCAAAAACTCTGGCCTCTAAGAATTTTTCAACAGTAGATGTTCAATTAACACTGTTTCATATGGTGTGGTTGACTTGAGCTTTGGATATACTTCATTTCTGGGCTCAACTACTAAAATAAGCTGGAGAAATGGATGAACGGTGTGGATAAACTACATACATTTACAGTGGGCCCAACTGAGTTTACTCATTATGATAAGTTACTGAGTGGCAATCCGATTTCCACCAAAAATCTAATTTGGGCCACCGTGTTATTTTTTTAGAAATTCACTTTTTCAAATCATGTTAGTACATTAACCCAAAAATGATAAAGATTAGATCGAATGGCTACCATTGAAACATTTGCTGGACGGCAGAAGTTTTGAATCAGCATAATATTTTTGTGTTTTTAGTTTATCCTGTATAAATAGCCTTGTGAACTGTATGGATGGCATATAAATATAAGGGCGCACCTAAGAAAGTTTTAATAGTAGGCATTTCCCAACTTAATTTTTTTCTCTCATATAGTCCATTTGAGTTTTGGACCTATTTTTAGTCATGTGCTAACATGATCCGGCCAAGAGGAAATCGGACTGCGTACTTAGTTACTCAGTAGGCTTTCATCGTAGTAAACTCAGTTGGGCCTACCTTGAATGTATGCGGTCCATCTGAATCTATTTTCCATATAAATTAAGGGGTTGAGTCCAAAATTGAAGCATATCCAAAGATCAAGTGGATCATAGCAGAGGAAACAGTGGGGATAATGATTTCCACTGTTGAAACCTTTCTAAGCCTCACAGTAATGTTTATTTGTCATCCAACCTATTCATTACATCACACGAACATGGATGAAGGGAAAACACAAATATAAACTTGATCCATACTTCCGTGGTCCCCAAGAATTTTTCAATGGTAGACATTCAATTCAACTGTTTCCTGTGGGTGTGGTCCATTCAAACATTCTATATACTTAGTTTTTGGACTCGGGCTCTAAATATGGACCACTGATCAATTCCTTTTTTTATTTTTATTTATTTATTTATTTTTATTTTTTAAAGCTCGTTAGTGCACACCCACGTCAGTACACACACCCCATGTTAGCCACCCCCACTTGAACCGCGTTCATTTCTTTTGCATCTTTCCCACCAAATCGGCGGAGTGGCCTGCTCTATTGACCAAGTAACTACGTGGGACCAACCAGATGATCGGCTTTGGACGACCCTTTTTCCCGGAAAGCAGAAGAAGATCATGGCTTTTTTTTTGAGGATTGAGAAAAACTTTTTTATACTCCGGGCGTGGTTGATACGCAGGCACAGAGAATTGACGCGTAGCATATAAATTACTAAAACCGAAGAATCTAAACTCATGAGGTCCAATTTAGCTTGTCACAACCTAAATTTTACAGTTGTTTTTGGTTGGATAGCTACTGGCTATTCGGTTGGTGGACTTCCAGTGGAAGGTGAAAATGGAAACCATCCAACGGTATGGATTCAACAAACAAGTTAGCTTGAATCAGCGGTCACAGCTATTTGACCGATATGATTTCCTTTAAATGATATTTCTAAAGTAAGCCCCATAATCTGGACGGTGTAATTTAACTTCAAACAGTAATTGCGTACAGGTCTCTAGTGCGTGCATATCAACCATCACGCTCTGCCGGAGTATCAAATTAAGGGTGGGAACGCTATATGTCCAAATTCCTCATACGCTGATCGCCACGCATTCTACAAAAACCCGATTGATGCAGGGACAATATTATACGTAAAAGCGGGGGAGAGAGAGATGGTTTTGCCAGAGAGAGAGAGAGAGAGAGCCTTGAGTGAGAGACAGAGGGCTTTGAGTGAGAGAGAGAGAGAGAGCGAGGGATAGTGAGAGAGAGATGGATTTGAGAATCTACAATATATTGCGAACGAGGAACGTGATTCTCCTGCAAGACTTACTTCTAGAAAATCAACCCATTTTTTATAGGTTTTTGACGAAATTTGTTTCACAGACTCCTTTGCACATTGCAATTCAACATCGGAACGTCGAATTTGCCAGAGAAATCCTACGTCGGAAGCCCCAGCTCGCTCACGTATTGAGCTCCCAAGGATTCTCACCTCTGCGCATGGCAACGGCAAACGGGTCTGTCGATATCGTAAGAGAGCTCTTACCGTTAATCGTTGATGTTTCATATGATCGCGATTCGAAAGGGTGGACTCCTGTCCACGCAGCTGCGATGAAAGGCCACATCGATGTCTTGGAAGAGTTCAACGGAACCGAACCCGAGTGGATCCGGGACATGACGGATCGAGATGAGACGGTCCTACACCTTTACGTGAAATATAATCAGTGTGGTGCACTGACGAGGTTGATAGACTTGGTGGGCGTGGATGATGGCAATGAGTTTGTGAATCGAAAGGATGCGAATGGAAACACCATTCTTCATCTCGCTGCAATGAAGAAGGATATTCCGGTATGGATCCTCTCTCTCTCTCTCTCTCTCTCTCTCTCTCTCTCTCTCTCTCTCTCTCTCTCTCTCTCTCTCCCTTTTCTTCTCTTCTTCTGCCAGCACCATCGCTGATGAGTTCCATGATAAAGAGGTCTCAAGGACAACGGGCTAGACCACTGTTTATGGTGCACCCACTGGATAACTTGTATGTACTTCAGGCCCAAGATTCATGTCATGATTTGTACACCAAGTATACTTAAATTATTTGGTACGCTTACACAATTTCACCTAGCTAGTAGTATTACTACATATCTAAGTTCTATTCATACAAATTCTTCTAGCTAATAGTATTAGCACATATCTAAGTTCCATTCATACTCATCCACATCCAATGAATAAGAAATTGACCATCAATTTCAATAATCCGTTATTAATATAGTTAATGATCTTTTTATTCGGGTCTTATGGAGCAATAAAATAAATCTTATCCAACAAACTTGAAAGAAATAATTAATAATATAAAAACACCAAATAAAATTAAAATGATAATCATGGTTAATATAGTGCAGTGACTTCTTTCTCTGTTAAGTAGGGTCACGTGTCCCTTGGGTTCTTTTCTGTCTCGATCACGTACTCTTATTCTTGAGTCACTAGCTCATCCTCAATTACATTTGTACGATTTTACATAAATAAAAGGTAAGCTAGACAGATCTAGTGAGAAGTCTCAACATGGTTCTTCAAATCAAATTAGAATAGAATAACAATAATCATAGACAATATAAGTTTACAAAGAAAATGCAAATGTTATGCAATGCATGAATGTAAGTGTAACGCCCCAAATTTCATAGCATGAGTTTGACACTCATGTACAAAAATCAGGATGTTAACTATGAAGAAAGAATTTCATTCTAGCGTATTGGAAACCATTTAAGAGTGGCATCATATCCAAAACATGAAAACCATGCATAAGGAAAATATGGAGTTCACATCTAAACACAATCAAGTAAAGGTCCATAGGGCTTATACAACGCAAATGAAAAACTAATAGGGAGATTATCTCAGTTATATTCAGGAATTTCCACCGAAGTAAAAGGTCCATCACGCCTGATCTTGGCTTGAGCTTCATCAAGCTCCTCTTGGGACCAATATGGCCATTGCTCTCTAACATCAGCTGTCGGTTCCTCATTCATGGGTGTCACTTCTTCCTCTACGACACCTACGGTTGGTGCAATTGCACAATAGTATACATGAGTGGCCATCTCAATGAGAAACACCCCCCAAGATTACAATTGAACATAGTAGTTAGGATATTTCAAAGCAAACATTCAAGCAAAACAACATTTTATAAGATGATCTTTCAAAATTGAATGGATGCATGAAATGCACTTCAGCCTGGGGATGCACATCCAGCTGACCATCGGATGGGCCTTTCAAACAGTTGGCTCATCCATGCAAAGAATGGGTCTTTCGAACAGTCGACCCATTCAAATGATATTAGGGTCGTTCGAACAGTACATTGGTCTTTCCAAACAGTTGACCAGGCACCCGATAACGTCCATATGCAATGTATGCATGATTACCTGTCCTTTATTAATCCGGTTCACGATAAGCCATTTATGTACATCCTTACAATTAGTGGCCACATTAATACTTTAATTCCCAAGTCATCAATATATTCAAATCATTTCCATTAACCGCTAACATTAAATCCATATTCCCTTAAGGGCACTAAGTCCACTCTTAGACACCATCTTCAAATCTAATTCAAATGTTTCCAAGATGGTGGATATAATAATTCCAATTGATCCAAAGTGTGGCCACCAATTTAAGGAATACTCTTCGTACATGTAATTTCATGATTCCAATACAATCCCAATATAATCACACCATAATACATGCATGCCATGCCACACATTGGCAAACTCTTTTCTATTTACAACTCATACAGTGAACTAAGCAAATGCCACATGATACTAAATTATCTCCAATTACAAATCTAATTTATATGTCTTACACATTAATTTTCATTGCAAAAATCCCCCACATTATAATTGTAACAAAAACTACCTATAAGCATGAATACATTAGTGGTAGGAAATCATTCTACACTATAAGAATTAGGCAAGAGAGTTCATGATACAAGCTAAGAGTACATGTGTGTTCTACCCAAACAGTTTATATTATCATGTTCAAATACAAGACTAGAGGTTGTGTAATGATATTACTAAAATGAATATTTTAATAAGATTATCATATTTGAAATAAGCCTAAGCTACTATTGTGCAAGAAGCTTGAAGGGTAGATCTCACCTCAAGCTGGATCTCTCTTACTATGAGGTAAGAAAAGAAGAAGAAATTGGTAAGGATCCAAACTCCTACAATCAAATAGACATACTAATTAACAAATTATTAAGTAAAAATCAATATTCTAACTGGAATCTAAAGGGATAATAATAGCTCACCACAAATCCGAGTTGATTTAGATCAAAATCAACTCAAGATCTACAAAATGGCAAGATCTAGTCAAGGCTTGGTCCGACTCGTTGTCATCACCAAAGCAAGATTAAAGAACTCAGTTCACCAGGAGAAGTTTCTTAAGATCTGGTTTTAGGACAACATGCATTAATTAGTTTCAACACTACTATAATACAAATCACTGAGTCACCGAGTCAGTGACTCGGTGGAGTGTGTGGAACATCACTAGGTAACTCAGATCTTAACTGAGTTAGCTAACATATTAGAAATGATGAATCAATGAGTTGAAGTAAGATTCCTAAACCAAGCTAATTGTAATTGCAACTCAGTAGATCTAAACATGATAACTCAGTCATCAACTGTGTACAACTCAGTTTAGGATAAATTGAGTCGAACTGCTGAGTCAGCCCTTATTTCACATGAGTTGAACCCAATTTATAACTGAATTAGCACTAATTACCAAAGAGAATAATGGTTTAGCACGAGTTGAAACTCGGCAACAACCCCATTGGAACAACCTAACTTGGTTGATTTTTGAGTTACTGAAAAATGCTAAGATGAACCTACCTCGAATAGAGAAACTCCTAGATCGATCTACTTTCCACGACCAGGTACACTAACCGCACTTGAGCGAGTCGTGCGACACGCCAACACTCCAGATTGCGTGCAATACCACCGAGTCAGTGTGACTCGTCAACACCACTCGCCTCCACAAGAACTTTCAGCTCTCATTCCCCTTCCATTGCTCCTCTTTCTTCAGACAACATTTCGACCATGGATAAACTCAGATTGATAATGAGAGTCGTCCGAGCTGAGTCGACTCGGTATAGTTCGACTCAGATTCACTACCTCATCTCATTCTTACTCTCTCTCTTTCTGATTTCTCTTTGAATTGAAAAGGACTAGAGAATAAGAGAAATGGGGTATTTATAACCATCAGTCGGACTCTAGATGGTTCTGTAACTAATCCTATAATTAGTTGAGTTTTAAACTAAAACCCACTTAAACTCGGTTAACAAACAATCTGTTGGGATTTTTGGCCTGCGGAATCACACAGATCTAGATCTAGGATGGTAATCCAATGGCACCAAGCACATACACAAGAAAAGAGAACACACAGATTTAACGTGGAAAACCCTTGCAGGAAAAAACCACGGCACAAAGCGACAAATCACCACTATGAAAGCATCAATTACAAAGAGAGAGGACTTATCCGATTCGAACAACCTCGAATCTCACCCTTGATACACCCTTTGATAACCCTAGAACCCTTTAGAATACCTTTAGGAAGTCTTAGAATAATAAAAAGAATAGCCCTAGGGACCCCAATTTATAGTTTTGGCAACTTCCCTTTCGTATCCCAGTTGCGAAAGGACTTGCGTCACAAAATCCGCGAAACTCTTTTCGCATCCCAGTTGCGAAAGGACTTGCGTCACAAAATCCGCGAAACTCCTTTCCGCATCCCAGTTGCGAAAGGACTTGGATTTAAGACATCTCGCAACAATCTCCACCATGTCTTCAATCTTCAACCGTGTAGCTTCTTGACCTCTTCTCTTATTTCTGCATCACATCATAGCTCAATATCACATTGGCCAACCAGCGCCAATCACGGATCTGATAGATACCTGATATACCGTCGGTGCGAATATCTCTGAGAAGCCGATCTCTTCTCTCTGAGAATACCCTCTCGCTACCAACCTCGCCTTGTATCTATACTGTATCCTTCTGAAGGTCCACCTGCATTCAACCACTCACTGGCCCACTGGAAGCTCCACTTGCTCCCATATGTCGGTCTGGTATAACGAATCCATCACATCGCCCATAGTCACCTTCCACTTCTCAGCACCAGGCTCACCTAGAGCCATCAGAATAGAAGATGAATCCCCTGCAATATTGGAGTCGTCCATGTACCTTGCCGATATCCTGCAATCATGCCATGTGGTTCTTCTCACAGGTGGCTGCTCCACCTGCTCTGTATCCCTGTCCGCACGTCTCAGCCTTCCTGCCCTGCCCGCTCATGTGGCCATGCCCATCATGCCACACACGTGCAGAGGTGGAATTCGCTACATCCACTGTAGCTCCACCTTTTGAAGTGCTCCCGATCAACCTGTAAACATGATCGAGTCGTTGCGCTTTCATGACTACCCGTGCCCCTTGGATACCTTAAGAGCACCATCAATACCTGTGTACTTGCATCCCTTTGCCTCAAGCACACCAAGAGAAATCAGATTTTGTTTCAAATCAGGAACGTGCCTGACATCAGTCAAAGTACGCTCCACCCCATCAAACATCCTGATGCGTACCGTACCAATAGCCACAACATTACAGGCAATGTCATTGCCCATAAATACCTGTCCACCATCGCACTCCCTATAGCTGGTGAACCAACTCCGATGAGGAGTCATGTGAAAAGATGCCCCTGTGTCTAGCATCCACTCGTCCTTACGATCATCGTATGACCGTCTGAGCGAAGACACAGACAAAACATCACCATCACATCCACTCGATTCATCTGACGTGGCAGTGTTAGCCTCCCTGCATGAAGCCTCAGAATCTTCCCTCTTAGATTTAGGATTTTCACAATCCCTTTTCACATGTCCTTCCTTCCCACAATTCCAGCACTTTACCTTTCCTTTGCCCTTGCCCTTGGATTTGGATCTAGAACCTGAAGAACCTGTACTGTGTTCAAAATTCCTACCCACTGTAAACAGTGCATCAGAAGATGTCCCTGTGTTGCTGTCTAGCTGTCTCATAGCCTTCCCTTGAAGGGCTGAGATAACAGTGTCGACACTCAGGGTTTTGTTCATGCTGCACATAGTATCCTTGAATGACTCATAGGACGCCGGGAGAGAATTCAGCAACATACATGCTTGTTCTTCATCTTTCATCACTTCATCCATATCGAGCAATTTGCAAACCAATTTATTAAAATTGCTGATGTGAGCCTCCAGATCTCCACCCTCTGCCATCTTGAAGTTATACCACTGCCGCTTCAAGTGCAGACGATTTTCAGAGGATTTCTTCGCATAAACATCCTCCAACTTCGCCCATAAATTAGCCGCAGTTTTCTCCCTCATGACGTTGTAGAGAACCTCATCCGTGAGACATAAACGGATCGATGATAAGGCTTTCTTATCAAGAGTATTCCAATCATCATCTTTCATGGTGGACTTCCGCTCCTCAAGAGCACCATCTTCGCCTTGCTTAATTAAGGAACTCATCATCTTGATCTTCCATAACTCAAAATTATTTTTCCCTGAGTACTTCTCAATCTCATACCTGGCGCTCGCCATTATTACTAATCCCTCAGATTCAGATCTGTGTCCCAACCGATTGCTCTGATACCACTTGTTGGGATTTTTGGCCTGCGGAATCACACAGATCTAGATCTAGGATGGTAATCCAATGGCACCAAGCACATACACAAGAAAAGAGAACACACAGATTTAACGTGGAAAACCCTTGCAGGAAAAAACCATGGCACAAAGCGACAAATCACCACTATGAAAGCATCAATTACAAAGAGAAAGGACTTATCCGATTCGAACAACCTCGAATCTCACCCTTGCTACACCCTTTGATAACCCTAGAACCCTTTAGAATACCTTTAGGAAGTCTTAGAATAATAAAAAGAATAGCCCTAGGGACCCCAATTTATAGTTTTGGCAACTTCCCTTTCGTATCCCAGTTGCGAAAGGACTTGCGTCACAAAATCCACGAAACTCCTTTCGCATCCCAGTTGCGAAAGGACTTGCGTCACAAAATCCGCGAAACTCCTTTCCGCATCCCAGTTGCGAAAGGACTTGGATTTAAGACATCTCGCAACACAATCCCTTAATATGGTCAGGCATACTGTAAAAACAAAATCAGAGTTTAAGGGTGTTTATCAAATGTCAACACCTATCAAATAGACGCACCTGATCAACAAATGGACCCCACATATAGATGGTGGGTTTTTCAACCCAACGGAGAAGATGACTTGGACATTAATGGCAATCTTGTGGTTGACAGATCATCACACGATCTGACTCTACTGGACGGCTTAGATGGACGTTGGGATGCATGTGGGACCCACATTTTGGATGGAAACCCTCAACATGTTGATGGGTTTGAGTTTCTTCTCCTAAAACGGCTAATGAAGTCAATGGCAACGGAAAAACCCTAATCCTTTCAAAGCGAAGTTTCTAGACTCGTTATAAATTTGAAATGCACGCTTGAGATTTCTCGGATGACAGACCTAAGGCTCAGATCTTTTCTAGGGCATTTATATTGCTAAAACTAGAATTATTCTTTCCACCTTTTTCTGTTACGATTCCTTAACTGCAAGGACTTATCTACGGTTTAGATGAACTGAGAATGGACGGCTAGGAATAGATATTCGCCTCACAAACGGATTGCCAACGTGGCAAAACAGAATTTGATTCCATTCTTAAAATTTCAACATATACGTCTTTCTAACTCCCTTGATCGTGCACTCACACACGTGTTTTAACGAGGGAAAGTGGCCAGGGTTTGGTCGAAGGCATCATCTGAACAAGATTAACGGTTCAGATCTACCAACATCATAATGATAAGTGGGCCACCATCATTCAGCGGACATTCGTCCGTTTGAGTTTTTATTTGAGCGGGAGAATGAAAATGAGAGAAATTCTCTCCATTTATTATTATTATTATTCTTTTTTTATAAAACACGGGTCAACATCCCCTTTGAATGGGTGTTGAAACCAGTGCACTTCCTTTGCATGCACAACTATGTACATACATACTAGAAACTGACCCCACAAAGATAGTACGAGAAATCCATTCTGTTCATTCTTTTCTAAATACTCAATTACGATATCTAACATTAGGTGAGATAAGTCCAAAGACTAGGTGGGCCACGTGGTGTCAAAAGAAATGGGTTGTTACAATCTACCCCCCTAAAAAAAAATTTCGTCCTCGAAATTACCTGAGTAAAGTCGTCGAATAATTGTGGAAAAGTTTTCTTCATTTCTGCCTCATGTTCCCAAGTTGCTTCCTCTTCTCCATGACATGACCACAACACCTTGACTAATGGAATTATTTTGGTACGAAGGACCTGCTCCTTGTAGTCTAGTATGCGCATTGGCTTCTCGACATAAGAAGCATCATCACTTAGTTCAATCTGTTCCCAACTAATGATATGTGAAGCATCAGGCTCATATTTCTTCAACATAGAGACATGAAAAACATTATGAACATTCGCCAGTCTTGGTGGTAGAGCCAAGCGGTACGCAACCACTCCGACCCGATCCAAAATCTCAAAGGGTCCAATATAACGAGGCGAAAGCTTGCCTTTCTTCCCAAATCTCATCATGCC
Organism: Magnolia officinalis; assembly: GCA_021015155.1. Lineage (NCBI taxonomy): Eukaryota > Viridiplantae > Streptophyta > Magnoliopsida > Magnoliales > Magnoliaceae > Magnolia > Magnolia officinalis. Next base: position 8,954,424 of record JAJHSJ010000002.1, on the reverse strand, counting down.
CTTCATAGGAGAGACTTTGAGAAAGACATGATCCCCTACACTGAACTTCAAATCACGGCGTCGATTATCAGCATAGCTCTTTTGTCTACTTTGTGCCATACGAAGACGTTTTCGGATCAAATCAATTTTCTCGGTCGTTATCTGTACTAGCTCAGGTCCCAACAAACTCCTATCACCAACCTCGGCCCAGCACTGTGGTGCTCGACATGGACGGCCATACAGGGCCTCATATGGAGCCATACCTATACTTGATTGGAAACTGTTATTATAAGCAAATTCTGTTAAATGAATATAATCATCCCAACTGCCCTTGAAATCCAGCACGTATGCTCTCAACATGTCTTCTAATATCTGATTAACTCTCTCTGTCTGTCCATCTGTCTGAGGGTGAAATGCCGTGCTATAATTTAGGGTAGTCCCTAGCTCTTCTTGTAGCCTCTTCCAAAATGTCGATGTGAACCGAGAATCCTAGTCAGATACAATTTCTCGCGGCACGCCATACGATCGAATGACTTCCTTAATATACAGTTTTGCCAGATTGTCTGCCGAATCGGTTATTCTAACAGGAAGAAATCGTGCAGTTTTCGTCAACCTATCCACAATCACCCAGATAGAATCATGATTCTTCCGAGTTCTTGGTAGTCCAGAGATGAAATCCATTGTAATACTGTCCCATTTCCACTCAGAAAGAGGTAATGGTTGCAAGAGACCTGGTGGCTTACGATGTTCTGCCTTCACTTGCTGACATGTCAAGCACCTAGCGATGTAATCAGCTATGTCTCGCTTCATATTTCTCCACCAATATTGCCGCTTCATATCCTGATACATCTTCGTACTTCCCGGGTGAACAACCATCTTGGATTTATGCGCTTCGTCCATGACTGCTTGTTTCAACAATGAAATGTCTGGTACACAAATGCGACCCCGATATCAGAGTCCATCATCACTCCCAACTCGTCAATCAGACCCTTCTTCATTTATAACACTATCTTTTATTTCTTTTAACCATTTATCCTAATCCTGAGTATCGATAATCTGTCGCAGTAAGGTCGGCTCCACCCTCAAATGACACAAATATGTACATGGCTCATCTAATACCAGTTGAAAATTGAAGTCCTGCATGAACTCTATCATTTTCCATTCCTTAATCATCAAAGAGGCCATCAATTCGTGTTTCTTTTTTCGACTTAAAGCATCGGCAACAAGATTGGCTTTTCCCGGATGATAAGATACTTCAAAATTGAAGTCCTTCATGGTTTCCATCTATCTTCTTTGTTGCATATTTAGATCTTTCTGAGTGAAGATATATTTGAGACTTTTGTGGTCACAGAACAATTCAAACTCTTCACCATACAGATAATGTCGCCAAATTTTTAAGGCGAAGACCACAGATGCAAGCTCTAAGTCATGCGTCGGGTAATTCTCTTCGTGTTTTTTCAGCTGTCTCGAAGCATATGCGATTACTTTATTATTCTGCATTAACACACATCCCAGACCAGTTTTCGATGCATCACTATACACTACATACTTTGCCCCTTCTTCTGGCAAAGTAAGCACAGGAGCCGAAGTCAACCTCTTTTTGAGCTCTTGGAAGGACTGTTCTGCATTTTCGTTCCAAATGAATCGAGCATTCTTCCTTGTAAGTTGTGTCAACGGTCGAGCGATTCGAGAGAATTCCTTGATAAAACGCCGATAATATCCAGCCATTCCCAAGAAACTTCTGACCTCGATAACTGTAGTGGGCTGCTCCCAATTCCAGACCGCTTCTACTTTTGTCGGATCAACTGCAATACCCTCTTGTTTCACCACATGCCCGAGGAATTTGACTTCCTTTTTCCAAAAGTCACATTTTGACAGCTTAGCATATAACTGGTTTTCCTTAAGTGTCTTCAAAGTCATTCTCAAATGCACTTCATGCTCCAGACTTTTTGAATAGATTAGGATATCATCAATAAAGACAATAATAAATCGATCTAAATATGGCATGAAAACCCGATTCATTAAGTCCATGAATACGGCTGAAGCATTTGTGAGACCGAACGGCATCACAAGAAATTCATAGTGGCCATATCTCGTTCGGAATGCCGTCTTCGATACATCCTCATCTCTGACCCGGAGTTGATGGTATCCTGACCTTAAGTCAATCTTGGAAAAGTACTTCGCACCTTTAAGTTGATCAAACAAGTCATCAATACGGGGTAATGGATACTTATTTTTCACGGTCACTTGGTTTAACCTTCTATAATCGATACATAACCGCGAAGATCCGTCCTTCTTCTTTACAAATAGGACTGGAGCACCCCAAGGGGAAACACTTGGCCTAATGAATCCATGAGTTAGCAAATCATCAATCTGCTTCCGAAGTTCTTCCATTTCGCAAGGTGGCATCCTATACTGTGATAGGGAAATAGGTGCAGTACCATGTAGGAGATCAATAGAGAAATCCACAGCCCGTTTAGGGGGCAAACCCGGTATGTCCTGAAAAACTTCGGGAAATTCTCTTACGACGGGGATCTGATCTACAGTTACTTCATTAGATTCCTTTTCTTCTAAGGCTGCTAATCGATTGAATACCATTTGCTTTCGTCTTCCTTGCACCGTAAAAGGTATCTGGTCAGGTACGCATATTTTAACTGTTTTAGCACAACAGTCAAGCACAGCTCGAACTCGAGAAAGCCAGTTCATGCCGAGAATGACATCAAATTGCTTCAAGTTCATACAAACTAAATCGACATATACCACACGATTAGCCAGAGATAAAGGGCATGCTCGACAGAATTTGTCTGTCTCCACAAATTTTCCCACTGGGGAAACAATGGTAATACTTCGATCTGTACGGGTTGTGTCTAATTGCAGATTTTCTATGATAGAATAAGCAATAAAAGATAGAGTTGCACCGGTATCAAATAAAACATGAACTGGAGTTTCTTTAATGAATCCCATACCTTCAATGGCTTTAAGCTCTGCTTCATCAGATTTATGAGCTTCTAAGGCATATACTCGTGCTGAAGAATTCTTGTTTGGGGCTTGGGCCCTGAGTGGCTGAGGTCGAAGCACTGGGGGTTTCTGCACTATCTGATTTTGTGGAGGTTTAATGACTGGATGAGGAGAAATGCCACCTTCTGCTTGTAACTTCTTGTAACAATATTGAGCAATATGGTTTGCCTTTCCACAATGATGACAGAGCCTAACCGGTTGGGAAAAAGCAACTGCTAGTGGTGTGATTCTCTTTTCGGGTGCTTGAGGGGCAGAAGGGATTGGCCTAATCTTACCCACTGAATCTTTGAAAGGAGCACGAATCTTGGCCAAGCGTTCAAAATCTTTCTCAACGCGCATAGCTTTATCCACTACATCAGCAAAATCAGTAAAATCTACAAAACATAACCGCGACTGAATTCCCTGACGAAGACCCTCTTTAAACTTCTGCAATTTATACACTTCGTCTTTCACGACTTTAGGAACATAGCGTGACAACTCGGCAAATTGTGCTTCATATTGAGCAACTGACATGCTTCCTTGTTCCAACTTAAGGAACTGGGCTACTTTTTCATTGCGGTAAGATGAAGGAAAATACTTCCCATAGAATGTTTTCTGAAACTCAGTCCAAGTCCGATGATGTCCATCAGGAAATTTCTTTCTCATATTCTCCCACCATATGTCCGCTTCACCCTCCAACATATAGACAGCAAAAGTAACCCTTTGATCATCTGTACATTCGATTAAATTCATCATTTTTTCCATCTTATTCATCTAATGCTCAGCCTGCACTGGATCAGGCGCTCCTAAAAAACTAGACGGCCTCAACTTCATGAATCTATCAAATATATCAGCTTCACGATTTTCCTCAAACCGCGGAGTCATCGGTGCACGTGAGTTACGTTGAAGAGCCTCCAACATAGTAGCAAATGTTGCCTGTTGCTGACGCATGAGCGCAGCCATCTGACCAACTACATCATGATGTGGAGCTCCATGTTGTGCTCCCAGTGGAGGTGTGCCAAACACTCCAGCAGGCGATGGAGTAGGAATAGCACCTGGCCTTGGTTCTGAGGACCTTACTGATGGTCCAGGTACAAAACCAGGAGGCCCATCCTCAAGATACTCCTCAGGTGGTACCACCACATAAGATGACTGCTGTCGTGGAAGTCTAGATTTGGGAGGCATAATCCCCTGTAAAAAAAATTCCATGATCTCACCCTCTCATCCTTTAACAAAATTTAAAATCTTGTCATAAGGTATTTTATATAATTTAAACACAAACAATGATTTCTAAAACAATTGGTGACCCTTGGTCAAATCAGCTATAATCAACTGATAAATCAGATGAACAACTCTTCTTCTTTTTTTTTTTTTTTTTTTTAAATTTTTATTTTTAATTACAACCACTTATAGGGAACTTAGTCATGAAGTTTCTACATTTAACCAGATTCTCTACTTTAGTCTCAATGCCTTGTCTAAGGTAAAAACGATAATACTAATAAAATTTACTACCTATTTATTAAATTCCATACTGTCTTGTAGAAAATATTATTCTAAATAGGGAAATATTGGAACGTTCATATTTCTATTTTATAACAATATTATTTGGAGAATCTAATTTTAATTATGTGTATTATGGCGGTTATGGTTTCGAATTAAATTTTAGTTTTTACACCTGGGTTGTATAAGTCTCTTTTCCCAAGGCCTGGTTTATCTAAACTTTGGCTTTGATACCAACTTGTAACGCCCCAAATTTCATAGCATCAGTTTGACACTCATGTACAAAAATCAGGATGTTAACTATGAAGAAAGAATTTCATTCTAGCGTATTGGAAACCATTTAAGAGTGGCATCATATCCAAAACATGAAAACCATGCATAAGGAAAATATGGAGTTCACATCTAAACACAATCAAGTAAAGGCCCATAGGGCTTATACAACGCAAATGAAAAACTAATAGGGAGATTATCTCAATTATATTCAGGAGTTTCCACCGAAGTAAAAGGTCCATCACGCCTGATCTTGGCTTGAGCTTCATCAAGCTCCTCTTGGGACCAATATGGCCATTGCTCTCTAACATCAGCTGTCGGTTCCTCATTCATGGGTGTCACTTCTTCCTCTACGACACCTACGGTTGGTGCAATTGCACAATAGTATACATGAGTGGCCATCTCAATGAGAAACACCCCCCAAGATTACAATTGAACATAGTAGTTAGGATATTTCAAAGCAAACATTCAAGCAAAACACATTTTATAAGATGATCTTTCAAAATTGAATGGATGCATGAAATGCACTTCAGCTTGGGGTTGCACATCCAGCTGACCATCGGATGGGCCTTTCAAACAGTTGGCTCATCCATGCAAAGAATGGGTCTTTCGAACAGTCGACCCATTCAAATGATATTAGGGTCGTTCGAACAGTACATTGGTCTTTCCAAACAGTTGACCAGGCACCCGATAACGCCCATATGCAATGTATGCATGATTACCTGTCCTTTATTAATCCGGTTCACGATAAGCCATTTATGTACATCCTTACAATTAGTGGCCACATTAATACTTTAATTCCCAAGTCATCAATATATTCAAATCATTTCCATTAACCGCTAACATTAAATCCATATTCCCTTAAGGGCACTAAGTCCACTCTTAGACACCATCTTCAAATCTAATTCAAATGTTTCCAAGATGGTGGATATAATAATTCCAATTGATCCAAAGTGTGGCCACCAATTTAAGGAATACTCTTCGTACATGTAATTTCATGATTCCAATACAATCCCAATATAATCACACCATAATACATGCATGCCATGCCACACATTGGCAAACTCTTTTCTATTTACAACTCATACAGTGAACTAAGCAAATGCCACATGATACTAAATTATCTCCAATTACAAATCTAATCTATATGTCTTACACATTAATTTTCATTGCAAAAATCCCCCACATTATAATTGTAACAAAAACTACCTATAAGCATGAATACATTAGTGGTAGGAAATCATTCTACACTATAAGAATTAGGCAAGAGAGTTCATGATACAAAGATAAGAGTACATGTGTGTTCTACCCAAACAGTTTATATTATCATGTTCAAATACAAGACTAGAGGTTGTGTAATGATATTACTAAAATGAATATTTTAATAAGATTATCATATTTGAAATAAGCCTAAGCTACTATTGTGCAAGAAGCTTGAAGGGTAGATCTCACCTCAAGCTTGGATCTCTCTTACTATGAGGTAAGAAAAGAAGAAGAAATTGGTAAGGATCCAAACTCCTACAATCAAATAGACATACTAATTAACAAATTATTAAGTAAAAATCAATATTCTAACTGGAATCTAAAGGGATAATAATAGCTCACCACAAATCCGAGTTGATTTGGATCAAAATCAACTCAAGATCTACAAAATGGCAAGATCTAGTCAAGGCTTGGTCCGACTCGGTGTCGTCACCAAAGCAAGATTAAAGAACTCAGTTCACCAGGAGAAGTTTCTTAAGATCTGGTTTTAGGACAACATGCATTAATTAGTTTCAACACTACTATAATACAAATCACTGAGTCACCGAGTCAGTGACTCGGTGGAGTGTGTGGAACATCACTAGGTAACTCAGATCTTAACTGAGTTAGCTAACATATTAGAAATGAATCAATGAGTTGAAATAAGATTCCTAAACCAAGCTAATTGCAATTGCAACTCAGCAGATCTAAACATGATAACTCAGTCATCAACTGTGTACAACTCAGTTTAGGATAAATTGAGTCGAACTGCTGAGTCAGCCCTTATTTCACATGAGTTGAACCCAATTTATAACTGAATTAGCACTAATTACCAAAGAGAATAATGGTTTAGCACGAGTTGAAACTCGGCAACAACCCCATTGGAACAACCTAACTCGGTTGATTTTTGAGTTACTGAAAAATGTTAAGATGAACCTACCTCGAATAGAGAAACTCCTAGATCGATCTGCTTTCCACGACCAGCTGCACTAACCGCACTTGAGCGAGTCGTGCGACACGCCAACACTCCAGATTGCGTGCAATACCACCGAGTCAGTGTGACTCGTCAACACCACTCGCCTCCACAAGAACTTTCAGCTCTCATTCCCCTTCCATTGCTCCTCTTTCTTCAGACAACATTTCGACCATGGATAAACTCAGATTGATAATGAGAGTCGTCCGAGCTGAGTCGACTCGGTATAGTTCGACTCAGATTCACTACCTCATCTCACTCTTACTCCCTCTCTTTCTGATTTTTCTTTGAATTGAAAAGGACTAGAGAATAAGAGAAATGGGGTATTTATAACCATCAGTCGGACTCTAGATGGTTCTGTAACTAATCCTATAATTAGTTGAGTTTTAAACTAAAACCCACTTAAACTCGGTTAACAAACAATCCCTTAATATGGTCAGGCATACTGTAGAAACAAAATCAGAGTTTAAGGGTGTTTATCAAATGTCAACACCCATCAAATAGATGCACCTGATCAACAAATGGAACCCACATACAGATGGTGGGTTTTTCAACCCAACGGAGAAGATGACTTGGACATTAATGGCAATCTTGTGGTTGACAGATCATCACACGATCTGACTCTACTGGACGGCTTAGATGGACGTTGGGATGCATGTGGGACCCACATTTTGGATGGAAACCCTCAACATGTTGATGGGTTTGAGTTTCTTCTCCTAAAACGGCTAATGAAGTCAATGGCAACGGAAAAACCCTAATCCTTTCAAAGCGAAGTTTCTAGACTTGTTATAAATTTGAAATGCACGCTTGAGATTTCTCGGATGACAGACCTAAGGCTCAGATCTTTTCTAGGGCATTTATATTGCTAAAACTAGAATTATTCTTTCCACCTTTTTCTGTTACGATTCCTTAACTGCAAGGACTTATCTACGGTTTAGATGAACTGAGAATGGACGGCTAGGAATAGATATTCGCCTCACAAACGGATTGCCAACGTGGCAAAACAGAATTTGATTCCATTCTTAAAATTTCAACATATACGTCTTTCTAACTCCCTTGATCGTGCACTCACACACGTGTTTTAACGAGGGAAAGTGGCTAGGGTTTGGTCGAAGGCATCATCTGAACAAGATTAACGGTTCAGATCTACCAACATCATAATGATAAGTGGGCCACCATCATTCAGCGGACGTCCGCCCGTTTGAGTTTTTATTTGAGCGGGAGAATGAAAATGAGAGAAATTCTCTCCATTTTTTTATTTTTTTTTTTTTGTAAAACACGGGTCAACATCCCCTTTGAATGGGTGTTGAAACCAGTGCACTTCCTTTGCATGCACAACTATGTACATACATACTAGAAACTGACCCCACAAAGATAGTAAGAGAAATCCATTCCGTTCATTCTTTTCTAAATACTCAATTACGATATCTAACATTAGGTGAGATAAGTCCAAAGACTAGGTGGGCCACGTGGTGTCAAAAGAAATGGGTTGTTACAGTAAGAATGCATCGATCAAGTGAAATTTCGTCCACTTATCTGAGTTGGAAATCCATTAACTCGCATGTGCCCCTTGACAGACTTATACCATTTGGTAGGCATATGTAAGGTCTGCATTTACTTCTTAAGTATGTTTACACTATTATAGTAGGCTTCTGGTAACGATTTTATTGGGTATACTATTAAGGGAGGTCCCACAGGAATTCAATATGTGTTGTGCATGCAAATGATGGATATATAAGTTCAATTAATAAATCACATCATTAATAATATAACAATCAAAATTATAAGTTCAATTAAATCTAACAAGAAATCATAATAACAATATTGTTAAAACATACATGAAACATATCATCAATTAAATCTATTTTAACTTAATAGAGTTGAAACCATCGGATCATTCATCTTAATGAGGTAAAGATGATTCCGTAAATCAATTATTTGACTTAAATTAGAATTTTCTAAAATCACAAAAATAAAAATAATTTTTTAATATCATTAAATCATGTGGTGGGGCCCACTCTTGATTGATTTAAATATATTAAAATGACAAGATATCTTATTTAAATGAATTCATAAATTAGGAAACAATATTGCAAACATTATGGTGTTGTTAGAATTAGGCTCTTGAAATTTATGTAGATTTGGGCTGTTTTTAGTAACAATCATAAAAGTTGATTGTTCTGAAAGTTTAGGCGATATTCTGTAATATTCTGAAATTTTATGCCAGAACTCATTAACTTCGCGAAAAATTTTATTTTGGTCATGAAATTCTGAATTTTTGTGTAGTTTGTGATGATTTATATAAAACTTTGGAGATTTAACTACTTTAATATTTTAAGGTTTGAATCACATTTGATAGATGGATCAAGGCCAACCATTGATTCTCACTTGATCAATTTCAATGGACAACCATGATCATCTTGATCCGACCATTTATCCATTAATTTAGTACAATTCTTATTGATTACATTGATTGGTAAATGCGGGCCATTAGATGGTTAGATCGATCATCAAATCTAGATGTCATCATAATCTGATGTCTAAATTTTGATAGTCAGTCCTGATTGAGTTAGATTTCAACCATCCAATGGTTCACACAATAAATCAACACATGATTCATTATCTACCATTACTTCAGATAGATGCTGCCCATCCAATGGTTTGATCGGTCTGAAATTTAAATTTTTAATTAATTTTGCTATTAGAAATATGATAAGCGACAAGGATTTAATCACATGTTTCAGATTAGGTCGTATAATTCTCTCTACCAAGCTGTGGCTTCTATAGAGAATTATTCTTCCGGTATTAATTCAATTTCCTTAACTTAAGAAAGTACCTTGGTAAATTTATAATTAGCACAATCCATTGATGTGTCGATTAGGTCTGATTCTTGAAATCATTATGTGATTTAATTTTACAAAATTCATGAACTGTACAGATCATATCAATCGTTATCCATCATGAAAAAATCTCACATTCTACACATCTATCTTAAAGCCATGCGCATTAGTGTACCTTTCCACATGAATGGTTAGATATACATAATGTATGCCTGATTGATCTACTTCATCCAATGTGTAGATCAATATCGAATTAAATTACTGTAGAAAGAAAACAAATAAAAGATTATTATGCTAACCTAAATAGACGAATTCCAAAAGTTTCTATCCCACTTTCTCTCTTGTTTTGTTGTTTTTTTTTTAAAAAAAAAAAAAAAATTATTTATTTATTTTTTATTACAAATTTATTTATTTGGTTCTCTGAGTCTTAGTAGGAATTTCACTCTCACATGCTCTATCTTTAAGAGAGAGGGTTTGCTGATCAGAGACTGCAAGATACGAGGGGTTGTTGGAAGACTGCCTTAGGGCTGAAGAATAAATTATAAAAGAGTACATTTTGCCTCTACCGTGAGTAAGGATTCAGCTGTCTGTTGCCACCCACAGTCCACATGCTCGCGTTTTCCAATTATTTTAACCATGCATTTTTATTATTACTGTGAGGGATGCAAATTACGTGCTGAATAAAGTCTGTGGGCCCATCTTGATGTGTGTGTCTTATCCATGCCGTCCATCTGGTTTTCTACCTCATTTTAGCGCATGAACTTAAGCATATCCAAAGCTCAAGCAAACAACATAACAGGAAACAATGAGACTTGAATCCCTACCATTGAAAACATCTTGGGGGTCATAGAAGTTTTGGATCAAGCTGATCTTTGAATTTTCTTCATCCATGTCTGTGTGACCTTATGAAACAGGTTAGATGACAGATGAACATCATCATGGCCCTTGGCAGGTTTCGACGGTGGATGTCATTATCCCAACTATTTCCTATAGTGTGGTCCACTTAAGCTTTGGAAATGCTTCAATTCTGGCTAATGCCCTAAAATGAACAGTGTGTGACCTTATGAAACAGGTTGGATGACAGATGAACATCATCATGGCCCTTGGCAGGTTTCGATGGTGGATGTCATTATCCCAACTATTTCCTATAGTGTGGTCAACTTAGCTTTGGAAATGCTTCAATTCTGGCTAATGCCCTAAAATGAACAGCGTGGATAAAATGCGTGCATCATGGTAAGCCCCACAGAGTTTACTCGGTGTCCAATTCGCTTCCTACCGTGAATTAGCTGTTGTGTGATAATCACGCTTTAGTGATCTATATCCTGGTAAAATATTTCTTGATAGTTATAGTGCTCTTATGTGCGATAATTTCACTTAGATAGTCCAATAAATCAATTTGATCTGTCCACTAACTTCTAAACAATTGGGCACACGCACTGACAAGATGTTTGAGTGCGTGTGCCCTAAAAAAATATATTTCTAAACAATTTATGAACTATCATGCAAAAATCAAACTGATCCGACTATCCACTCCATCTTTGATTTTGCCTTGTTTTCTGTAAACGTTGCTTTTCCAAGCAATGAATGTACCTGGTTATCATTGTCGAACAAAAATGATTCTTTAGAATCATTAGTAATTCTTGTGATGACCTTAAAATAGATAGATCAAATTGTTGAGTGGCTGGATCGATTTTTGAATTTTAAAAAAAAAAATCTCCATATTAAAGGTTATTGATCAAATGGTACGTAGTATCTGTCATATTAGCGCTAGGATTACATATTGGTAACCCATGAAATATGTGTTGGACAATGAACAGTTTGGATCAATGGATTGGACCGCTTAATTGTCCTGATGCAACTACAAGCATTATTACTTCTTTTTTTTTTTTTTGAAACTGTATTGATTGAAAAATTGGTTGTACATACATCCAAATAGGTGGGCATAACTAAAAAGCCATGCCACACCTAACAAAATTTAACCACATACAACACTAAAAAAAAATAAAAATAAAAATAAAAAAAAAAAAAAAAAAAAAAAAAACCTGAAAAAGGACTAGACCTATATAAAGAGCAGATAGCTTATCTCACTGGGTCCCTAAGAACAGAAGCCACAACTGCTCATGAGCTAGTAGATGTAAGCATCATGAATCATAGCTTCCATGAAAGGCAGCAACTAAAGCACCGCAGCAACTTCAAAGGCTTGAAGATTCTTCCACATGCAAAACCCTCTAGCTAATGAAGATCACTAGAAAAATAAGGCCTCCAAAGTTCCAACAAAAACCAACATCAAACAGTCTATGACATTCCACTACAAACACCACGAACCCCACATCAAACCCTCTAAGACCTATACAAGCATTATAACTGCTTAGAGCTCTTCTTGATCAAATTAAACCATCAGTTGAATGAGGTCAGTGCAAGTTTATAAATAAATAAATATATAAATAATGAAAAGGGTCGGTGTGCAGTTGGTTTTCCAATTTTGTGTGAAATGCTAAGTAAATGAGCCATCATTACAATCTTCAAAAGTTTGTTAAGCAATTTTGTGTGAAATATGCAAAGTAAATGAGCCACAATTACAATCTTCGAGAGTTTGTTAAAATAGCAATTATGGGTCATTATTCAAGAGTCAAATACGTACGCCCATATAGGGTATGTGAAGTAGGTAAATTAAATTATAATCATTACATTTTTCATAATATAAAAACTATCAATTTTACATGGTGATTTCAAGGATAAGCAAGTAATGTAGTAAAATCATCATTAATCTTGTAGTTAAACGTGTGGGAGATGTCACCACACACTATCGGGAGTAAATAAACATTGCCCATTTACAGCCATTGTAATTAGAAAACCAAAGAAGTCCTTTATAGTAAATAATCATGCACCATCTTGCTTATGTATATGAGAAGAGATTTGGTTGCACGAAGAATGTTACACGTGTGCAAATCCATACCATTAATCAGAAGCACCACACCATGTGCCCTAGCCCAAAACCTCATTTTCTTTGTTTTCATTTTTTTAAATGGCGGCAAAGCAAATGAGCCATCATTTTCTTTGTAAACAGACCAGAGCCATAAGACGGTTCTTTTTCTTCTTCTTTTTTTTCATAAGACCGTTCCTTGATTCAACATGAAAAAAAATAAAAAATTTATGCAGATGATGACGTACTTGATCGATGAGACTGGAGTGTCGATAAACGCCACGAACATGAATGGTCTCACAGCCTTGGATGTCTTCGCACTGTATCCTGGTAACTTAGCAGATGAGGTGATGGTGAAGAAACTCGAAAAGAAGGGAGCTGAAAGATCCTGGGAAAAGTCCACAGAAAAAGCACAGAACGAATTAAAGAATGTATTGATGGTGGTGGGCACACTAACTGCTACCCTATCCTTCCAAGCGACCCTCGTCCCACCTGGCGGTCTTTGGCAAGATGATTCTAACATGGGTTTCAACAACACCTTAACTAACAAAAATCACACCATGGGCACATCCATTTTGGCTGATAAGGAGCCTCGGCTGTTCCTATTATTCCACTTATTAAGTCTTTTGATGCTTTTCATGTCCTTGCTCCTAATAGTAACATGCACATGGCAGGTCAAACCTGTATCTCGCAAGAAAATCGTTTCTCCTATGCTGCCGATTCTTCTGACAGCGCTCGTTTGTGTCTCAGTGATTATTTGTCTTTACAGCAAGGTTCACACACCTAAAGGACTTCCACATGATATACAATGGTTACTGAATGCATCATACTTAACATTCTTTGCTTGTTCTTCAATTGTCTGTTTCATAGTCTTGATGATCAATTTGAAGATTCTATGTCATTGGCTGAGGGACGGGCAGTAGCAAGAAATAGCTAGCGGCAGCAATGTTGAGACGGCGACTCAGCAACGTTCTTGAATCATGTCATTTCCATCCACGGTATTCTTGCTATAATGTATGTTATTAGAGTACATGATAGCTATCATAGATAGCTATTTAGATGGATTGATGTGTACGTTTGTTAAGATTTCTAGTGTATTACATTTTATGTACGTTTTTGTTATTGTTATTGAAATAAACAAGTTATAGTTTCTACAATGTAGTATTTTATAATTTAACATATTGTCAAAATAATAGTCTCTTATAATCTTTTGTGTTGGGCTTTTGGATCGGATCTATTATTGTGTGGCTTTTGGACTAACTTAGGGAGTAAATTATGATGATTCGAAATGTTGGGTGAATCATTCCACACTTTAGTGCTTGGGAATTATGGTAGGACAGAAATTACAGCAAGGAAAATTAGCTTCAGTGGGCTGCATTATCTCCAATGTCAAGCTCTGGATTAAGGTAAATTTCAGGTTGAATGGCAAGGGATAATCATTCCACACATTTTTGCTTTTATCATTTTCTTCATGTAATTTGTACTTGGTGTCTCTATGGACCTCAACCATGTTTGTAACTTTTATTATGATTTTCGTGATTACCTTTCATGCATCTTATGTCTCATGGATTGTGCTGCATGCTTCGTCATGTATTCTTTTCTTGGTTGTGACAGATGCGGGCCGGGTAAAGGGCTCACTGGTGGGCTGATTAGTACACCGATCAAGTGAGACTTTTCAAGTCGTGAAGGTCCTTCAGCCGTGGTTTGGTCGATCATGTAGTCCTAATTTTCATGTGCTGCTCGTTGCTCACGAACCCTCTGGGGCCATGCAACATTCCTCGGGGTGGTACCTGCCTCCTAAGCTGGCAATGATTGTACGGTCGGCTGACAATTGGCTGATGGTTTGCATGGCTTCCTGCAGTTATTTGTGATAGAAACCTAATCTATCATTACTATAATAGGTAAAAACAAGTCATTGATTTGTGGTAAGTTTCGGCACGAAAAATTATAAAACCTTTATCTGTGATAGACATTGCTAGCCATTTCAAAAAGAGGGTTGAGTTGTGGAACTTTCAATTAAGTCTAGCCGACACGTGTCTAAAATGTAATGGGGACATTGGATAGACTTTTAACTATGTGAGTGTGGAGGTTGTGCCACCTCTCAAGAGAACAAAAGTTTCTCTGGGGATCACTCGTTAAATAAGATAAGCACATGACCTTTAAAAATGACTTTTTATCACAACGGTGATCACTTATACGGTTCAACAATTTAAAAAAAAAAAAAAAAAAAAAAAAAAAAAAAAAAAAAAAAAAAAAAAAAAAACTTAAGAAGCAAGAAATACAAGGGTTCGAGTACCCATAGGTGGTGAAATTTCACTACGGTGTCATTGTGGGGTGGTGTGTGCATGTGAAAAAAAAAAAAAAAAAAAAAAAAAAAAAAAAAAAAAGAAATACAAGGCAAAGTGTTGATTTTATTAAACTGAAAGTGAATGTAGCATATTCGGTGATGAAGAAATAAAATAGACAAAATTATTGATGGTGGTCCTTCAGGCAAAACAATCGTAGATAGTCGATGCATTGTCTGAACTAAATGGCTGAGAGATTGCTATGGTTTAACCAATGTGCCGTGGCCTAGAGAAATCACTAAGGACTTGAAAATTTGAGATCCAATGACAAAGTTATGGATGAAAATCTATGCTATTTCCAACTTGCTACAACAATATGTTAGATAGAAGTGGTGAGACGAAACTAAACTTCGCTAATTGATTTGAACTGACTGCAACATTATGCTCGATAGAAGTGGGTAAACTAAACTTGGCTAAGTTAAGTTAAGATAGGTAGGCAACTTTAATGTGAAGTTGTATTTGTTTGAATTGGGGAGGGCTTAGAGCTCTTTAATTATTATTTGTTAAGATTTCTAGTGTATTACATTTTATGTACGTTTTTGTTATTAAACAAGTTATAGTTTTCACAATGTAGTCTTTTATAATTAACATATTGTGAAAATAATAGTCTCTTATAATCTTTGGTGTTGGGCTTTGGATCGGATCTGTATGTTGTGTGTGGCTTTTGGACTAACTAGGGAGTAAATTAAATTATGATGATTAAAATGTTGGGGTGAATCATTCCACACTTTAGTGCATGGGGAATTATGGTAGGAAAGAAATTACAGCAAGGAAAATTAGCTTCAGTGGGCTGCATTATCTCCAATGTCAAGCTCTGGATTAAGGTAATTAATTTCAGGTTGAATGGCAAGGGATAATCATTCCACACATTTTTGCTTTTATCATTTTCTTCGTATAATTTATACTTGGTGTCTCTATGGACCTCAACCATGTTTGTAACTTTTATTATGATTTTCGTGATTACCTTTCATGCTTCTTATGTCTCATGGATTGTGTGACTACTGCATGCTTCGTCATGTACTCTTTTCTTGGTTGTGATAGATGCAGGGTAGAGGGCTCACTAGTGGGCTGATTAGGACACCGATCAAGTGAGACTTTTCAAGTCGTGAAGGTCCTTCAGCCGTGGTTTTGGTCGGTAATGCAGTCCTAATTTTCATGTGCTGCTCGTTGCTCACCAATGCAACATTCCTCGGAGTGGTACCTGCCTCCAGAGCTTGCAATGATCGATTGTATGGTCGGCTGACAATTGGTTGATGGTTTGCATGGCTTCCTGCAGTTATTTGTGATGGAAACCCAATCTATCATTACTAAACCACTAGTTCTAAGGTTTAACAGGTAAAAACAAGTCATTGATTTGTGGTAAGTTTCGACACAAAAAATTATAAAACCTTATCTGTGATAGACATTGCTAGCCATTTCAAAAAGAGGGTTGAGTTGTGGAACTTTCAATTAAGTCTAGCCGACACATATCTAAAATGTAATGGGGATATTGGAAAGACTTTAACTATGTGAGTGTGGAGGGTGTGCCACCTCTCAAGAGAATAAAAGTTTCTCTCGGGATCACTCATTAAATAAGATAAGCACATGACCTTTAAAAATGACTTTTTATCACAACGGTGATCACTTGTGCAGTTGAGCAATAAAAATAAAAAAATAAAAAATAAATTAAAAAAAAAAAAACTTAAGAAGCAAGAAATACAAGGGTTCGAGTACCCATGGGCGGTGAAATTCCACTCTGGTGTGCGTGTGTGGGGTGTGTGTATGTGTGTAAAAGAAAAAAAAAATAAAGAAATACAAGGCAAAGTGTCGATTTTATTAAACTGAAAGTGAATGTAGCATATTCGGTGATGAAGAGATAAAATAGACAAAATTGTCGATGGTGGTTCCGTCAGGCAAAACAACCGTGGATGGTCGATGTATCGCCTGAACCTAAATGGTTGAGAGATTGCTATGGTTTAACCAATGTGTCGTGACCTAGAGAAATCACTAAGTAAGGACTTGAAAATTTGAGATCCAATGACAAAGTTATGGATGAAAATCTATGCTATTTCCAACTTGCTACAATGATATGTTAGATAGAAGTGGAGAGACTAAACTAAGCTTCGCTAATTGATTTGAACTGGCTGCAACATTATGCTAGACAGAAGTGGGTAAACTAAACATGGCTAAGTTAAGCTAAGATAGATAGGCAACGTTAATGTGAAGTTGTA
Source organism: Magnolia officinalis (assembly GCA_021015155.1). Taxonomy (NCBI): domain Eukaryota; kingdom Viridiplantae; phylum Streptophyta; class Magnoliopsida; order Magnoliales; family Magnoliaceae; genus Magnolia; species Magnolia officinalis. Next base: position 8,937,145 of record JAJHSJ010000002.1, on the reverse strand, counting down.
TTTGTTTGAATTGGGGAGGGCTTAGAGCTCTTCATTATTTGTTGCTTTCGTAGACTTAGGTAGGTAGTGGCGTTGGGTAGCTCACTTTCGGGATTGATTGAACACTGGCTGATCTCAGCTCGAACTTGGCTCGGCTCGGTCCTCGAGTCTGATTGGCCAGCTCCGCTCGGTTCGGTCGACAGCTCGGGCCGAGTTCGAGCCAAGATTGAGCCGAGTTCGTCATTGAGGCATTTCCACAAACACTTGAACTGCAACTTCACAATCTCATTGTTTGTAAAACAGAGGCAATAGTTTTACAGGTGTTTTATCAAACACCTTCTAAGTAACATAAAAAATTGAAAAAAAAAAAAGAGAGCAAAAAAGTATTTATTTAATGTACATACCTTGCTTGCCACTAACTAAACCTTCCTTGCCACTAGCCAAACCTTCCTTGCCACCAGCCACATTTGGTTGAGTCATTTTATCAAACAGTTGGTGAGCAACATCAATGAAAAAGTAATCGAGTCACCAAACTAGTTCGATTCAAGCTGGATTCGATCCGAGTCGAGTTGAACTGTGGCCTGCTCGAACTCGGCTTGAACTCATGTTCGAGCTCAAAAAATCAGCTTGACTCGGCTCGAACTCTGCTTCGAACCGAGTCGAATCGAGCTTTTTCAAGTCAAGTTGAGCGAGATAACTGAGCTATCTCGGTTCATGTACACCCCTAGGGAGTCGACGCGGATTCCCCCACCCCCTGTCTTTATCCACGGACAGGCAATTCTGTGGACGGGCCCACTGTGATGTATCGGTTTCCATCACTCCTCTCGGTTCATTATAAGGTATGAGCACAAAAATGATCAGGCAGATCCATCGCTCAAGTAGACCACACCACATATGACTCTTGCATTTAATGCAATGGTCGGACCCACTGTGATGTATCGGTTTATCCATGCCATCCATCACTCCCTCGGATCATTCTAAGGTACGAACACAAAAATTAAGTAGATCCTACGCTGAAGTAGACCACACCACATATGACTCTGGCATTTAATGCAAATACCATTTTATGCTTTTGCATTTAATGGAACCCAACCTTATTATTTGGTGTGGTCCACTTGAGCGTTGGATATGCCCCTCTCTGTTTTGTTTTGTTTTGTTTTTGTTTTGTTTTGTTTTTTTTTTTTTTTTTTTCTTTTTTACATAACCTTAAAATGTTCAAAGAGAAGAGATGGACAGCATGGATAAATCGATACATCACAGTGGGCCCGCCCATAGAACTGGTCGTTCGTGGCTAGAGACGGGCGGGGTAGGATGCGATCCGCGTCCGTGGACCGAAACCTATCATTAAATACAGTTAATACAATGCCAATACTCAGGTGTGTATGAGGTTTGCGTGTATTAGGTAGTTGTTATTCTTCCGTTTGTTATTATTTCATTATTTTATATTTTTTAATACATCCATACCCTGCACAAACCCGCACCACATGGGCACTCGAGTCTTAGTTGTTATGGCTATTGAGACGTGCTTTTAGTCGTAGCACGTGGGTTTTGGTTTTTTAGTCCTGATGGCTGAGTGGGCCGAGACTGCTAAACAAACGACGACCTTGAAAGAACTTTCCACCTAACCAAGAGCTAAATAAACGACGGCCTTAAAACGACAATCTACCTAACCATTTCTTTTTAAAGATATGATTTTCACATTCTTTAGAGAGGTGATACACCTGCACTCATAAATTTTAAGCACGTTGGGGTCCCACTTACCTTGGGGATCAACCCAAGCCACGGAAGCAGATTGGCTGGTGTACCACATACCAGCTATATAGCTGCTGTAGGTACGTGTCGTGCGAAGACAGGGAAGCAGATTGGCTAGTGTACCTCACACCAGCTATATAGCTGTTGTAGGTACGTGTCGTGCACAAGACGGGCACTGACGCTCCTCAAGCTTTGAGTTGTACGGACGGTTCAAAGGAGATCAAAGTTACCTGGCCCCACAGTGATGTATTTATTATATCTGCACCGGTCATCTATTTTTAGAGATCATTCTAGAGCATTATCCACAAAATTAATCATATCCAAATATCATCTCCAAATGTCATCTGGACCACACCACAAATAGTAGTGGAGATAATGATTTTCACCATTAGAAAATTCATAGGGCCCACCATACTTATTTTCCATCCAATTTGTTCATAAGTTCACAAAGACTTGAATTAAGAGGAAAAACAAATTTCATGTTGATCCAAAACTTATGCAACCCCAATTCAATGGTAGACGTTCAATCCCCCACTGCTTTTTGCAGTGTGGTCCACTTGATTGTTAGATTTGTCATATTTTTCGTATCAAGCCTTAAGACAAGCTCGTCAAATGGATGGACGGTTTGGATATAACACATACATCATGATCATACCCACAAAACTTGCTGACGTCAATATAGCAGTTATATAGCTGGTGTGAGGTACACCAGCCAATCCGCTTCTGCGAAGACGAGCACTGATGCTCGTGGACCTGAGTTGTACGAACGGTTCAAAGGAGATCAAAGTTACATGGCCCCACAGTGATGTATTTATCATATCTACACCGTTCATCTATTTTTAGAGATCATTTTAGAGCATTCTCTAAAAATGAATCATATCCAAAGATCATCTAGACCACACCACAAATAGCAGTGGGGATAATGATTTTCACCATTAAACAATTCGTGGGGCCCACCATAAAGTTTATTTTCCATCCAATCTGTTCATAAGGTCACAAAGACCTGAATGAAGAGGAAAAACAAATTTCATATTGATCCAAAACTTCTATGACCCCAAAAAGGGTTTCAATGGTAGACGTTCAATCTTCCACTGCTTTTTGCAGTGTGGTCCACTTGATAGTTAGATCTGTCTTATTTTTCGTCTCAAGCCTTAAGACGAGCTCTCCATATGAATGGACGGTTTGGATATAACACATACCTCATTATCAGACCCACAGAACTTGCTGACCTAAATACAGCAGCGCATAGCTGGTGTGAGGTACACCAGCCAATCCACTTCGCAAGCCACGCACCTTCTGTTAAAAATGAGCCCAATCAAATCTGACCACGTCAGGGCTGCACCATGTTGGGTGAAGATCTAGATTGCCTACCGCACGTGTGCAGGGTAAGTTTCTGTGATCCAAAATCTTGGTGGGCCTAATGTGATGTTTGTGAGAAATCTTCTCCATTTGCCTGCTTATATTATAATATAGTAAAAAAATGAGGTTGTCACATCCCGAAATTCAGGTACTGAGTATGCACCCTTAAGCCTGAGTTACAATCCATGACTCGTACACTTAAGGCTTGTTTGGCCGGGCAGGGTGGATGGGATTAGGTTGTATTAGGATGGATTGGAAGGAGCAATGGAATAGGGGGATCCGGGAATAATAATGGGAGGCATGCCAAATAGCATGCAATAGAAGTTGGATATAGCAATCCCATGGGATTGCCAGCAATCCACTGACATCACCATCATTACCTTGAAATCACCCAATCCCTCTTAATCCCATCTATTTTGCTTAGGACATGTTTGGTTAGACGGCAGCAATCCCGGGATTGGCTGACGTAATCCCGGGATTGGCCAGGCGAGCCAAACATACTCGGTGGTGGTGAATTTCCTAGATATAGCAATCCCATGGGATTGACAGCAATCCACTGACATAGCCATCATTACTTGCCATCCACCCTAATACAATCCAATCCCATGGGATGGGCCCGTCCAAACATGCCCTTAGTGTACTTAAACCAGCGGGTCACAATATAATCTGAATTCTATGTTCGCATTAACCTCTATCAATACATTCATGTCAACTTAATCCATTCACAAACATTCATCACCACACATCAAAAGAAAATCAGGAAAACTAAATTGAGACTTTTATTAAGTCATTAGAATCATCAAGTTATTTAAAAATAAATATAAAATCTAAATTTAAAGTTATTCTAAAACAGAAATAAAATAATAATAGGAAACACATGTCCCATTTAATTATTCTACTGATCTAATAACATAAGCTCGTCTTCAGTTAAATATGGTCACTGATCCTATAGATCATCCTTCGGTTTGACTTCATATTCTTGCTCTTGAGTCGTTGTATCTGCTTGAATTTCATCTGTATGATTTTTCCATCAATAAACCATCAGCTGGCCAGGCCTAGTGAGTGAACCCACCATGGTTCATGTATGATACAATTAAAATAATACATAAAAGTAAAACATAAAAATTAAAATACAATGCAAATAAAGTAATTAAAGTGCATGCTGTGAATGAATTTTGATGATGCATCAAGTGGATATAAATAGAAACCGTCCACTTGTTTGAGTTAGATATCGACAACCTGCATCTGCACTTGCAGGCTTCTACTGTTTGTAGGCATGGGCAAGGCCTACATCCCCCCATTGGGCAGGCTTCCACATATAGTGGGCTTTTAATGGGTACACTGGGTTGTCCCCTAAGTAATATCACAAGTGTGTTAATGATGTTAGATATAAATGTTTGATGCAACAGTAATCATATCAACAGTCACATAAATCTCTCGCTTTGAGAGGTATTTCACATATTCATAATCCAATAATATTTTAACACTAATCAGTCCATAATCAATTCAATCAAGTCATTCACAACAACAAATTATTTTAATCATATGGAGATGAAACATGTTATGATTACTCACCTGATAATTAGAGAGAAAGACGATGGAGCGGATCAGAGAATATATACTTATAAATAATCCATATGCAGTACACATAAATAATACTATATATATATATATATAATAATATATATATATATATATATATATTTAAGTTCATGTATAAAGTATTTGATTGTTTTGATTACTAATTAATGTCATACATGGGAGTGATATTTAGGTTTTACAAGGTAACATACCTAATAGATAGGGTTTATTTTATCTATATCAGCTAAAAAAGGCACGCTAGATATCTTATAAGATGACCCACCACATGGATGGCTTGGATTTTCTAATAGCATATCATAATGATATATAATTTAGCTTATGTATATTTTTTCTTAAACATGTATGTAACTTATATAAGTTTTACCGAAATACATTAAATTATATATATGTAACACACTTTTTTTTATGTGGGTCCTACTTACAGGGATCTGGACTGATTATATGGTTACCATCACTATATTGACCATTGAGAAAAATTTTCAATCCAATCTAAAATCTGTGGGACCTGTAATAACCTAAATGATTATTGTATAACTACTATTGTTTTATTTCTGTATGGGTCGTACACATTTTGGATATGTTCTAAATTTACACTCTTAACCCATAGTAACCTTCTAAATCAAATGGATGGAGTGGAGACAATATATACATCACTGTGGGTCCACAATCTGATGACCCAAGATGGTTTCTAACGTTAGAAACCACACTTGTTTCAACGCTGGAAACCAAACTTTATTTTTTGTACTTATTTATTTATTTAATTTTTTTGATAGGTCCCATGATAATCTAAATTATAGGTGAGATGGGTAATCTCCTCATAAAGGACGAGCCCAAAAATATCCTCGAAATAACACTTTTGTGGCCCACATGAATACTCAAAGGTGCGCATTTAATTTTCATTGTTTTAGGCGATGTGGTCCACGTGAGTTTTCTTTCGAATAAATTTTTCAACCACATGACTCTTATTAAGTGACAAGATTATTAGATGGTACAGATTTGATACTTACATCAAGAAACCCTACATAGAAGGCCCATCAATCCGGACTAATTCTGGTTAATAAATCAACTTCACTTCATGCTGGACTGTTTTTACACCCATTTTATATTTTTTTCATGATGGTCCATACATAATATGTGTACATAAGATCTATCTCATTCACCATTTTGTCAATATCGTTTTAGAACATTGGTAAAAAAAAAATGAGGTAGATTCGTTATTCTAATGGGCCAAACTACCATGAATAAAACTGATCGTTCTTCCACCATTAAAACATATGCGTTTCTTATTTCAGATCCTCCTAACTATCTATGTAAGATCCGAGTTGTTCATTGGTCTACACAATTATTTTCTAATAGCCAAAATAATTGGTATCTCCATTAGAACTCCCTACGGCCCCAATGGATATTTCAACGGCGAATGCATCATAAATTCTATTTTGCACATTTTGGCCTACCAAAATGTTAATTTAGCCTGATTTTTGGAGGTTTTCCATATTTTGATCCTTAGAACCTAATGGATGGAATTGATCGGGCCGCATATACAAAATAAGTCAAATATAAAAAGTGTTTCCTTCGATTTCTTGTTACATGCGTAAGGTGTTCCAAGGTGAATCATGCATATGCGCACATATGATATATGTGTACATGCATTGCACCCATGGTAGATCCACAACGTCCATCACGTAGACCCAAGGCATAATAACATATATAAAAATAAAAATCTACACTACAATAAAATAAGTACTAACTTTGTAAGCCGTTCTTCTACTAATCTCCTACTTTCTCTTTTATCTTTTCTCTGTTATATATATATATATATATATATATATATATATATATCTCTTTATAATCGGTAAGAAATGTCCGTTCTTATAAAGAAAAAGAAGTTACTCAGATAAGATGGATAAGATAATGATAAGGGAGGTTGCAATCGGTTTGATCTCATTTTTTAAAAAAAAAAATAAAATTTTAAAATTTTAAAATTTAAGGAACCGGAAAATTTTGGAGTTGTCACAGAGGTAGATTTAAAACTCAAGTGGAAAAGAGTAGGGAGGGTAATGCCTACCCTTGAAACCTTTTCAAGGTCCACCTTATTGTTTATATGCCATCTAAACTGTGTATGAGGTCACTTACACCGGGAAGAATTGAAAATTGAAAAATATCAGCCTGGTATGGAACTTTTGTGGTCCATTAATGTTTCAACGGTGGTCATTTTTGTCATACCTCACACTTTGGATTATGAGTGTGCAACCTCATACCTGAGTTACAATCTATGACTCATAGACTCATACAGTAAGTGTACATTATTCTCATAATCAAACAGTTGCTTTGAAGCACAATTAAATGCATTTTATTTTGTCACCATGTTAACATTCATATACTCACTTGATTACACAATTTTTTGTTGATTCCCAATCCATAGCATTCATATACTTGTACGCTAAGTGTACAATCATATGATAAATGATCAAAATTAGTTTACGTCTACCCATTTGGAATTTTATTTAATTAAAATAATCAATTAGAGCCCGACAAAGTCATACTATAATTAATTCTCATATTTAATCTAAGTGGGTGGCTAACAGTGAAGTGGGAACTGACAATGGGTGTACTAACAAGCTAACAAAAAAATAAAATTTAATCTAAGTAATAATAAATAAAGAGAATGAAAGTTAAATATCTTAATGAATTCTCAAGCCAAATACGACTATTGATTTTGAGCATCATCCTCCAACCCAACCTTATTTGTTGGCACTTAACTCGGATTTCCTGTCTCGTTTGCATTTGTATGGTTTTCAATGCACAACGTTAGTTGGTCGAGCTAATGAGCGAGCACAACATGGTTCATAAGTAACACAATATATGATAGCATAAATAAAATAAATAGATATGTATGCAGTATGAGCATGCATGGATGCAAAGATGTCATGAGATGCATGCTAAGTGGGATGATCGTCCACTTGCTTGGGTTGGATATCCGTCAACCCAAAAGTTGTACCCTTCATACATCCATCATAGATAAGCATATATAATATGTACCACATCCATCTAGGTAGGCATAGGTAATCATACATATGTTCCATGATTAGGCTTCTACTATCGTGGGCATTTGACAACAAATCTACCAAACATAACCATCCAAGAAAATTTCCTAGGAACTTAAGTCGTAAGGTGTGCATGCAATCACGATGGATGCATGTAATGTATGCTCAATGTCTATGTATCGATATGTATATTCAATCAAATACATCACTCTCTAAGGGGAATAACAGATCTATGTATCATCATGTCTAGTCAATGATTGGCATGCATGTTTGCATGTTCAGTATTCATCAAAATCTTTCAAGGCATATATTAGAAAGCAATGATCATAAATAATGCAACACTTTAATAATTACATGGCAACTACATCAAACATAACAATCACAATCAATCACATCATCTATCTTAATCGTGTCAGTATGAGACACGTTGAGATTTACTCACCTATTTACCGTATGGTTGAATCTTTCAAATAATCCAACGTTTAGAAACTATGCTTTAAATCCCTAGTAAGATTATTTAGTAGACCACAATTCAATCACATTATTCCAACAAGCTAGAGGAGTCCACATTTGATTCAAGCAAGATGATCCAATATTAATTCTTTAATTAAATTTAGAAAACAACAGGAACTTTCAATCAATGCAATCGATCGATCAAGATAGCTCGAGGCCTCTTTTAATTGTTCGAACCCTGCTCGTTAATCGATCAAGCTTGGTTGAATTAAATTAGTTTGCTTGATGGGCAAATTTGGCCGTTATCGATTGAATAAGTTCGATCAATTAAGATCGATCAAGGATTCCCTCGATCAATCGAACTAAGTTATGAAATATGACTTTTGGTTACTGGATAAAAATCGACATCTTCGAACGATCGAATGAAGTCAGACGGGTTCTGCCTGTTACATTATCCGATTTTCCAAAAACAACTTTAGGTTTCTCATTTTTTCGAAGTTTTGTGATTCTAATAGATCCCTGGACTTGGGCCTAACCAATCTATTGGTTTCTCTTGTCATCTAATTTAGATTAACCATAGGTTCACTTGGATCCATAATACCTGAAATATACTATATTGTCAATAAAAAGTGTCTTTTAGTGAAAATCCATTATTATCTACGAAACTCGTGGATCTTTGTGGGAAATCCATTAGTCGGATTACTCTAGAATTTGAGGGCTGAAATCCATTAGTCAGATTACTCTAGAATTTGAGGACTTAATATGATTTGGCATTAAGATCAATTGATTTGATTTCCTAGACGAAAATAACTTGATTTCTCATAGCCGATCTTTTGTATTACAGGAACTTGTGTAAAAAATACTTTCTTTCATCAAAACTTTCTTACATTTTAAAATGTAACGCCCCGAATTTCGAGGGTCAAGCAAAGGCCCAACTCCCGAGATTCGTCGTATCACTTATGCAACATAGATAATGATGATTAAATGTTGTCCATATTAGTGCATTAAACATGAATGAGATTATATTAAATTAACATATCATACTCCAGAGATGATTACAGTTAGCAAGCAGAAGACTGATAGATATATAAAGTGTATAAGTGGATATAAACCCCAGAGTATGATCATGTCACCAGGCTGAATAATTACATGTATAGTTTCAAAATATACAAAATAATAAAGTGTGTAAATGTCATATAATCCATATCCCTGTAGCCCGATACGCAACTCCAGGTCTACGCAGACCCGCTAGAGAGTTGCATGTAGGAGAACTCCTCCTCGTCATCATAGAAGACAGGCTCCATCTCGTAAGCCTCGTTATCACCTAAAACTAAAACAGGGTCTGGTTGGTGTTTTAAAATACCGTCCCAGAGTGGGAGTGAGTGATTAACTCAGGTAGAGCTATAAGGCAAAGGTTAACATGTTATCAATTTAGTCAAGCAGTAATGATTTAAAACCAATACAACAGCATTCCTAAGTACTCTGGTTAATGCAAGGATGATATGTGTAATGATGCATGCCCTCGCCTACACTCTCTCTGCGACATCTCTCACGATCGCGCATTGCAACCCTTCCACTGTACTCAACTCCTACGCCAAAGGCACATGCAATGCGGTGAATGATAATGTTAGCCCCAGTCCTAATTAGACACATTCATACAGCAAGTTCAGGAAGCTAAGGTACCTCCCTTTATGTCATTACCCACAACATGATCCATCTAGGGTCGTCAATCCTAGTTAATCACAGATGATAGGCAAGTTATAGGGCAACGTCACCCCTGATTTAGAAAACAGTGGACAAGCAAGTTTCGGTCACTATTGAAGAGGCTCGTCACCTCAGCGTAGACCTTAGTT
>JAJHSJ010000002.1:8878035-8927003 GCA_021015155.1 Magnolia officinalis | reverse complement strand
CGTTGATTATCCCTGGGAGGAGGTCATTTGGGTCGATTTTCAGGGTAACTCAGGCCAAAACGGAGGAAGTATCCGGTTTCCCCCCCTTTCCACGCACGTACGGGTGTTGAGCTCAGAAAGAGGTATGTTATCACCCTTATTCTCAATGATTTTGGATGAAGGTTTGGGGCATGTTTGGCTGCCACTTAAAAATGAATCACATCGCATTTTATAAAATCAATTCGTATGAGAGATCATGATGTATGTATATGAAGGTGTTCTGTTCTCATTTGATACCGGTTGGTACTGGGCTGCTGTGGGACCCACGTCAACCGTGCATCCGATCCACCTCGTCCATCATGTTCTCCTCCTCATCATCACCGTAGGATCCAAAAATCATCCGATATAACCTGCTACATCTGATCCTCTCTCTCTCTCTCTCCTATTATTTATCTTGCACTATCGCATAGTTTCTGGTTACACAAACGAATTGTGGAAGTGGTAAACCAAAATAGAAAGGCCCTGTTTGGAGGGCAGATTCGGTCAGGTCGGGGTAACACCAAGTTCGGTCAGGCCGTGACTTTGGAGCCTGCCTTGATGTATGTGTTTATATATCCATGCCATCCATTCGTTTTACCAGCTCATTTCAAGGTATGGGTCCAAAAATAAAGCAGATCTAAATCTTAGGTGGACCACACCACAGGAAACAGCAGTGATTGAATGCCTACTGTTAAAAACTTCTTATGGCTCACCGTAATGGTTATTAGCCATCCAACCTGTTGATGAGGTAACACGGTCCTGGATGAAGGGAAACCGCAGATATCAGCTTGATCCAAAACTTTTGTGCCCACAAGAAGTTTTAATGGTCGATTGCCCACTGTTTCCTGTTGTTGTTCACCTGAGATTTGGATCTGCTTCATTTTTTAGGCTCATGATCTAAAATGAGCTGCAAAAATGGATGGACGCATGGATATACAACACATACATCAAGGTGGGCCCCATGGTCATGGCGTGACTGAACTCGGTGTAACCTGACCGAATCCGCTCCCCTGTTTGGTAGACGCCTAAAAATGAGCTGATCTCACTTTTAACTAACAGTAATCATGTATTAGAGATTTTGATCTCTAATACATAATGAGTTCATGTTAACTATGATTATGTTTTACAGATGAAGATTTCTAATACATAATTACTGTTAGCTAAAATGAGATCAACTCATTTTTAGGAGTCTACCAAACAGGACTTAGTGTTTTTCTAAATTCTTAAACTTTTTGGATGTTAAAATGTCTATCCACTGTTCAATTAAAACAGAGTTTTGCTAATTCATTAGCTCCTTAGGACTGGGATGTTCTTCACCATCCCATAATTCCTAGATTGCGGATTGCTTCAGGACATTGGAGAACGAGTATCCGTATGTTACTTCTATCTCTAATGTGTAGTACACTAGTGGTAAGGTCATGTTCAAGATTTTGAACGACGACATCGGCAGGCATATCCCAAAAAGGATACGATACAGGGCACATCGGACTGTATTGGCCAATGTGGGTCTGTATTGGCCTTTTTTTAGATCAAAACATCTTGAGAAAACAAGGGGAAGACTGATCTTCTGCTTTTTACCAAGTCTCATTTGTTGTTGCACGAAGAATGCCCCTCTGCTGCTTCACCGGTTTCTTTGCCTCATTTGATATCCCCTATATCTTCTTTGAGATGTTATGCTGCCTTATGAGGATTCATGAAAATGAGTCTTCTCATCCTTTCAACCACACCGTGTTTATTTTAGTCTTGTACTTTTTTTCAGTCACTATCTTGTTCCTGAATTGATGACGGTTAAGATAAGAAGGGACTGACTTGTGGATGAATTCGTGGAGGCGGCCAAATTTGTTAAGGGTTTACATCCAGTCTTCGTGTACTCAAGAATACCATTCAGAGTTACCATCTTGTTCTCATTGCTCCACATCCACTTGAAAACTGCTTCTTCCTAGCAAGTTTCTCCTCCAATTCAGTGGGGTGTTTCGAGGCTGAGGGAGAGGGTGTGAACGGTCTTTTGTTCCTCGCAAGCTCCTTGGTTGAGGGAGAGGTGGTGACATTTTTGGGCTGTCAATTGCTTCTTCTGAAGAAGAAGATTGGGAGCGTCTTGTGGCCATTGACATTGGATTTCGGAGAGAGGGACTCATTGTGGGATTCCCCCAAAGTCTACCAAGGCTAAAATCTTACGGTTACTGATATTGGGACTACTTTAAGTGAACGTGAACTGTTGTTGTATTTCTCTTCTTAACTGTCTATCTATAGCCTGTGAATCAGAAGGTTACGACTTCCCGTCAAGGATATTTTATAGTCATGGTCCATCCACGGTTGAGCACAACAAACCAACGGTCTACATTACCAGATCTTGGGCCCCACCTATCAAAACTGAACATCGCATGTATACAAACATGTGAAGATTTGCGTCACGTATATCATATAAGCCCCCTCTCATGTCAGCATTCCATTCTCTCCTCAATCACCACCACCCCAAAGAGGAGGAGAAAGAAGATATTCGAAATTTGAAACAGGACTCTGAGAAATTTTGGGAGTCTTTTCTACATTTCTCGATATTCCTGTCTTTCAATCTTCTTCCAATCTCTATGCATTTTTAATGACTTTCGTGAAAATGAAAGGAATTGGTGGTTCAAGGAATTGAAAAATTACCAGCCACATTTGAAAACTTGTTTTTGAAAAATCTGAACATATGTTGCTGCTAAACACATTCCATCCAAACAGAACTCCAATTGGATGGAAAAGACTTCGATTTTTTATTTTTGGCAAAGAGCAAATCCCATTTCATCGGAATTGAGTCTCATGTCTGCTGCATTGTTCATACCCAGATGTGCATGTGTAATCAAACAACTGCAAAAGAGACGCCTTCTAAGGCTAGTCGGGGCGTCATGATATTGAATGGTGCACCTGCCATGTGATTTAGGCTATTTATCTGTTTTATAGTATACAAAATCAGTTACATTATGGCTGTAACAGCTGTTACGTAACAGTAACGGTCACAACTGTTATGCATTATGGGGCCGAAATTGCCATTATAGAAAAAAGGGCCGTAGCAGCCCCCTAACGGACCTGTAGCAGTCCAGAAATTGCTTTTTCAAAAAGGAAAATAAAAAAGTTGTAACAGCCGGGAGCCGTAACGGCCATAACAGCCCGTATCGTAACGGTAATGGCAATGGCCGTTACGGCCACCATTACTGTTATGGAACACCTTGATCTGTTTGGCTCCACCCTGGATGTGGTATGGCTTGAAAAAACCATTTCTCTGCTTAAGATTTTTTTCTTTCTTCTTTTCAAGGGTCATTGATCACACCATTTTCTCTTCATTTTTCATTCACTTCGTGTTTTCTTTTTGTAGCCTTTTCTTTTCTTTTCTTTTAATATTTCATGTGTATACTTCTATTTTTCTTTATTTTCATTTTTCATTTTTCATTTTTCTTTTGTAGTTTTTGGTTGTTGGGTTATGTTCTTTTATCTTATTTTTGGGTGATGGACTCAAGTTGTTTTGTAGCCTGTGATCCACCTGAGGAACACTTGGGTTGGGCTCGGGCTTAGGCTTAGCATAAACATTTCAGGCCGGACTCGGGCTAGACTATTTTGACCTGTGCCGGGTTCAGGCCTATGTTGAACAATGTGGCAGAGCTTGGCCCAGCCCTAGCCCAGCCCGTTGACACCCCTGGAAAGCAACCTCCTACTGGATTTTCTTTACAAGCTAATTGTCACTTTTTAGGATAGCCTTATATTTAGCTTTACAGTAACTGGTGCCTAAGAGTGGTTGACAAGCCATGAAAATGCTGCTAGCCAGATAAGGCTATCCAGAATACCAGACAAAACTTTTTGAGCAATCAAACAGGTCCTTAATGTAAGAGTTCAGTGGTTTGTGAATGTCATGGGCGCATTGTGCAATTTTTATTTTTTCCCTTAAAGTGCAATGCTCCAGCCCTTTTCTTGATGCTTGGGCCAAGAGTTATTATAGTAGCCTTAGGTTATCAGTTTGTTCAAGTAGGGTCTGTGGTTCAGCAAGCCAAATTGTCGATATGAAGGGCTTCACCATTGATGCTCCATGCACCAGAAGTCCCCTAGACCTAAAGATCCTAACCATCAAATATTTAGTCATTTTTTGGGTTGAACGTGAAGCTCTGCTATATATATATATATATATATATATATATATATATATATATATATATATATATATATATATATACTATCCTCTATTTCCAAGCCATGAAATGATCCAGAATTTTCCCAACTGGGAGATTCTCAATGCATGATCCATCCACCAGCAGAGCCCATAATATCAATGATTTTGATCACCGAACCATGCGCCCCACTTTACAAACTGAAAACCTGAGTGTACTGTAGAAACTCTCTGCCAAAGCATTGTACAATACCTCATATCCCTAAACATTGAAAGTATCAAGATTTCAATCTTCCTTCTCAGTGTTCAGTTAACAAGAGAGCTTGTAGTTTAGTTGGAAACAGCATTCTTTTTTATGTAATTTATTTATTTATTTGCTGTTTCAGGAGTTCCATGGATACCCAACACTTCATTCAAGTTCAAATATATTTGATGTTCAGTATTCATTCCATCCTATTCTTAGCTGGTGTTGGCACTTGTTCTCATATTCCTCCCTTTTCCAGCAAGGTGAGTGTAAGACAATGCTTTTTTAATTCCCAATATGTAAGGCAATGCTTCTTTTTTGAGTTTCCAATATGTTGATTAACACTGGAAATTTTCTGATATTAAATGGTAATTGCACTCATATGTTTGGCTACTTGTAGAAAGAGGTCCATCAATTTAACTTTAGGAAATTTCGTTAACAAATATAAAAATGATTGCAAGAAAGAGGGTATATGCACAAGATCTTTGATAGTCGGATCCTTTAAAAACTAGAGTACCTTTGATACTACATGAATTTTAAATTTTAGAATCTAGTCCCACCATTTTTGTAGAATATAAAGTGAACCACATCAGTTGACATGATTGTACTGGTGACCTCTAACCAATAGTTGTTGTCCAATGTACTGGTAATTTTTTGTTTAGAGGATCGATTGTACCAAAACCTTGATGTACAACATGTGGCGGTATTTGTACCTGTACTTGGATAACAAATACATTATGTTCCCAAGCATGGTTCAATATAATGTGTTGCATCAGCCAATATTTGTCTGTTTTTTTTTGAAAAATTGAAAATTCGATACAAGCTACATATTGGCTAATATGATTGATGTCTTTTACATATCGGTTTTTTGAAGAATTGATGTCCTCAAAGATATTTGTATTTTGAACCCTGATCCCCACAAGAAGAGTAGATCTCAGGCTGTCATACTTAAGAAAGTAAATTCTGGTGGAACTAGAAAGTTGACAAAAACAACCTTGTAGATGGTCAACCTTTTTTGTCTTCCAGTGAAACAGATCAAATAAGAGGATTATCAAGGAGCAAAAAATGTGCTCATGTTGGTGCTTTCATTTGCCTAACAATTTTTAACCTTATTTGACACAACGTGTACAAGGAATTATCCGGATTGGTCTTGAAGTGTTTGAGCTTCATCAATGGTCCACCTGTAGTGAATGGATGAGATGCTTTGTTTCACAGTATGTTTACAGCCTCCCGTTAGTTGGCCACAATTGAAAGCAGGCAACTACCTAGGAATAGCTACACTCCTTTCCATACCGCTGTGAAGCATGAATCCACGGTGACTTGCATTGCAGTGGGATGGGTTGTATGCACATAGTACTTCAGGAAGTTTCACGCCATCCCCAGTTGTTCTTGGAGACTACATTTTTAAAGAGTCTGTAGATAGTGTTGTTGAAGACCTCGTCCAAGCCATTTGCAGTTGCGTGGTTAGGTGTAGAAAACATGTGTTGGATATTGTACTTTGAGCATCACTTCACCATCTTGTTCTTGAAGGGCGTCTGGTTGTTAGTGATGATGCAATTGGGCACTCCAACCTGTAGATGATTTTACTTTTTATGAAGTTGGCAGCAATGTGTCCCTTGGCACTGCTATGGAAAAAAAGGGTAGATACTGACAGTGTTTAACTTGATGCTGTCATGGGGCTGTATAGAAGTCCTCAAAATATTTAGAAATCACCATCAAAGAATACCCAAAGATGGGAAATTTGTAGTAAATCATGGGCATTGCTTTATTAATCCATTCAATATGCAGTGGGTAATGCCTCGATCTGTGCGGGAACTTCCTTGGGCTTGGCATGGAGGTGGGGTGGAAAGAGTGGGACGGTTATTTGGCATCTCATGCTTCTGGCCATTTGGTGGGTTCCTTGGAGAGAAAGAAATAGTCACTGCTTCACTAATGGCTTTATATGTCATTTTAACAGCATTCCAAATGAAACTATTGTCTAGGATTGTCTGTATGCTTTCAATGGTTCTTGCTTCCTTTTCCATCTTCCGGTTCATGATGCAGCTGATGTACGCATCAGAAAAAGAAAAAGAAAAAGAAGAAGAAGAATGGAGTTTCATGAATATGTTAACTCCATCTTATGCTGAAGTTTACTAGAATTTGCTTGTTTATTACTTTGATTGGAATTTGGATCCATTCTAGATCTTCAGAGACATTTGCTGCAGATGGTCGCTGTTAGAGGTGCATTTTCATAGTGTAGGAGTTACAGGGCTTTGCTCATCAGCAAAACTTAAAAGAAGGTGCCATTTTTCACAAATCTACTCTGATATGCCCCCACAGTGATGGGGGACCCCCTGAAACTCTCTCAGATTGGTAGATTTTAACCCTTTGATGGTTGAACTATTTTTCTGACCATTTCTGTCTTCTCCCCAATTGTCATTGGTCGAAGGGTTGATATCTTCCAATCTGGAATTTTTATGAGGCATCCCCTTTCCAGAATGAGGCCCATCAGATGAACGGTCTGGATCACCGAACGTTTGGAATCCTTCATGTCATTGAATTTTATATTTGATGCCGAGCAGGACCCTATATATTTATGCCCTTTAGTTTGTAATTATGCATTTTGCTATGTTTTGTTGATGTATTGGCCTTAAATAGTCTATGGTTGTTCGGCAGTGAAAATTGGGTTGCATTTTAGTCTTCTTTCTTTCTTTTCATGGTTTTCTAATCCCATTCATGTGTCTAGCCCTCCTATCCACACACACAATCACACCTGCCAATAGGAAACACATGTTCAGGGTCCAACCGTCCAAGTGGTCTGCCAGGTGGATAACAGTTAGATACCCTTTCTCAAAATGAGGCCAGTCCACTCATCCAGCGGGCCATGGTGTATGAAACAAATGGACAGCTAAACTAGTTTTTTTCTATCTGTTTATTTTGTACATTATGGCCCACCTTATGAGTGAATTAGCCTAATTGATGGAGAAGAGCATCTACTCGGTCTGGCCACCTGAATCCTGATAGACCGCTCAGAGTTTGCACTTGTGTTCCATGTTGGCAGTTGTGCCTGTGTGTAGATGGGTAGGTTATGACGGGTGTGGGATTAGCAAGGCTCCTTTATTTTCAAGCCGGCAAATGTAAGTATAAAAGAGTTTAATCTGAGTTTTGGTCAACAGGAGAGCAGTGGAAGTATCATCTGCTGTTTGCCATGTTCCCAGGAGCACCTTCTGAAATCATTGTCTGAGAAACATAATACCTTGCTCAATTCAGATTTTCCAGGACTTTTAGCCCAAGAATTATGTTCCTTTAAGTCCTGTAAAGGGACAATACGTAATCCAAGTTCCACGCTCAGACTCTCAGCACTGCGACGGCATTTGATTGGCGAAGGATCTCATCGTCGCCTGGTTTTCCTCCATGAAGTTCAATTTCCATTCAGATGCTATTACTGCGTTATCTGCACATCTTTGTAGAGTAGTGGTGATAGAAAGACTGCCATCTGGGACCTTTGCGGACCCATTTGAGCTACAACATCTTGTTCAGCGTGGTGGTAAGAAGCGGTCTTTCTTATATTCCAGAAGCAAGATTATGATTCATGGAGAAATATAAATGGCTAGTTGCAAGACTAGGATATTGGATCATACTACCCTCACATTCTAGTATAGCATGTGTACGGATCTGGTATTCATCTGGTGGACCCCATAATGTATGTGGCATTGCCCAAAAGTAAGGCACACGTAGGGTTGCATTTGTATGAAAATATGGTGGTTAAAACAATGACTGACTACTGTGTCTGATGTGTTTTTGTGGCCAGCCTGATGACTGTAGCATCCTGATTTTCAGGCCAATGCACATAGGGCACACCTGATGAACAGCCTGGATCTCTCAAAAACACACCACATTCGCTGTGGTGAGGGGGAGTCGGATCCAAAAGTTCAAGTCCCCCAAATAGCTGTAGCTGGGGCTCATGACTACAGCTTTTAAAATCCTCTTATAAGTTCTGGTGCTTTGGCTGAGAGTGACTTTATGGTATGCAGTGTTTCATGATGCTTCTGTTTTTGGGGACACGAATCTGGAATTACCTTCAGCTCTTTCCAACCGATCTGTTGTCGAGGTTCACATGGATGTCAGTCGCAAGCTTCTCTCAGGGAGCGACGAAGGACTTGAAATTTCCATAGAGCTGCCATTACATGCACGATATCCAGTGAGTTTGAAATGGACCTGCTTAGGGAAAAAAGGAAAGAAAGAAAGAAAGAAAATAAAATAAAATAAATAAAACATTAGCTTTCCAGAATCACCTTGAAATACAGTAGTCCTTTTCCAAGATGAAAGTGGATCATTTCTCAGGGTTATTATGCAGTTTTGACAAGAAAGATCGCTTTCCATGGAATGTCAATGGTGTGCTCAAATAAAGAAGGGAAATATGCAGTTCTCAGCTGGATGTAGCGGCATTTTTTCTTTGGCCGGTATTCTGTACAGGTGGGAACAGGTGGGACCTACCTGTCAGTGATCCAGGCCATTCATTTGGTAGACCTACTATGGATGGGTAATGATGCAAGAAGGCTTATATCATATGATACTAGTGTTATAGTAAAATCAAAATAGAGCTGAGGGTCAACCTGGAATATGATCCAGTGACAGAAGGATTAGATTGTTCTGTGGAGGTGATTTTTTATCTGTCGACCATCCATGGTGTGGCCCACCAGATGCATTGATCATTGATAGGCAGGCCCCACTGTTACAAGATGATGGCCCCAAATTCCTCTGGAATACATGGTGCTTCGCTTCTTAGTTATGCACCATCACCATCTAATCCTTATACCAACTAATTGGGCCCGGCTACATGAATCCTTTTGCGCCATTCACTCTATCAAGGGCCATATCTTCAGTTAGATCTAACAGGTTACCAAGTCTTATCTTACTACCTTTCTACCTCCACCCACATCCTCTCGGGCCTTTCCCTTACCCTTTTAGAGCCTTCAACTTGTATGAACTCACTCCTTACTGGCACGTTCTTTGTCTTTGTTGCACATGACCAAACTATCTAAGTCTACTTTCCCTCATCTTGTTATCTATTTGTGCTGCTACTAAATTCCCTCGAACGCATTCATTTTTTTATTTTTTATTTTTTGTATCCTTTCTTGTCTCGACACTTATCCGTCACAACATCCTCATTTCAGCTACACTCATCCTATGGACATGTTGTTCCTTAACTGCCCAACATTCTGTTGTCCCAAGCTTGGCTGGTCTTGTAACCATCCTATAAATTTTCCCTTTCAGTTTGAGTGGTACATGAGGATCACATAAAAATTTAGAGCCCCATCTCCATTTCTTCCACCCCGCTTGAATTCTATGGGTGACATCCTTCTCAATCTCTCCACTCTCATGAATTATCAACCCAAGATATTGGAAGCAAGTATTTTGGGAAACTTCTTGGTTAGCAACTTTACTAATTCCTATTTCCCACTCCTATTGTTACTAAAATTACACCCTATGTACTCTATTTTAGGCTGGCTAGTTTTAATTCCTTTAGATTTTAAATCACCTCTCCATATATATAGCTTTTTGTTTATGCCCTCCCTCTTTTTGTCAATCAAAACTATGATTGAGAATTGTAGGGTCCTGAACTCCTGATGCATCAGGATGTTAGTAGTATCTGATGCATCAGGATGTCAAAATTGTCTGATGCATCCAGTTGGTACAAGTGAGACCGTGGTTAGTTGATCCAGATTGTTAAACCAGTGGGACCCACTTGGATAGAAGATGTCCATGAGATCTCTAGATTGGAAGATCCTAGCCATCCAGTATCTGCATTTTTCTGGAGCACCATGTCAAAAAAAAAAAAAAAGAAGTTATTAATGGCCTATTTGTGGGTCACTGAATGAATTTGAATGGTTAGGATCTTCCAAATTTGGAAATTTTGGTACAAACCTCATCCCTGGGACCTATCCTATTCATATGAACATTTTGGGTGACTTAACCATGGGCCTCATT
The DNA here is from genome assembly GCA_021015155.1 of Magnolia officinalis. Taxonomy (NCBI): domain Eukaryota; kingdom Viridiplantae; phylum Streptophyta; class Magnoliopsida; order Magnoliales; family Magnoliaceae; genus Magnolia; species Magnolia officinalis. The sequence goes on along the minus strand of JAJHSJ010000002.1, from coordinate 8,916,636 downwards.
CGTCAAGATTGGCATGTCTGAACGCTATTAAAATTCTGATGCGCCAGGACCTCATAATTTCTTCACATGAGGTATTTCAATGCTCTGGCCTATTGATTGTACAGACTGTTAGGGTTTTATTTGGTACAGGCGGGCCCCATTATTTGGTGATAGAAGGAATTGATATTATGGACCCCACATTATAGGGTCCAAGCACCAAAAATCTCCCAGATGGAAAAACCCTTCTAACTTTGAATTGGTGGTCAATGAAGAAATGGTAAAGAAAGAAAATACAGCCAAGGTTCCCATTCAACCAATAAATGGCCAAATATGCTATCTCTAAGATACTCAGATCTGGCGGATTTTTTGTGCATAGGCTGTACACTGTCAGGCCAATCATCCCTACGGTTTCTATCATTCAACCGTGGGCCCACTGGTACAAACTGAAAGCCTGGATGTATGGCAATCTTGCCATTGAGCGCTGTAAGTACCGCTCCTCATATGACTGACTTTCTGCAAGAAATACAAACCATCATGTCTATAGCAATTTCAGCAAGAAATGATTTATGTAGAAGCCAAGGAAGTAACATCTTATTAGCTTCTACTAGCATGATGATGATGATGATATAAGAGCTTTGGTAAGCTACACACGCCTACAAGGTAGTTCATGTACATGCCACCTATGCGCTGGCATGCCATCAGGTGCAATATCCAAGCTGTTCATCAGGGTGTCTGACCATTTAGATGTTTTCGCCCAAAAGTAAATCTGGTCCATCGAGCAGGTGAGCAGTTGGAAGGATGAGAAAACTTCAGTCAACTTTTTTCAGCTGTATTTATTTATTTATTTATTTGTAAATTGTGGCCCACCTGACAAGTGGATTGATCTGAGTCTTGTGTGTGTACATCTACATAGCGGTACTCTGATGAATGGATTGGATTTCGTACCAATATGCCATGCTCGCACACATGTAGTGTTTTCGTGAGCTACATTGTATGCATGTATGGGCTTAGCAAAGCGCTGATGATAATATCTTGCAGTCCCCTTTTCGTGAATATATATACACAACTGCAATACAACACCATGCTAGCATGATGCCTATGACTGGTTGAAGAGAATCTCCATGACAAGAAAAGAAGATTATCTTTAAATGCAGGTCCTGATATTATCGTAAAGATATGTTTGTGTTTCTATATTTTTTATAAAAGAGCCATTATGTTTTAAATTTGCTACCATTATTGGACAGAAAACTCGATCAAAATCATATATAATGAATTCCTGGGTCTTCTTTCTTTCCTTTTTTTTTTTTTTTTTTTCCCGTTTTTGCACCCTTTTCCATTCTTAAACATCCATTGTTGCAGCTGCTGTATTTGCATGGTTCCATTTTTAAACCTTGGTGGAACATTGGGTGATGGGCTCTTTGATGGAATTGGTCTGGATGATACTCAAAACTCTTTCTGATCATCCCAGAGAAGTTTCCAATCCTACTCCTGACATGTGCCAATGTGTCAGTGTGTATGTCATCCTGGCCATTCATTGACAGGTCTGATATGCATGTCCCCTCATCCAAATACAGACTATCCTGGCCATAAGCAAGGTCATGTTTTTAAAAAAAGAAAAAAAAGAAGAAGAAGAAGAGACCAACCACTGGTTCACATTAGATCTACATGCATGGCCACCTGATTGCTGAACCTTTTCAGGGCACAGAACTTGTACAGCAGCCGCCTTTGGATCTGATACACATTTACCAAGAGTAATACCCTGAGTTTGTTATTGAGACCGACGTTTGGGTTCACACTCACTCAACTCCTGCTTACTAGAGCTGTCAATGGGTCAGGCCTAGGCCAGTCAAAATCAAAATGTTTGAGTGGACCCAATTGGACCAGCTCAAAATCCAGGCCGCCAACCTCAGGCCTTGCCAATTGCCAGACCTACCACTTAACATTAGTGAAAGCTATCCCTATTTGGGTCTCTAATGAATAACTTTCTTTTGCAGCCCCTTGATGGAAGTGGCAATGGCTACTCAAGAGTCGAGATGGGTGTGCCCCACTTGCTGATGCGCTGCGAGCCAGAAAATCACAGCATGAGGATTGCTTGTGGACGTCGATTGCTGAGGACCCAGAGTCGACAAGCGATGAGGTTGCAGTTTGGCCTATACCTTGCGGGAATGCGGCACATGCAGGCATTGTATCCGCTGTAACATTTCTCTCAGCCTTGATATCTGCTGTTTCAATTCTTTTCACTGCCATATACTTTTCTTCTCATCAGACTCAATTTTATCAGAGAGCTAACAAATGATGATCTGGGAAATGATCCTTAAAATCTTTTTTTTTTTTTTTTTAATGTTTTTTATGAAGAGGTGATCAGACGGTTCATCGGGCGGGCCCCATTTTGATGGGCCATTCCTGAAATATGTCCTTGATTGGATGAGTTTATGTCCAATGGTTGCCTACAAATGGATGGTGGAATGTAAATGCAGTGATTTGTCATGGATGGGATTTTACTCTTGGGAGATAAGTCGGGGTGGCTACATGGTGGGCCTGCCAGAGTAACAGCCTGGATCGCTGAGCGATGGGCACCACTTATAGGCAATGAGCACTGGAAGTTGTGGTGCCGTCTCATCTTTCCCACCAACATACCACTTGTGCAGGACATCTGTACTAATAAAACAGCAGGTCCTACAATTAAGATTTTCTGGCAGAAAAATCAGGCTGTTCCATTAATCAGATGTATGAGATCAGACGGTTCAATAGGTGGACCCTGGCACATCCATCAAGTCAAAGTGCATGTTTGGTAAACTTACGTAAAGAAATAAATTTCATGCACAAGGTTTCATTGGCACACTTCTCATTCCCACTTTTCCCTCTAGTGTGGCCCGCTAGAGTTTCAGATCAGTCTGATTTTTAGGCTCATGTCTTAACATGAGCTGTCTCAAATGATGAATGGATTGGATCTCATGCCAATGTTCCATGATGTCGCTCTTGTACATGAGCTGCTTCTTGCACGCTTGGGCTTAGGAAGACTCTTTCAAACACACTGACATCTCTCGGTTGCTGGCACAACTTCAGCCACTGGATGGAATCCAGCCAATCCTGATGATTGCTCAAACTGTGATTGCATATGTATGTGTAACAAAAAGAACTGTGGGGCCGACTGTGACCTATGTATTACTTCCACTCAGACCATCTTGAGGCAGCAGATTTTCGGATGTGATCCAAAAAATTTGGGCAATCCAAAACTCAAGTGGGCCACACCAGTGGCAGATGGAAACACCCACCATTGAAGCCACCATGGAGCCACTGTAGTTTTTATGCCCACCCAAATAAGCCACCATTGGTGAGTCGTATGTTTGTGATCCTTACATTAGCTCGCACAAGGCTCGGAATTTCCTCAGTTTTGGCCAGAGCATATATTTTAATGGGCTTATTATGATCATTCTATCAAATATCACATATGTATAATAATTTGGGATATTAATGTTGATTTAGTTAATCAAATTCAAGTTTCATGAATATGCTAAAGAATTCCAATACAATTCAAATACAAGCTCCAAATGAAAGGTTTGGATTTCAGTGTATTCCAATTACAAACTGCCAAACATAATTGTGAAGTGATTTGAATTTAAATGCTAGTGGATCCTTACTCTTGCTCGGGTGGTAGACTCTCAGGAGTTTCAACACCTGGTCAAGGGTTTGAGTATTCATAGGTGGTGAAATTCCACTAGTGTGAGTGTGTGGGGTGTGTGTGCATGTGTGAAAAAATAAAAATAAAAATAAATAAATAAATGCATTCCAAAAACGAGCTCTTAAGCCAGCCCGAAAGGGAAGTTATTTGATACTTTGGGATATTTTTCATCTTAACGGTCCAATCAATGTCCATCAATCCAAATGATCTTATTTATCTGTTTATGATGTATTTAGACTTTGTCCTGTGATTCGGACAGTTTAATTTGAATTAAAGTACGAAATTTGCAAGTAATTTCTAAGCGGTTAGGTGTCATCCATCAAACTCTTTTCCTCAGACAATAATAATCATTCTCCTGAAATAGCCTTCCAAGTTTTCTTATTCCAATGTCCGTAGACAGTCGCATCCTACACGATGTAACTCGTGGATGTGATCTGGGCTTTCTATCAACTGCAACTGTGGGCCTATTCAGTGGTTTGGTGGTGTAATCTTTATGCCAGAGGATATAAACTGATAGAATATCACATCTCATCTCTTTCTTCTTTATCTCTTCCTACAAAAATGACACTTTTAAATATAGACCCCACTTCATAGATATTTTAAATCTATAGTCATATCTCTATTACAATTAAATGTGGTCAATAGATGTATAAAATCATCCAATCAAGATGGATGGTCAGCTAAAGATAAAGCCATCTTCAATATGGGTTGTCCACCATGTAGGGCCGACCTTTGATGTTCACCATCTATCGACAACCCACCTTTGATGCAGACCATCCAATCTATGGACAACCCACCTTTTATGTAGGCCATCCATCATGCGGGGCTCACATGAATACTAGTTTTGATGTGGGTTGTCCATCTTGCAAGATGAGAATCTAGTTTTGATGTGGGTTGTCTTCTTGCAAGACTCATCATTATTAGGAGCATCCATCATTGGTGCATGTGATACCCACCTTTAATGTGAACCGTCCACCATGTGGAGCCTGCCTTTAATGTCAACCGTCCATCATGTTGGGTCCAACGTCAATGTGTCATCCATCTTGTGGGGACCACTGTTCTATGAACTATCCTGCATGTGGGGCCCACTGTTCTATGAACTGTCCTTCATGTGGGGCCCACCTGAAAAGTTGGCCGTCACCCATGTGGGACCCATCGTTGGTGTGGGTCATCTTCCTGTGAGACGACTGTCAATGCGGGCCGTCTTTCCTCTGCGACACATCATTGAAATAGGCGTCCATCATGTTGGGGCCCACCTTGATGCAGATTCTCTTGTGCGTGGCATACCTTGGAGGTGGACCATCCATCACGTGTGTCCCATCATGTATGGCCCACCTTGGATGTGGACCGTCCATTATATAGGGGCCACATCCACTTCGATGTTGAACGCCTATCATGTGAGACCTACTATTAGATTCATAAGCAATCCATGACAGAAATCATAAGCAATCCATCTCTGTACAAATGACCTTGGTCCTTGACCGTCCATATTACTGGCCATTGATCAAATGGTTAAGATTGTCAGATCCGTGTGACATTTGCATGGTAGTTCATCCAATGTATGTTAGACCTCGTGGGGATGTAGCAAATTGGCCGGAGAGAAGGATAGGGCCATAATTATGGTACCTTGGCTGCAGGTGAGTTCTCATACCAGAAAAAGGTCCACTCCTTGGTTTGGACCATCCATCATCAGCATTAAGGAGAGAAGTCTGAGCGTGGAAGATAATGGTAGAGAAATATTTGGGTGGAAAAGTGAAATAACGGAGTTGAGATATCATTTCCCACTTAAAAGCTCCTTTTCTCAAACAAAAAGTGAAAATAACATTTTCTCCACCCAATTACTTTACTGCTTCCCAAACAGACCCTCAAATAAAAGCAAGAAAACAGCTACAAAAGGAGGGGATTGCAAAACAAAAACATTGCATAATAAAAGGTCCGACCGTTCAAATACAGCTTTCTACTGTATGCTTCTCTTCTTTCATTCTACCATTTTTACAAGGATGGGTTTTGCTGTGAGGAAATCAATCCCATGAACAGCAGCTTTTTTTCTTGTGGAACTGCTTCATGGTCTTTGGTTTAACCAGTCCCACGAACCGCCTTCTCCTATTGTTTGTTACATAACAAACAGCACGGACACTTGGGTTGCCTCTTTCTTTATTTTTTTTTCTTTGTGCCTTTGGATGCACTATCGGATTGAATTGCAAGTATTGGTCTGATAAATTGAAAATACCATGAAGTTTAGTTACCTTCCGCTCACTGGGCTCCAAATTGCAATTATGCTACTTTCGGGTCGGACTTGAAAGGAACTTGATTGCGATTTGAGGGCGGCTACCTCATTTTGTCATTTCTGCTTGATCGAAATGCATGTCGCAATTCAATTCAGTTATTCATCCAACTGCAGCCTTAGGGATTGTTTTTCTTTTTTCTTTCTTTGAAAGACGGCCTTAAAAGGATCTTTGGATCCCTTCCCAATTGGATGACTCTATCCAAAGACTGGTTTTCAAATTTGCAGTGTCTGCTTTTTCACTGGCTGTATCTGTGAGAGGATTGGTGACTTTCAGATCAGTAGGATTTGCTTCTGGAAACTGATTGCCATCTTTCTGCTGGCAATGCTGATCCACTCCGCATATGCTGTGCTCCATATGCTGCTGAAGATGCTACTGTTGTTGCAGCAACTAACCAACTGCGAGACGGGTTTTTTACTTTTCAGTATTTTTCAAAGCTAGTTATGAATGAAGAGGAATAAATAGAGGAGGCATTGTATGATGTCACCCAACTAAACTGTGCCTCTGCTACTACAAAGTGGCATCACAGAATCACATATAGGTCCCATCTTTGTGATCCAGACTCTGTTGAGGCCATTATGTGTGTCGTGCTTGAAGATCCCCCTCCATTGCACAATATGAGCTAATTGTTTGAAGCAGTGCTAATGAAGATTTGGTCTGGGGTCCAGATTCAATGGGAAAATACCCCATATGGCTCAGAATTTCTGGTAGGGGCCTCCAGGCTCCAGTGCAGTGGCTGGCCAAACAGAATACCATTTCCTTTGCCAAAAATTGCATAATTTCAGCCCAGTTGAGTGTTCAAATGTAGAAAATTACCTCAAGTATGTGATGTATGATTGAGTTTCTTCAGTGCCAAATTCGGGTTGAAGAAGAGCAGCTGCAACTAAAACCAATTGGAACACTGTATTGACCTGCCAAGGCATGCACTCTCAAAAAAGGCAAACAAAACTAACGCTTCTTATGGTAGAGAAAATGACACAATCCCTTTTCCTTTTCCTTCATTTCTTATTCTGTTTTCAATGGCATGGCTCAATTGCATAAAAACTTAGCAAGTGAGAAAAAGGGGGCAAAAAACACTACTACAGTTAAATGGGCTTACATTTAGTTTGAAGCATAGGGTATAACACTTAGTTTGACGCTTGGAAGATCAACATTGGAGTGTTTTATGTATGTGCAAGGGGAACAAAGAGGCATACGTACCTTGCTGAGGAAGAGGGGTTCCACCTTCTCTGGACGGGTTCCGTCGAGGTTGACAAAATCAGACCAGCTTCTCCACTAAAATTATAATTATTATTAGGATGGACGCTTAAAAGATCCTGATCGTATTCAAATAGATTGGTTGACATTGTTAAAGAAACGTGGCCTCACCTCCCAATCCAACGTTTGAGCTCTTTTGTATACTGCACCACTGATGAGAGCAACATCTCTTAGCACAACAAGGCCAACAAGTCCAGCTTCATAACCCAAAACCAGAATCAGACAGTTTCTATCCAAATACGTTTGGACAAGGGTTTAAAATTGCTGCTTTGAAAATATAATGCCCAAGGGGCATTACATATAGCCAATGGTAGCAGCCATTGTAGTGGCTGTTCCAAAAATAAATAAATAAAAATTCCCACTATATTGCCATTATAACATTTTAAGAGCTGATATGCTACACACAAACACAGCCATTATATATGCCTTGATAGTTGTACACAACCAAACACTATTGGGCTGTCTCTGTGACATCATCTGATATAATGGCCATAATAGCAATTTCAAATTTGAGGTATAAGCTATAAGAATGGACAACAACAGAAATGCATCCCTTAAATGCATCCCTTCTTCCACCATTTTCTCTCTTCTTTTTTCTCTTTTTTTCCTTTCTTCTTCTTCTTCTTCTTTTTTGAGGATTAATGGAATTTTTAATTAAACTCCCGCATGCAAACAAGCCTGAAAGGAATACGAGGGGAAGAGAACAAACAGGTTACATCCCAAGACAAGATTTAAGAAGATCTGAATCAACTTTCAGAACAGAGGCCCAATCCAGAATATTCACTTTAATGGACAGCAGCAAAGCCTCTAAGGAGCCCGTAGAATCCCAGAAAAGGCATCTATTTCTTTCACCCCAAATGCCCCCACCAAATGCCCGGCAAAATCAGATTCCAAATAGGCCTAACCCTCTTTGAAATCTCCCCATCATTTTTCTCAAATTAATAATTGTGTGTGCGAAAAGAAAATAAATTGAAGGCCGCTTACAATGCAAAAGGTCCATTTTCACCATTGCTAGAGCTACACAACCAATTAGCACCTGTACCATCAGCAATGGTGTGAATAACAAGCATTAGCAGCACCTGCTAATAAATTCTATTAAATTTAGATTTGCAAAGCAAGTAGCTTGAATACAAGTCCAACCTTATCAGCAAGGGGATCAAGGTATGAACCTATCACTGAATTGATACCCATCTTCCTGGCAACGAAACCATCCAGCTACAAAGGGAAACAAGAGGCAATTCAATATCTCACTTCGAAGATTTCATATCCAAGTTTTCATGGCAGGTATTAGTGTGGTCCTTCCAAACATACCCAGTCAGTTGCCCCAGAGATGGCTAAGCCCACAAATGAAGAAAGATACCATTCATTTATGATCATCCTGCAAAAAAATGTTGCTAATATTGTAAATCAAGCATAGACATGACAGTACTGTATGTCATACAAAAATAAGTCATTTGAATCATCAATAGGGAATAACCCAAAAGTCAAGCAGATTGGAAGATCCTACACATCAAAAAAAAAAACCCTTAAATCACCAGAATGGTCTTCCTTTTTCCCAACTCAAGAAGGTATCTTTAGTAATTGAGCAAAAGATTCTCTCAAAGTCCAATGATCAATGGATAAGAGGAGATAATAAACAAAGAGGATAGTGAGCCACTCGACTCTTAGTAAGAGTATCAGCCAAATCCTTTTCTTCTCTAAGAATGAGATTAAAAGAGTCCGGAATTTTAAATTACCTAAAAATGTTTGGTGTTTATGTACAGTTCTTTCTCCTTGCTGTCTCTCTCTTGCTTTTGAATATGCTGCCAAAGTTGAACATGACACACGAAAGGGGTGCATGCATTAACTAGAAAGGTATGGATTTCATTTTCAAGAAAAAGGAGGGGGGGGGAACTTTTCTTTTGTGAGAAAAAGGAGTTTGGGCTTTGTATTGAAAGCCTGACCAATCCAATTGACTGTCTTAGCCAGGCAAGAGGCTTTTGAACATTGGCACATGTGGTTCTTTCTCCTTCGCTGTTTCTTTCGTTTGCTTTTGAAATATGTTGCCAAAGTAGAAAATGGCACATGAAAGGGGTGTATGTATTAACTACAAAGGTGTACATGTCATTTTCGGAAAAAGGAGAAAAAATATATATATATAAAACCAGAAAAGATGATTACCCAACTTTTCTTTTATGAGAAAAGGCATTTGGACTTTGTACTGAAAGCCTGATCAACCCAATTGACTAACTTAGCCAGGCAAGAGATTTTTTAACATTGTGACGTATGCTTTACAAAATAAAATAAAAAGAAGTCATGTGTGACAATGTAAAGCAGGCGTGAAACAGGCTGAAATTCCTCTCTCTCTCTATATATATATATATATAAACAGAGAAGTTTGAAGAGAAACAGAGTAGTTTTATTCTTTTTCTTGAGGCTCAATGCTAGCGATGGGGGGAAACAGGATTTTGATCAGTTTATTGTAGAATGAGGTATTCCAGTAGCTTAAAGGGGAAAAAATTTGAAACATACTAAATGGAACCATTGGGCTTGAACCATGATGGAATGAGCCTGTGATGTAGAGCGGGTCGCGGACACTTTCATGTCCAAGATGGATCAGAGAAGGCCCGATCAGAAGCAGAAGTCATCAAGACCGTCAGAACCTTAAAACAGGCATATCTTGCAAACCGGAATGAGTTACTCAACGTACCATATATGATTTTTGGGGTAGGACGAGCTACTTTAGCCAACCAACCCGGCTATGCCAGGTTGCCCATGCCGAATTTGCGAGATTCCATCATATCGGCGGTCAAATTCCATGTTTATTTCCGTTTTTACTATTTTTAGTAAGTTTTAGTTTAATTATAACTCTTCATCCGTTGGGCTTTAGGAGTTGTGTCCAACATGAAAAGTGTTGAGAAAAATTAGGAAAATAACATGGTTAAGCCACATATGACACTTGCTATAAATAGAAATTTACTATTTATAGTAAGTTACGAATTTTAGGGAGTTTTAGTTATAGTTTAATCCCTAAACTTATTCCAAGTCTTGGTATCCCTATTTAAAGGGTTGTAGACTCATTTATTTCATCTATCAAATAATTTACGAATTTTCATGAATACTATTTCTATTTTCTTACTTTTTCCTCGTGGATTCGAGAAGTCTATGTGAGGAGTCCAGAGAAGCTTCGTGGATTCGAAGTAGTTATCCTTGAGGAAGACAGTGATCGACCTCATCACGTTCATCCCTGCGTTAGCTTGCCAGTGCTGCATTCATGTCCGCAGAAGTGCTTGGATTTAATCTACATCTAAGACAAAATGCGATCAACTAAACTGCTTGAAATCCACCGGCATTCTAAAGATGAAAATATGCCAGTGTATACAGACGGAGAAATGCTAAGGCAGTTCACACAGGGAGATCAGAGGCAATTTGCCACACAAGTGCAACATACACGCATCGCGTGTCAGGGATCTGAACCATTCATCACGTGGGGCCTGTACAAACATGCCCTGGCCAAAAATCAAGCCAGTCCACACATCATGGGGGCCACACCCTGAATATAGACCATTGGTCATCTTTTTCCTAACCATCCATTTTATTCATGCAAGTTGACCCACCCAATGAGTGGAACAACCCCATTTTTGGGTTATGGCATGTTCACAGTGTGTCCCACTTAATAAATGATCCAGATCTCATGCATGTTTGCCACATAGGCGTGTATGTTGCATGTTACAGAGTCACACATATGGCTCTTTCCTCTCAATCTCATTAATAATATACTATAATATTTTTTTACGATAATGGCAACTTTATTAAAGACTTGCTTGCAAACAAGACAGGAAAAGAATACAAGGTGAAAAAGCAAAAAGCATCAACGCCTTGGGGCAGACAAAATACAATCAGGATCCACTTTAGAAGAGGTTGCCCACTCTGAAACAGACACCATAATGAAATCCACAAGGGCCTTAACCAACACTGGAGAATCCTTAAAACACCTCCTATAACGCTCCCCCCAGATTGCCCACCACACAGTAGGCAGGATCAAGAACTAGATTCCCTTAAACTTCCTGTCCACACCCACGCCATGCCACATCCAAATGAGCTCTGAGACCGAGGCAAGCATCACCCAAGAGATCTCGAAAAGCGATAAGAAGTGTGTCCACACCTCGCAGATGAAGGGACACAAAATGAAGGGATGATCAATGGATTCGGCCACTTGCTTACACATATAGCATCTATTGGAAATGACCATTCCTCTCTTCTAAAGATTGTCTATCAACAAGATCTTTCTACCCACTAAGTGAAGGATGTGACTTTAGGGGGTGCTCCATAAAATCACAAGTGATAAGGATAAGTCCCATCTGGAATCAACCTCTCCAACCAGATCATCTTATAGAAGGAAGAAACTGTAAAGAGACCCGAGCTACGCGCAGACCACACCATGGAGTCCGCTTCCCCAGATGGGTAGACATTCTTCATGCAGGCCAAGAGAGAAAGCATCTCTTCCACCTGACTATCCGGCAGATTTCTTCTACATAAGTAATGCAGGGGCATTTTCACACCGGGCTTGAGTGGGGTAGCCTGTGGGATGCGAGGACACACCCGAGGTGGGCGGCCCGTGTGAGGCGGTACCCATGTGATATGGAGCCCATGAGGGGGGTTTGACCGAAGTCCTAACCAATGCGATGTGGGGCCTGGGCTATGAGATGAAAGAATTAATTTGACATGCTCTAACAGTTCAAGCTTTTAGAGCAAGTGGTTAATTGTCCTGCATCAAATTGATATTAGAGCAGGAGGTCTCGCGTTCGAGACTCATCACCGGAGGTGATTAATGCAATGACATTTTCATACCGGGCTCGAGTAAGGTAGCCTGTGGGATGCGGGGACACACTCGGGGTGGGCGGCCCATGTGAGGCGGGCCCCACCCGTGTGATGCGGAAGTGGGGCCCACGAGGGGGGTTCAGTCGAGGTCCTACCCCATACGATGTGGGGCCTGAGCTATGAGATAAATGGATTAATTCACCATGCTCTAATAGTTCGAGCTTTTAGAGCAAGTGGTTAATTGTCCTGCATCAATAAGACATCGAACATGCTAAGGAGCCAGAGAGAAAAACATTCTGCTACTTTAATTCCTTCGGATGAAGCCAAGTAAGCTAAATTTGGAAAGTCCAAGATCAAGGGGTGAGCACCACGCCGAGTATCCTCCCAAAACCTGGTTTTATATCCATCACCAAAAGAAAAGAAAATAACATCCCAAAACTTCATTTTGCAAAGCCGCTATAGATCTCCAAATAGAAGAAGCTCTGTAAATGGAGGACTCCTTAATTTCCCAACCCCCCTCTTTAAGACCATACTTAGACGCCACGATCTCGCGACAAAATTGACCTTCCTTCATTCCAAACCACCAGAGCCAATTTCTAAGGAGGGTCGTATTCATACATCCCAAGTCGCATAAACCCACACCACCATGGGTAATTGGCCTACACACCTCCTCCCAATTCAAGAGGTAGAACTTATGTCCGTCAACCAACCCCCTTCACAAGAAATCCCTTCGTAGCTTGTCCAATCTTTCTTGCATCGAGATCAGACATTTGAATAGAAACATAAAATAAAGCAGCATATTGGAGAATGTTGTTTTTAGAAGGGTCAGTGACCACCCAAAGATAGATAATGAGTATTCCACTTTGATAACTTTCTCTCGATACGCTCAATCACCCTGTCCCAAAAGTGCTTGATAGGCTTCCCAATACAAAACAGAAGCCCAAGTCAGTGGGAGGGAATGCTCCGGTCTTATAGCCAAACATCATAGCCTGTCACCCAACCTCCTCTGGTTGGAGATGAATGCGCAGCATCTCACATTTTCCGATATTGATCTTCAAACCTGAAACCGCCTTAAAGCATGTAACTATTTTGCAAAGCTTGCTCACCATCATAGGCTCGGCATCACAAAATATAGTGGTATTGTCAGCGAATCGTGAGCTACAACAATGGCTGAAGAGCCCATCATAGTTAGGTTAAGATATAATTAAGTGTGCCATGACATTGATAGGATCTCAAAGAGGCCTTTATGACCCTGGCTTGTAAATGGACCTCATGCTAGACCCGACCCGACCCGACGAGGTAGCCACCTTGGAGCTACTTATGAGGGTTATCTCTTGACCTTTATCTAGCAACCGGTTGAACGCTTCTACTACAACTAGGAAGAGGTAGGGAGAGAGCATGTCCCCTTGTCTAAAGACCTCTAGTCAGTCTAAAATAGCCTTTCCAGGAACCATTTACAAGCACTAAGAAGTTGGGGATCTGACACAGGCCTGAATCCATCTTCTCCACTTCGCACACATCCCAGCCTACCCAACATGTAGTTGAGGAACTCCTATTCAACATGGTCACTCATATGCCTTCTCAACATCCAACTTGCAAAATACCCCTGGTCTCTTCTCTTTGAAACGAGCATCAACACACTTGTGGGCTATGAAAGCATTTTCCAAAATTTGTCTTCCATAACAAAGGCCCCTTGCTTGTCTAATATGATACTCTCCAACACACCACAGAATCTCAATGCAAGAATCTTGGCCAATATCTTATACAGGCTCCCAATAAAGCTTATGGGCATGAAATCTTTTAAGCTTTTAGCCCCTTCAACCTTAAGGGATGGTGGCAATGAAAGGTGACCTGAGCACCGGAGGTAAACTGCCTTCTTTAAAGAACTCTTTGACAAAAGCAATCACATCCTCCTTTACTATACTCCAAAATACTTCGAAAAAAGGTGAGAGGAAAACCATCTGGTGTAGGAGCTTTGTCTCTACACAAACCATCCACTGCCTCTTTGATTTCTAATTTCGTAACTAAAGCTTCCAAGAGATAAGCTTGAGCATCCATAATTAGAGGTGTACACGAGTCGATCAGAGTTGAGCTTTGCCCAGCTCAGCTTGACTTGGCCAACAAGATACCTCAGCTCGAATTCGGCTTGGCTCGGTCATCGAGCCTGGATTGGCAGCTCGGCTCGGCTTGGCTCGGTCAGCAACTCGGTCCAGTTCAAGTCGAGTTCGAGCCGAGTTCGAGTTCGAGTTTTCGAGCCAAGTTCGAGTTCGAGTTTTCGAGCTGAGTTCGGCCTGAGGCAATGTGATGAGATGAGGAGAGGAGTATGGGACCTTTCAGTTGTCGGTCGTCCAGGTGGACGCTAGAGAATAGAGAGAGAGTATAGGATAGTAGTCGTTGGTCATCGTTCGGGCGTTAGAGAATGGTGAAAAAGGGAGGAGAGAGTGGTCACCGATTGCCATTCGAGCGCTGGAGAACGGAGAGAGAGAGAGAGAGAGAGAGAGAGAGAGAGAGAGAGGGTCTGGGTCGGGCACTGCCACTAGACGGCTAGAGAGGCCAAGAGTGGGTTAGGGTTTTTAGGGTTGGGCGCTGGAGAATGGCTGAGACTCGAGTGGGTTAGGGTTTTTTTATGTTTTGAAATATATATACCTGGTCAAAAAATCGAGTTGATCCAAACTGAGTCAGGTTCGAGCTCAAGACCGAGTCGAGTCAAGCTCGAACTCAACTCGAAATTTTTCGAGCTCAATAAAACTGGCTCGACTCGGCTCGAACACAGTTTCGATCCGAGTCGAGTCGAGCTTTTCTGAGTCGATTCAAGCGAGCTAACCGAGCTAGCTCAGTTCGTGTACAGCTCTATCCATAATGTTGTCAAAGTGAAGGTAATCTAATCTCAGACAACTCCAATGCCCTTTTGGTAAAAACTTTTCATAGTATCCCACAACCGCTCTGCATATTTGCTCCTTTTTGTCGAACCTTTTTCCATCCACCAAAAAGGGGACAAACTCTATTGTTTTTAGCTTTTGTCGAAGCAATATTGTGGAAAAACTATGTATATTCTTATCTCCTTCTTTCAACCATAGGGTCCTCGATCGTTGTCTCTACTTATCCCTTCTTCCTTGAGAAGCTTTGCATGGTCTATCGCATGCGGGGCCTCCAAAATACATGTGCTCTCCACATCCCGAACCCCTGACACTTCCCTCTTCCACATCTTCAGATTTTCCTTTAGCAGTTTCATCTTATTGAGTAATCTAACCCCAACCAACCCCGTAACCAGAAAGAACGCCACCAGCCCAAAGAAGCCTTCGACCTCCAGCCAACATAGCTCAAACCTAAAAGGTTTGGGGCTCCAGCTCTCAGTATCAATTTGAAGCGTAATGGACTTATGATCAAAAATTGGTTTCGAAAGCACCTTAAGCTGAGGTGGCTGAATTCTGTCCATCCTATATGAGGAAACGAGGAATCTGTCCAGGCGCGACATTATCAGATTGCTTCGCCCATTCGACTAGATGTACATGGCCCCTAACATCAGAATATCAATCAGACATCAATTTTGGATCCAAGCAGAAAAATCCTTCATACATCTGGAGATCCCAAGCCCATTCTATTTCTCATATGTGAAAGCGAGTCACATTGAAATCCCCTCCGATACACCAGGGGAGGGATCACTTCTACAAGATTGCCTAGAGCTCTTCCTAGAAACAGGATCTATTGACCACCTTACATTGCCCATAAACAGCAGAAAGAAGAAACTTGAAACCCAACGAAATCTCATAAAGAACCACCAAAACGAAAATTCGCCACACAATCTATTGTCTTTTCTCCAGATGCCAAAGTTCCAGGCACTGAAATTCCCCCTGCTGAGCCTGAAGCATCCAAAGTAAGAAGCTCCTTCTGCTTAAGCGCCCACAAGTCATTCAAAATTTTGCTATCAATAGAAGACAGTTTGTTTCCTGAAGGCAAATGATCTGAACCTTGGAATTCCTACACGTTTCCTTGACTTGATACCTCTTAGTTTTGCACCCCAACCCCCGGATATTCCAGCTTAAAATATTCATTGGGACATTGATCACGCCCTTCTGCCCTTCTGAGACCCGTGAATCTTGCTCCTTTCATAATTAATCGAGCTTTCAAGTTGCATCAGCTCTCTATGCCCTTTTGGAACCCATTTCACTAAGCACTTAGTCATCGAGTTGCCCCGCTATTCCAAGTGCTGGAATAAGGCCACCGCATCCTCGTCACTAGCATGAAAGGATAGACTGAGCTTCCTACCCACCTTATTAATTATGCCTTTAGTCCAGTCTAGATCCTCCTCCAAAATGGGATTAACGGACGACACTTCTTTTGCTAACTTTGATTCAGTGGATTATGTCCCTGTCGCCTGTGGCCTGCGGAGTTATGCCCAATGCCATATTGTCGCACGAACAGTTCGACCCTCTGTTAGAAAGAGGATCAGCTTCCACAACCACCATAGCATCACTCTCCCCCTCCAACACATACATGTCTGCCTATGCCATTTCATCACTTCCTTTCTCTGGAATGAAAGAAGAGGGAGCTTCCTACAAGCTCGGAACCTGACCAGGCTTCACACCAATAGGGGAGGATCACTCGACTCTACTTCCAGCTTGAACTTGAAAGGGGGAAGAGAGACATCCGGTGTGGCGGAGAAGAACAGCCCTCGGTCCACCCCTATTATGAGGAACAAGAATTTTCGCCTCTGCTGGTTTAAGACAGGGATTAGAAATATCCACATGTGCCTATGAACACATGATCGAGCAATTCGGACCATAGTTCGAGCGAGCCAAACCATCAAATGGGGACCCTACACTCATGTGGACCGTCGGCAGGTTGCTGACATCACCCAGGATCTCGCAAGAAGCACCAGCCAAAGAAAGGGCGCCACGTGGCCACTCATTAACCATCAGAGTAAATAGCTGAAAACAAAAGTAAGATAAAAACCAGTGCACAAGGTATCATTTTAGCGTTCCAACGTAATGCCCTGGTCAATCCAATGCATTTTTTGGGCAATAAAATGCAATGCTAATAGAATCCTATAAAATCAATACTTTGCTCAATAAGATCATCTTGGTTTTCATATCATCAGCATCATATTAGCCTTTCTACCAACATTTTCAGGTTGTCTTCTAAATTGTAGATTGGCAAAAGGTCTTCAATCAGCTACCCACCAGAAATCAATCCTTCCTCTTTTACCTGGGCTCTTGGAACCAGCAATGGGAAAAGCTGGCATTGAAACCACTCACGTCCCAGTATGATCCCGCCCAGCATTGTCCCCCAGCGAACTATTACATGAATACCCCAAGAAGCCAATTTTCGATCAATGATATCAACCAATAAATGGCCAATATTTTGTGTGACTTGTCAGAGATATAATACTGTCTTGGGAATAAAAAAACATATTGTCAAGACATGTTGATATGTCATGATCTTTGTGACTTTGTCATAACTCCCGATATATCCTACGATATTTGTGTATTTAGCATGTCTATGATATTTCTTTGTTTCTTTTTTCTCTTAGAGATATTTCCATGTATCATGCCAGTATATGAATTGATCGTGATATGTTCCCCATTCACTACATTTTGAATTTCTGATGTTATTATCAATCTGAGCACATGATATTACGTAGCATTTGCATCGGAAGACAATATAGGTGATACCTTCCAATGCATTGCCATACTGTGATACAAACATTTTTATTATATCAGCAGATGCATTTATCACCATGCATCCCCAACAAGAAATGATATATTCCAATGTTTATTTTGCACCTGGCCTGCTACCACATTCAATATGTTCCTAGACGTTGTAAGTATCAAAGGGGAAATTATTTCATCAATTCCTACCATAAAATGTTACATTCGGATGACACTAGTTAAAACAACACATCCCACCACTCACATTCATTCATTTTAGGGGTTGTTAGGATGTGGGGAAAGCTGACTTCAGACTAAGATGTCCACATCCATGATTTAATTCTTTGAAAGTACATGCTGAGATGTTGTGATTGTATGGCTGGACAGGATGGTCAATGGATGTTGAGATTTTGTGTTTGGATCGTGTTCAATTCGGATGACACTAGTTAAAACAACAAAACCCACCACTCCATTCGTTCATTTTAGGGGTTGTAAGGATGCAGGGAAAGCTTACTTCGGATTAAGATGTCCACATCCATGATTTAAGTCTTTGACAGTACATGCGGAGATGTTGTGATTGTGTGGCTGGACATGATGGTCCATGGATGTTGAGATTGTGTTTGGATAGTGTTCGAATGGGTTTTTGCATATCGAATCATTTACCACAGAAACAGAGATTGCCGCATATTGCCTCTGTATCTGACTGTTTGAGCCGATACAGCTGTGTCAGCCATGGATGATATGGCAAAAACTGGTTTGGATGAAACAGAAACAAAGATATGAGAGAGAGAGAGAGAGAGAGAGAGAGAGAGAGAGAGAGAGAGAGAGAGAGAGAGAGAGAGAGAGAGAGAGAGAGAGAGAGAGAGAGAGAGAGAGAGAGAGAGAGAGTATACCATCCAATAAACGGACCAGAAACCATCCGACTAATCGAAATCAAATTCGGCAAATTGACGAATCGCTCTCTGACTGCACTTCTAACAATGGCGTCATTGCTCTGTAATTCCCGCGTCCGTTTAATATTGATCAAATTCTCCGATCCAAACCGTAACCTGATTGGAAAACTCCTCGTGGAGAGAAGATTCAACGAGTCCGGCCTCTTCAAACGAAGTCGCCATGCGAAAAGAGCGGAGTCGCGGATTGCGAAAGCTTCCAAGGAGGAGGAGAGAGGAAGAGAGGACCGGAGAGGGGAATCCATCTGGCGAACGGAGAGAAGAATCTGGTGTGAGAGGAGGCGAGCCTGAGAGCGAAAGAGAACGAAGAAGGAGATGAAGGAGGGAAGATGGAGAGGGGAGAAGCAGTTCCATAGGTGTGGAATGAGTAATATAGAAGGGAGAGAGGATTTCTAGGGTTTTTATGCTTTCTGAAGAGGGTTTTGAAGGAGCTGAAGACCGCCATTAATGGGAGAAGAAGAGAAATGAGTTGCTCGCTCCAGGTCTTTTTTTAAGGAAGTTGTTTGATACTCTGGCAGAGTGTGATGCTTGATACACACGCGCTCAAAAGTTTACGCGTGCCATACGTTATTCTAAGCTGGCCGTCGTTTCGGTGGAACAGAGATGCATTGGACTCGGCCTGATTGTCTGAGTCAGTGAGTGACTGGGTTGACTCAGTTGAGTCTAAGTGGGTGAGATAAGCCAGACAGCATTAAAATTGTAATTTTAAGTGAGAGTATGTTCGTTGTAGGTTATAAAATAAAATAATTTTTTTTAAAAAGGAACAAATCTCTATTTTGCCCATTTCTGATTTCTTTCTTGGTTTTTATTGGAAAAAAGGAGAGGAGAAGAAAATGGAAAAGGAGAACAAGAGTCACCATTTTTGTCCCTTTTTTATTTAAAAATAAGAAGAATAATTGTATTTCTATTTTATTTTCAGTTATTTTTTATGTTTATTTCTCATTTCTTTTCGTAAATAAGAGGAAGGGAGAGGTCCATGAACAAAGGAGTTTTCCTCAGAGTCGCCCTCCAATGATGTCAGGACCATAGGGCTCACTGTTGTATATGTGTTTTATCTATGATCACTTGAGTGTATGGGCTCAAAATTGAAGCATATGCGAGAGAGACCACTCTACCCCAATGAAATTAAGCTACTTTTTCATATTTTAGTTGAGCTTTGATAAAAACCATCTCTGAGTAATTTGAGAGCTGTTAAAAATCTAATTGATCAAGAGAATGGGACCATTGGCACATCTCAGAAACAACCGATTGACATGATCGGCAAATTCATAAATCAAATCTTTGCCAATCATCTAAATACTCTTAAGAAATATTGTCTCTGTCCTATTTTGATAAAAGTTGTCTTTATCCGATCCATAAATCATCGCAAATTCAAATGGATCACATATAAAAAGTCCACGACATCTCCTATAAGCAACCAACACATCTGATTGACAAAATAAAACAGTAAGCTCATGGTGAGCCAATGGTTATGTCATTATTTATACTTTTATTTTTCACTCCTACAAATGTTAAGTAACCTATTTTGCCAAACAAAATGGTGTCAAGTGGACAGTCGGCTCGGCACAAGCCGATGGCCACCTGTCATGCTTTTTACTTAACTAAGATCTATATCCGAACCTGCGGACGTCGAAATCTCAAAATAGGGATAAGAGTGAGACCGTCATCTCACCACGAGTTGATAATCTTGGTCTATAAATGCAGTGCAGTAGTTGTAATTCCGGGGGAGGGGCAGTGAGAGACAACCCAGACGCAGAGAGACGAACATAGAAAGACAGAGTCGAATGCCGAGATAGACAATGGAGTGGGTCCTCTTCTCCAAAGACTTTGGTGGTTCCTGATTAAAGCCGAGACCCTGCCCGACTTAAGAGGCCAACCCTAGGAGAAATATCTCATTAACAAAAGCCAGCCAAGTCAAGAGTGGGGTTGGAATCAGGGATATCCAACCACCCCTTTTGAATAAAAAGGGTGTTTGATCTCGACCATCCCCTAAGTCGAGATGAAAGGTCAAGTCGAACCTTAATCTAAAAATTCAAAAATATATTTCAATAAAAGCTAACTTTGATTGTAGCCATTGAGATCGCAAATGGAGATGAGATGATAGTTTAGATATATTTCAAAAAATATATATTAGAAAAATCAAGGCCGAAATAAAATCGACCAACGATGCCCTCCCGTGAGATCAGACAAGTTATTTAAAAAATAAATGGACTAGAAAAAACCTTCGAAAAAATAGCTGCAGTATCATCTCCAAAGACCGTTGTTCCATATGTGGGGGCCTATTTTCAAATATTCAAAAATAAAAAACTTTAAAAAATACAAAATGCACAAGGTATTTGAGGCACTAAGAAGTCTTCTATACTTCTTGATAAGTGTTAGCAATAACAATAATTGTTTTTTGGATCTCTTTAGTCTTCAGTTATTTCTCGAAAATCACTAGTGGGAATAGAGGGTCCTGACTTGAATTTCTAGTGTTTGTCTGATTGCCTTTAAATGTGAACTCTTATGAGCCTTCAATGCTTTCTCGAAATCATTAGTGGGAATAAGGGAGCACAATTCTGATAACTTTGTCAGGGATACCTGACAAGCCTAACTGATTCCAGTGTAGCATACTCGTAAAGCTGCAGAGAGTGCAGGGCATCTACTCATCTCAGACAACCAGTCTTACCTTCGATCTTAGGGATCGTGCTACACCATGAACTACTATTTCATATCAAAATGTGTTAGGCAGATCCCCATAAGGCCACATAAAGTGTAGGGGTGCTAACTATCCAAAATTCAGTCTTGTAGCCAGACCCAGATGTGTATTGTCGATCATGGCATGGAAGGGTTGTGATTTGATAACCCTTAATGCTGCAAAAAGTGAAGGGACAAATCAAAACGTTTTTCCTATCCCTCGTGAGCTGTCAAATTGTTCTTCAACTAGACAAGGTTTTCGACAAAGACACTCTAATTGGGATAAACCAAACTGCATTTATGCTTGATTAGGAGGGTGGGGCGTCCACTCGATACGGCTTCCGTTGCACACAACCTTTGCCAAAGAGGGGCATACATAGACACACCGCCCAAAATTGCAGATAAATACTTCGTATGATCACAGTAAACTTTTGAAAATGGCATTTCATCAGCCCAAAGGAGTATGGCAAACACAAAATAATTACACTAAGGAGATACTTAGGACCACTCAAGCCTAACTGACAATTTGGATTGGCCAAAATTCAACGGCTGATTCCCGCAAATTCCCGCCGACCCCTTGGCAGCCATCTGAACCATTAGATGGGCCCTTTGTGGCAGTTGGGTTGGCAAATTATTCTATAAACATCAAAAAGTACTGCAGGAATTGGATCCCATCAGTATAAAAAGTTCACTTATTAGCATGTGATAGCTCTTATTATCCAAAAGACCTCAAAAAGCATGAAATTGGGCCACATTAGCACCGGCAATAGTTCGATTCCTATTAGTCACCTCTATAAAATCAAGCTCCTATTACTCATTCGCAACAAGAAGAACAACATTACCCTTGGCTTGGCTCGAAAAATGCTTAGGTTGGCTCGAGGGAGGTTTTGCGAGGGTTGAAGAGGGTGCCCAGGGTGGGGAAGAGATTTATCCAAACGATATTCTCTATGCCGGAAGGTTGTTAGTTTCAAAAGAGTTAATTGATCAACAGAGCAGAGTTAGGATTAGGGGCACCCGATCAGCTCTTTTCATATAAGAGTGCCTAGTTTCCCTTTCTCATATCTTGACGAGTTCACATTAGCATCACAGACACAATATCAAGTATTACATCAGTCTCTCTCTTTTTTCTTTTTTATTTCTTTTTTTTTCCCCCATTTTTTTTAGGCGTTATCCACTTGAACCCCAAATGTATAACTATCTTAATTCTCAAAAATTCAAAATCTCGTAATGTAAAGATCACACACCGTGGGGGATTGAAAAAGGTGCCTAAACCTTTCATTTTCCGTCACTAAGGTCCTTAGAATTTTCAGTTGTAGGCCAAACGCAAGATTCATTTGAATCGAATGATCTTTGGATCTCTCGTTCTCTAAGTAATTCTACAGTTTATAGTTGACCGTTTATCCTAAACTTAATTGGTTAGTGGTGACTCCAAATAAATAATCTATCATTCTTAAGTCAATACCACCCTCATCTACACAGACAAGCAAGGTCAATTGTTGTGGGCCAACCCACTTTACCCTCATTCAAGGTCCATAAAAATCCCACATGTTTTCAGAAAAAGCTAATGCTGCTCAGACACATTAGCCATGTTAACCATCTAACTTTTGTGGGGAATGGATGGAGGACATCCGGTCAATTTCTTTTAAGTGTGCCAAGGGAGGTATTGTGGTTGTGTCTGTGTAGGAGAGCATTTAAGTCTCGTTAATGCTTAAAACCTATTTTGAGCAAAATCTCTTTTTCATGTTGTGCATAGTGATATACTTGCACAAACCTAGTATGATTCCTACTCATTGAATGAAATAGGTGCTAAAAAGCCCACTTCTCCTAACCAATCAATTGCTTTAAAAAGAATAATAATAAATAAATAAATAAATAAAAAATCAACTTTTGATCGGTACTCTTGCTCCGGTGGTAGACTCCCAGGAGTTTCAACACCTGGTCAAGGGTTCGAGTATCCATGGGTGGTGAAATTCCACTGAAGTGTGAGTGTGTGGGGGTGTGCGTGCCTACGTAAATAATAATAATAATAATAATAATAATAATAATTTTTTTAAAAAAAAGGCTGGTCTAAGCCATTGCTAGGTTGAATTTATATGAACCGCTGTCCTAATGGTGTCTATATAGACCCTTCAGGCCCATTTGGACCTTTCTCTATAAGGGTTTTCACGTATCTCTATTATTTTGATTTGCATTTTCTTTAACCCATTAAAAATCCATAAGTGAGCCATTTAGTGCCCATTTTGACAAGTAATAATTATACACGAGTTTGGGAAAGTACATTAAAACATATAAAAGTATGAAGATAGAGTATGGTTCAAATAGATATTTGGCCCTCATATGGCTTCTCGAGGGTGTATGCAAATTCTAAAGTGGGCCTTAAATGGAGCATAGGGCTCGATTGAGAGCTCGTAAGTGAAGGTAAATGGAAAATGGAACCAGAGGTAACTGAATAGGGAGTAAATGCCTTAGTTTTGTTTGAATGAGAGTAATTGAAATTCGTTTGAAATCCGAATATCTTATCCGGAGGGGAGTAAATGGGAGGAATCATAATGCATTGAAACTTTTCAGTATATTCTTAGAAACACGTGATATCCCAAATCAGTTTTAATATTTTAAAATAGTGTACATATGTAATATTTAACATAATGATTATAATAAGCCTATTGAAATACATTCTTTTAAAAAAATGAGAAATTTTTGAACCTCAGGTGAGCGACAATTATAAGGATTACAACGGATAACCTTTATACAGTTTGAATCATACTAATAGTATAATTTTATTGATGTAGCTGATAATTAGATTATTTTGGAGTACCATCAGCGAGTCAGGTATACGATGGACATTTTGAGAGGAACACCTTTGTTTACTCGTGCAACTCACAAAGATAGCTCGTAAAAGCATTTCAACCTCTCTTGTAAGGAAGTATTTTATTTACTCTCATTTTATTTCAGTGTTTGAGCTTGATCCACTGTCAAGTAATAATGTCAGTACGGCCAGTGTTGTGGGTATCACGATGATGTATGTGTTTTATTCATGCTATCCATCCATTTTGCCAGTTTATTTTAGTGGCATTAGCCCAAAAAATTAGGCATATCAAAATCTCAGGTGGACCACATCAGGCCAGACAGTGGTGATTGACCACCCACCATTAAAAATTTATTCGGAGCCATGAGTTTTGGATATCAAGCAATACGTGTGTTTTCCCTTCATCTAGGTTTATGGTACGTAATTAAATGATTGAATGGCAAAAAAATATTAGAGTGGGCCCTAGGAAGTCTTCAATGGTGGGTGTTCAGCCACCACTATTTTTTATGGTGTTGTCCACCTAAGATTTGGATCTACTTCATTTTTTAGCTTGTGTCCTAAAATGAACTATGAAATGAATGAACGGACTGGATAAAACATATACATTGTATTTGGTCCCACAACTCTTACCGAGTTACTGGATGGGTCACTACCAAATCCGAGTCTTCTAGTTTTAGGGGAGAAATAATTAGAACTGTAGACGTGTTCGTATGATGCTTTTTTTATTTTCTCCGTCTGAAAACTTATTTCGCGAAAAACGACCCTATAGGGTTCGGATGCTGGTATTTTGACCAAAATACCCATGTCTGTTAGGGTAAGCAGCTGAAAAAAGCAGGGGTATTTTAGTCTTTTTAGGTTCATCTATACGACCTGAGGTCTACTTTCGCAATTAAGGTTTCTTTTGGGCGAATGAAATTGGTGGGTAGTACGTTGGGTCTATACACCTCAAGATCCCGTCAGGGGAAGCAGATTAGGTACTCCACTGGGTTGTTCCCAGCTCGGCACAGGCAGGTGCTCTGAGCGGTCCACCGTGATGTATGGGTTTATCCATACCGTCCATTCATTTTTTTTCATATTATTTCACATTGTATGCCCAAAAATTAGATAGATTGAATGCTCATTTGGAGCACACCATAGGAAGTAACAGTGATAATGACCACCACCATTGAAACCTTTTTAGGGCTCACCCTGATGTTTTTTTTTTTTGTTTTTTTTTATTTTTTTTTATTTTTTGCATCCAACCTGTTCATAAAGTCACGTAGAACTAGATGAAGGCAAACCACAAATGTCAACTGATCCAAAACTTCTACTGCTCCCAAAAAGATTTTTATTGGTGAGCATTTAATCCCCACTGTGTAGTCCACTTAAGCCTCCAATCTGCATCAATTTTGGGCGTACACCTAAAATTATATGAAAAAAATGGATGGACGGTGTGGATAAACCCATACATCATGGTCGGCCCTCAGAGCCCCAAGCTTGTTCCAAGCTCCGGACAGGCGGGGTAGTATTCAATCCGCGTCCGTTTCATGGCAAGTGGGCCACCGACTCGACGCCATACGTTGGCCACCTCAGTGGACACTTCCCTGGCCAAATCCAGGTCTGCATTGGCAACGTAGGCCACATATCCGTCTCGTGGACGTTGATCTGATTTTCCCAATCGTCCAATTTTTTTAAAAAATATGAGAAAGAGAATTTTCCAACCGTACAACCCATATATAGCCCATCAACCTTTTAAAGCCCACTTGCTTTTACAGTTGCAAACAACCTGATGAGTGAGATTGTAGAAGGAAAAAAACCGATCCGAACCTGGCCCAATTCGATCCAACTTGGTTTTCCTGACCGAGTCAGACTCGGATTGGTCCAGGTCAGCATGGGTTAGGATCGGATCGAGTCAGATGACCCGGACTTGATCCTAGATCGAACTGAGCTCGGGTCAGGCCATGCTGAACTCAGACTGAGTCGAGTTGGGCCCAATTCGATTCGACTCGGTCGATACCCAACTCTAACATTATTCCTGATTCATTTTAGGAGAATTTTTATTTATTTATTTATTTAAATAAAGCAGATGAGAGAGAGCATTGATGGGAGAGACAACATTAAATGAAAAGAAAATAAATAGCAGAGGCTTCCCCTCTCGTATTTATACCTAGGTTCGACAGTGATGTTTACATGCCATCCATACCGTTAATAACTTCATTCCTACTGGGATGAACTGAAGTCACAAATATTAGCATGATTCAAAACACTTGTGGCCCACGAATATTTCAACTGTGGACGTTCAATTATCACGTTTTCGGCTCACTTGAGCTTTGAAAACGGTTCATTTTTGGCATCATGTCCTAAAATAAACTTACAAAATGGATAGACAGAGAGGATTTCACACAAACATCACAATCGGCCCCACCTGAGTTCCCAACGCAGGACTTTCACAGGAAATCCCCATCCCGTGGAGGCCTCATTTATACGGAAGTGGATTGGCTGGTGTACCACACACCAGCTATATAGCTGCTGTAGTTACGTGTTTTCGAAGATGAGCACTGCCGCTCCTCGAGCTCCAAGTTGTACGAACGATTCAAAGGAGATCAAAGTTTTATAGGCCCTACAGTGATGTATTTGTTATATCTACACCCTTCATCTATTTTTAGAGATAATTTTAAAGCATTATCCAAAAAACGAATCATATCCAAAGATCATCTGGACCACACCATAAATAGAAGCGAAGATAATGATTTTCACTGCGCACCATAACTTTTATTTTCCATCCAATCTGTTCATAAGGTCACAAAGACCTGAATGAAGAGGAAAAGCAAATTTAATTAATATTGATCCAAAACCTCTATAAACTCAAAAATGGTTTCAATGGCAGACGTTCAATCCCCCACTGCTTTTTTCAGTGTCGTATACTTGATAGTTAGATCTGTCTTATTTTTCTTCTCAAGCCTTAATATGAGTTGGCCAAATGGATGGACGGTTTAGATATAACACATACCTCGTGATGAGACCTATAGAACTTGCTGACATCAATACAACAATTATATGGCTGGTGTGAGCCAATCTGCTTCCCATTTATACTCCACTCGTCGTGTGAGCATTGCTCTCTCGTAGACATAATCTTGAGCGGGGACCTAGAACCAGCATAAACATTATGGGCAGCTTTTAGGTTGTACTTGGCTCATTGTGGACCTAGGCTGGGCTCAGGATATATCGAACACTATAGGAAGCTCGAGTACTGAGCAGATGTAAGTATAACATTGGGGTGGATACTGTGTAGTGCAGCTATATAGATAACTGGCACTACTACGGTTCAAGACCGTCGAGCAATTTGTGCTATGAGGCTATTGGCTCTTTGAGTCTAGTTCGACCTACTAGTAAGGTTAGCGCTATCGCATCGTGGTACTAGAAGCATTGAGAAGGCACGTATATGCTTATTGAGCTTGGGTTGGTGTAGTTGGTGTTTTGCGCCTTGTTGGGTTCACCTTGGGTACGAGAAAATACCCACATTTATGAGCTATTATTTCACTCATATCTGCACCTGCTAATGGGTGGGAGACTGGGAGCGGATTAGGTGTGGCTTGTGGGGCCCACCTTGTGCAGTTATTGTATATCCACACCGTCCATCAATTTTTCTAGATCAGTCTTGGACATGAGGTCAAAAATGACGCAGATCCAAATTTCAAGTGGAGTATACTAAAAGAAACAGTAGTGATGGAGCATCCTACAACTAAACACTTGTTCGGATCCGCTGTAATGTTTAAATAATATTTATTTGACATCTAACCTGTTGATAAGGTCACAAAAAGCTGGATGGAAGGGAAAATCCAAACTTGTGTGGCCCAAAAAAGCTTTTAATGGCCAGTCACCAGTGTTTTCTAAGTCACGGTCCACCTGAGATTTAGATCTGCTTTATTTTTGGTTCATTCCCTAAATGGAACTATGGTGAGAAAAGCATCCAGGGCTCGTGGCAAGGGTCGCAACGTTCATGTCTAGCCTGGAATGAACGTCGTGTCCCAAGCCTTTAACACGCAATGCTTAAAATACCAGATTTTTTCAGCATAATATAAAAACCTATGCATTTTGTTTTTGTTCAAGACAAAATTCCTGACAAGGAGATGTGTGCGTACCAAGCACCGAGTAATTGCAATAAGCCGAGTACACTCGTGGGGAGATCCATCCGGTTCATCAGATGGGTTGATCAAAAGCATCAGCAACCCTCAAAAGAATGGACGGTTAAAACTTTTCCAA
Source organism: Magnolia officinalis (assembly GCA_021015155.1). NCBI lineage: Eukaryota > Viridiplantae > Streptophyta > Magnoliopsida > Magnoliales > Magnoliaceae > Magnolia > Magnolia officinalis. The sequence goes on along the minus strand of JAJHSJ010000002.1, from coordinate 8,888,311 downwards.
GCACAGGTTTTTAATACAATAAATAAATAACTTGATTTTAAAGTAATTTTGATCACTTTTCATCAATTCATCCGTCGAAATTGAAAGCTTGATCTTTAACACATGTAACACGCGCCCACGTGTGACCACTTGATTTTAGAGGGTTGTAGCTGTTGGTGACCACGTGGAATTTAAATTGTTGGATCTGGTTTCAATTTCCCAAGCCGTTGATCAGACGAGATGCAAAATTTCTGGGGCTGCCTTGAAAATTTCAAGGCTAGAATAACCTAATCTTGTTCCACAAAACAAAGGGGCATGATTGTTAAAATATTACAAAATTTTTATTTTTTTTTCCACAATCCACCACGTTGAGGTCCATGACATAAAAGGTTCCGATCATTGAAACGTGGCTCCAATAAAATTTCTTTTCGTTTTAGCGCGCGTCCACGTGGCATCATTTCATCTGTTTGCTAACAAAACCAGTTTAAAAAAGCAGCAGCTGTCCCTTCTAGGATCCGTATAAGCCGGTAGGATTGAAAGGGACGCGGATTGTGTACTACCCTGCTCGTCCCTAGCTCCGAATGGGCAGATCTGTGGGCTGGCCCACCGTGATGTATCTGTACATCCAAACCATCAATCCCTTTTCTCATATTATTTTAAGTCATGAACACAAAATTAAGGCATATCCAACGCTCAAGTGGACCAAGGGTCATATGATTTCTTAATTTTCTGGTGCATTTAGGGGTTATTTGGATGCTTGGAAGTTTTATTAGTTGACAAGAGTTTACATGCAACCCCACTTAAAGGTAGTGTTTGGACAGAAAATTTCACCTGTAAGCGAGTTACAAGCTATAAGTCACTCACAACTTTTTTAGTGCATTTGAAATCCTAAGCAAAAGAAGTGATTTCACTTGTATGCAACTTACACCCGAAACTCACTCTCAAACGTAATGTCTCCTTAGTCTGCATTCTCTTCATTTTCAGCCACATGATATTTTATGCTTGCCTCTTATAGGTTAATTTAAAACTTTTAAAATCATTTTATTTGTCACTCCAATTGCCCAGTTACCTTTAACTATACGGGGGCTATGTTTTCATCATGTGCTCTTACATTGTCTTGCTTGAACATGTGTCTCCGCTGCTCAAGCTTCATTCCAAATTCCTTCACATTGCTAGAATTTGGCTATTTAAAAAAAGTCAGTCATTATAATGCACACAACATTATAGCCAAATTTTATGGATTTTGCTGAATAATAATAAGATTCTTTGGAAGATATTGAGAAGAGAGTCAAGAGCACAGGAAAAAAATAAAAATAATCATATAATATATAAGAATCGTCCCACAATCATATCTTTCAGTAAAGGCAATGAGAAAACTCATTAGAAATGGAAGCTAAGAGAATAAAACAAACAGAACAAAAGAGATGGATAGATTTCCAATTTAGACAAATGTAAAGCACTTTCAAGAAAAAAATTAGTGGTTGCTTAAAATTAGAGAAAAAGTGTGCACAATGCAACACGAGTACACTGCACATGATATGTACCATTAGATTATAATTATAACTAAAAATTATAAAAACATATGCTCATTGTGAAGATTTATAGAAAGGTTCCGTTCTGTTATCATTTCTTACTCAAAATTTTTAGATTTCATGGTAGTAGGTTGCATCTATCTTGACCTGCTAGTTTGGTTGAAATTCCGAATTTTCTGCTTCTTTGTAGTTAATGATTCATTATGAATTTTGTTTGAAATTTTATCTCCTCAGTCTACTATATGATTTTTCAATTTTCCATTTTTCAAATTTCCTCACTAAATCAAATCTTCACTTATACGAGAAGAAATCAATTTTCTGATACATGCTTTTGTTTTCAGGAGTAATATAACATTAAAGAATCTACTAACGCCATTTAACGGAATTATAATACTAATATCTAATTAAGTTGTTGTTGACATATACGATTTTTAATCTGACCACAGCTTGTTTATGTGTTTTGTGGGGGTTGAGAGATACGAGTCATTTAAATTCTATTACTAATATTTAATTAATTTAGTTTTTATACATATTTTTGTTTTTAGGAGTAATATAATTTTGTCCTATCGTGACATTGCAAAACCTATGAATAGAGTGGATTTATCACACGCATATCTGTGGCCCACATAGCTTTCTACTACCGAACCAGGCAATCTGCGTCCACTTGCCCTAGTGGTGAACATGTCACTTGTCCGAGCCCTGTAAGATGAGACGAGCGGTCAGTATCTTGCAGACGTGTGCTTCTAGTATTTGAAACCTGACAAGTGAGGTGGTGGATCCAAACCGTCTATCCAGTGGTTAGTGCTTGGATGGCCTAAGGTTGAAAAACACTTAAACTGGACAATTCTGCCCATGAAGATAGGCCCACTAGTTGGAAGGCAAAAATCCATCTCCATCCATCCATGTGTCATTCACTTGGCTAGAATTATATGACTATAGCTTTTGGGGGTATGGCCTATCTAAGGTAAGGCTTCATAGATAAATGGTCCAGATTTTGTACACATATGCAACTTGCATACGTGCATAGATATCATGATTGATAACTTGGATACTTTCAATGGGTGGAAGGGAGCTCTCTGATTGCTCGGGAGTCGGGACTTCCCATTGGCGGGTTAAATTTCATCCACTCAGTAGAAATTATTGTTATTATTATTATTATTTTTCATTTTTATTGCCTGAGCCATCCAAAATGGTCCCAACCATGTTAGCGGTTCGCATCACCGAACAATGGTCGCAACGACTCAACATAGACAGTTGGTCTTTTTGTTTTTTTTCAAGCCGGGCGCAGGTACTACGGTTTGCGTTTGCAACTGCTTACTAGATTGTGGCAACTTATCCAACGTACACGTAGCATGTGGTCACCAATCTGCACCGTCCAAATTACGGGCTTCATTGTGGATGGGCCATTGACCAAAAACCACATTGATAAACGAGGCTGGATCCAATAGTATGTTTGGTAAGTTAAGCTTAACGTACAAGTCAATGTGTGGTGCCCACCATGATGTATGAATGACATCCAATCCATCCACTATGTGCGGGCCCTCGTATTATTATTAGAAAATAAATACCAGGCGGATCAAAAACTCAAGTAGGCCATGCCACAGGAACAGTTGGAATGAGAATACCCAACATTAGAAACCTTTTAACTTTTTTGTGGGGGCACACTTTATTATTTACATGTCATCTAATCCATTCACAAGATACATCCCACAAGGATGAATTGATACAGAGAAAATCAGACCAGTCGAAAATCCAGGTGGACCTCACCACTGGATTTTAAAGGTTTAGGCATGAGTTTACATGATATGTCCCATCTGATTTTTTGGGAGGCAAGGATGACCCAAGAAGACACTGATGATAGATTGGCAAATATCAACCTAATCCAAATCAACGATAGGCCCAGTAAGATTTCATTCCTAGGTGGCCCTATTTCCAGTTCTCTGTGTGGGGGTGGGTCTATTTGAGGTTTAGATTGGCATTCTAAATGACGGCCGAAGTGGATCTCACTCACACATTCCAGTGGACCCCACAGAGACTTTTTTGTTGCACAGGATCTCTATAAGAAATTTGCGTCTTGATATTTGGGCCACAAAGTTTCCCATGTCTCTCAATCCAAACCGTCCACGATCTAAGATCCTGACACTCTTATTTAGCCTGTTGAATTCGGCTACTGACCGTTTTTTTTCTAGCAGCCCATTTTATCGGCAGAGGTGGCTAGGAACCGTCTTGTCGGGCTATTCCCAATAATCCACCATGGACCCACAATTTGGATGGTCGGGATAACCGTACACATGTATGGTAGACGGTAAACGGTGGCAAACATACATGATACAAAGACCGTCATTCCGCATTCAAATTTGGAAGAGAAAACTTTGATACTCCCGCCTGTTCGGAAGAGGGAGGGAGGGAGAGAGAACGATGCGGGCAGACAGAAGTATCCGTCGGAAACGGAAAGTATCCGTTGGCGCATTCCAGCTGGCTGTGACCGTTTGCGGCTTCCAGCTGGCCGTGACCGTTGTGTTGATATGGGTTTGAAACGGGCGCGGCTTAGGTACTTCCCCCGCCTGTTCCGAGCTCGGGACGGGCGGACGATCTGACGGCCACCGAGGGGCCACCGTGATGTATGACTCTTATCCATACCGTACATCCCTCTTTTCATATCATTCTAAAATACAGAACCCAAAATAACGCATATCCAATTCTCAAGAGGACCACACCATAGGAAGCAGCGGTGCTAAGAACGATCGCCGTTGAAATCTTCTTAGGACCAACTTTGTAGTTTATTTTCCATCCAATCCCTTGACATGGTCATATACACCAGGATGAAGTTCAAAAAAAAAAAAATCATCTTGATACGAAACTTCTGAGAATTTTTCAACGGTAGAAATTTAAAATCCACTATGTGGCCTATTTAAGAAATTTATCTCCTGTATTTTTGGGATAATATTCCAAAATAATATGAAAAAATAGATGGATGGTGTGGATATTCATCACAGTATCCCCTGTAGAAGCCTCCCCTGTCCCGAGGTGGCGGTAACACCTAATCCGCGCGCAAGTTTGAATTACGCGGATTTCCTGCTAAAGCTTTCGCAGCTGCGCTGGAAACCGAGGTGGAGCCCACCGTCATGTTTGTAAGGAATCCACTCCGTCCATCCGTTTTCTGAGCTCATTTTCGAATATCAAATCAAAATTGAGTAGGATTCAAGACTCAAGTGTGCCGTACTAAGAGAGAAGGTGGTTAGGAAATTTCATACCGTTGAAACCTTCCTGGGTCGACAGTGATGTTCACATGCCATCTATACCGTTCATAACCTCATTCCTACTTGGATTAGCTGAAAACACATATTAAAATGATTCAAAACTTCTGTAGCCCCACGAATATTTCAACCGTGGACGTTCAATTATCACGTCATCGGCCCACTTAAGCAATGGATCCGGTTCATTTATTCTACAATAACCTAAAAATAACACCAAAAACGGATGAACGGGGTGGATTTCTCATAAACATCGCAGTGGGGCCCACCTGGATTCCCAAGCGCAGGAACTTCCTGCGAAAGGCTTTCGCAGGAAATCCGCGTCCAGTTTCAAACCCATATCAACGTAACGGTAACATCCAGGCGCCAGCCGTTACCGAACCAAATAAAAACCAATTTCCACCCCAGCCGCACCCATTCTCTCTCTCTCTTCTCTCCTCTCTCTCTCTCCTCTCTCTCTCTCTCTCTCTCTCTCTCTCCACTCCTCGCTCCCTCTCGATCTCTCTCTGTCTCTCTCCCGCTCCCTCCCTCTCGATCTGTCTCCCTCCCGATCTGTCTCCCTCTCTCTCCTACTCCCTCACTCCCTCCCTCTCGATCTCTCTCGCCATCTGTCTCCCGCTCCCTCATGGACGATCTCCCTCCGTCTCGATCTCTCCCTCTCTCTTTCGCTCCCTTCTCTCTTTCTCTCTCACTCTCTCTATTTTCCTCTCTCACTCTTCCTCTCCCTTCAACAGAAACAGCGATCTTCGAGCCATTGATCCGATCGAGCTTCCGACGATCGGATTTCGCAGGTGTGGAGCGGCTGGAGTTTGGATCTGGTCCGTACGCTTAGGGATCTCCATCCATAAGGTGCGCTCGCTTAGGTATTTTCCAGTTCTGTTTTCCCCTAAACAATATGATGAATGGCACAAAAGTCTCACTTGATTCTATTTAAAATCTAGAGGGAAATCTAATTGCTGGTTTCAAATCTGTATATCTACAATGAGGTTTTTGCTTAGGCCACAAGCATGCACAGGGCAATTCGTGAACATGCCACCATGTGGCAGTGTGAACTGGGCATGAGATCCCAAGGCACCCATCATGTTGGTTCCACCATGCTTATCTCTCTTCACTGAAATCAGGCCAGTCCAATCTTCAGCTCCTCCATTGTGGTGGAGATACTGGCCCACATGTTTATATGACTGGCCATATTTTTCAAATGATCGGTCACAGTTATATAGGCACGATTGACTTCATGTGTTTTCTTAAGATATCAAGATTTATAGATCCTTAACCTAGGCATTATGACCATGAAAGCCTGTTAGCTGATGATTGTGATAGAGGTCAGCTATTACATAGGAAACAATGGTGATTGACCATTAATGAGCCACAAATGCTTTGGATCAAGCTGATATTTGTTTTTTTATTTTTATTTTTTGGTACCTTCATCCATGTTTATTTGACCTTATCAACAGGTTGGATGGCAAATAAACATTACGAAAACATTACAGTGGGCCATAGGAAGTTTTTAATGATTGGATGTTCAATCACCACTGTTTCCTATAGTATGGTCCACCTGATAAATGGATATCATGCTATTTGCCACTCAAGCGAATGTGGCAGTATGTATGAGAGAAGATTTTTACACTCGTGGGCTTATCAAAGCTGTTTAGTCAATTCTCTCATGGGTACTATGCAAACCCTTCACCCATTGGGAGTGGATTTCGTGAGGCGGCTTTGCTAGATTTGATTGGTCCAGCCCCACTTTCAAACATGCTTTGCTTGACTCTGGCAGCAGCACATGACCCAATCAAATTGCACCATGTCAGAGCCTTATTGAATCCACTCTCTCACCCATGGGCCCACCGATGTGTTTTATGCATATGCTGTCCATTAGCATGGTCCTCACCACACACTTGATGAATGCAAATAGTGATGGGGCCATTGATTTGGCATTCTAGCATGTGGAAAGACCATATCCTGAAATTGAAACAACTCAATAATTTTTTGGCAAATAACGTCTTGGTCCTATTGCTGTTCTAAATGTTATTTCAGCAACTCTTAAATGTTGCATCATGAATGCTAAGGATATTGGTACAAAGAGGATTGAGAATCCTCTTTGAGGAACATCCATCAAGTAGGAAGCTTCTTCTTTGGATTGTATGATGATAGAACCCAATATGCCAAAGTAAGAATTTCAGAAGTACTATGACTGAAGACTCCCTATGCTTGTTCATCTGTCATTTGTACCAATCATGATAGTTTAATCTAGAAATGAAGGTTTTGAGGCTTGTTTCCCTATCTAGTTGTGCATCCTGTCATTTTACCAACTATGATTGTTCGATGTAGACATGCAGGTTTCGAGGCTTGTTTCCAATGCTTTTGCAACCTTTCAATAAATAAATAAATAAAAATCTGTAGAACAGCAGATTTGAGGCTTGTTTATGTGATCTATTGGGCTTAGCCAAAGGTCTTTACAATTGGCCTTGTTTTTGCAAGGTTTCTTTCATTTTATATCAAAGTGACAATTTTGGAAATAGCACAAATAGAGGAAATGAGTGGGCATCCTTCAAATACAAATGAAAAGTGAGCTTACCTCATCAAATAGAAGAAATGAACACAATGGCCACAATTTGCTATAATTCTGTTTTTTTTTTTTCCCCTCATTCTTGCTATTGCTAGTGCAGGGTGTCGACCCAAGAATCAAGGTGGAGGTTTGGCCAAGAGTAAGATTTTCTAATGCTGTCATCATCTTAGCCTTTCTCCAACAGTTTGGGGTCAACTTTTAAATGGTAGATTGGTGACGTTTTAGGATTGATTGCCCACATTAGATCAACCTTCCTTTTATTCTCTAGAATTGGCCATTTCAGAGGTTCACATTCAACAAAAAGATGGGCAAGAAAGAAAATACAGCAACAGTCAACACTCAATCAAAATGCAATGGTTAGGACACCCCATTTGGCAAAAAGTACTATTGTTGTGTCTGCTTGTAACCATAAACCAGTCCTGCAAATTTCCATTCCTAAATAATTTCAGCAGAGATTGATGTTTTTTCTAGATACCCATTACAAGAAATTCCAAATGGTGTTTGGTTTGGTGTGTTGATTTGGAGCTGCCAAAGCTCTAATGCTAAAAGGGTCATTCTAGTTTTGTGCATGGAATGGAAAAGAAGAAGCTGTAGTAATGAAATTCATGGAAGTTATTGAGTAAAAAAGAGAAGGAATCTACTTTCCATTCTGCTAGTTTGGTGAGCTGTTAACTAATGCCATTCTTAACATTTTTTATTTGTGGCCTACAAATAGATGGTTAAGAAGAGTAGTAACTGTATGCAGGGGACGAAGAGACTGGGCTGAGCCTTGCAGCCTGTTGGTTTCGTCATCCACCCTGGGTGGCAGGAGCCCAATTCATGCGGGCCTCGACTCAGGTCCTCAGCTCATGTATTGGACTTGAGCATGCTTCAGCCTGGCCACGCCCAGCCTAGCCCCATTCGTCGACCTTATCAGATCATTACCCCTTATAGCACTTTCAGCAAAGATATTTTTTACTTTTTGGACAGAGGTAAATGCTAGTATATTTTAAAATGTAGGCAAAGGTAGAAATATTACAATATCCCATTCCCACCATCTTTCTAGAAAAGGGGGAAAAATGCTTGAACCTAAGTAGGTTATTTTCCTTTGTGTACCGTACCGGTGGATTAGTTGTAAATTTGACTTTCAGCTAACGTGTATTTAATCTTTCTATGGTCATTTAGCTGACAGAGTGTGATGCTGGTTTTATATGCTACTTCGTAATCCTGAAATAATAATCTCCCATATGACCACCAGGTTGAAGTTCTCTTCTTGATCCTTAATGTTGTGCCTGAATTATTTCTTTGACTTTTAGATAATTTGTGAGATTAAGTAGATCTGGCAATTCCCAGACTTCAATGGTCTTGTTATCAATGCTGCAAGTGTCCATCTTTCTATTATATGGTTGGCATTAGGATATACATCAAAACTGATATTTCTTTTGGTGAAATCAACTATGCATCAGCTGGTGCACATTCACAGGATTGATGTCATTTTAAAGTGCCTACTGTCATTTTGTATATATTTTGTTATCTATGATCAATAACATTCATTATGGGTTCAAACCTTTTTAAGTTTTCTATTCTATGGCAGTAGAACTTTCTTTGTTTGTTTCGTTCTACTGTTCTTTTCCTGTCAATATCTGATTCCAACTTGTGTACTCGGTAAACAATTACAGCAAGAGAGGGACCGGTTATTAGCTGAAGTTGAAAGCCTTGCTGCTGATTTGATTCCGGAGATGGATTTTGGTCTTTATAGCATTTGGTGGAGATATTACACGTGGGTTTTCATTCTCGTAGGGCTTTTATGGTGATAATTCAATGTAGTTCCGTACATAATCATGTTGATGGGCTTTGGTTTCTATGGCATTTAGCATGGATTCTCTGTAGATTATATATGCATGTCCGTTTTTTTTTCTTCTGAGCATTTTGTGAAGATTCAAGAACGTAACATTTTGTGGAGATTCATCACTTAAATTCTTCTTGTATCCATGCTTATTTCGGAACATTGTGTAGTTTCTAGAATGCATTTTCGTTCTCACAGTAATTTCTGTTATTCTTGTAGTTATCCATTTGCTTAGTTCTTGAAATGCATATGCTAACTAGGGAATTTGGATGCAAGGTCTATCCAAGTCAGCCTGCAAAGTAAGACCTAGACCTAGACCTGAGCTCTTTAATGGCCCAAAACAAACTCTAGGAGCCATAGCCAGGCCATCTTGAAAAGGAGCCTCTTGCCATGCCTTAATTGTAGTGGGGGCATGGTCCATGAATAAAAGAGGAGACTACCAACTTAGAAGAAATGAAGAATTACCTGATATCCTCCCACCAAATGAAGAACAATGCAAGCAATAGAATTCTATTCTCCCCAGTTTGGCATATTTGCAAGAATCTTCTATTAGGCTACATGTATGAAAGAAATGGACTAAAAAAATTGATAAAGGCCCACAATCAACATACATGTGTGGCCTACTAGATGGCATGGCATGGTCGCCTTTGCCACCAGATGTTTCAGAAGGTAGCACGAGATACCAGAATATGCTATCAATGGGTAAACTGGGATACGTTAAGGTTAATTGTAAGCTTTTGTATAATCTGATTTGGGTCTTCGACTCTTCGTAGAATGGATGGTGGAAATTGCTTGACTACCCATCTCATGAGCATTGTATTTCTAAATGGATGTGTTTGAGGCTCTAAAAGAGTAACTATGAATTGAAAGTAGGACATCTTTGTATGTAAATTCTACGAGTTTGAATTGAGTTCACTTCAAGAATATGCCGTTTCAATATCCTGCAACGGAGATAAACAAGGCTGATTGGAATACCCTTTTCGAGCCCTACCCTTTCTTTGATGCATACAAGAACTATCTGGAGATTGACATCATTTTCTGATCACTGCAGAAAAATGATGATGACTTGAGGAAATGGAAAGGCTGGTTTGAATCCTCGTCTCTGCCAACTGACATTGAA
>JAJHSJ010000002.1:8805483-8877935 GCA_021015155.1 Magnolia officinalis | reverse complement strand
AAACGGATTGGCTACTCCCCCTGACACCAGCCCGGAGCTGGTGGTCGGTGCTCTATGGGCCCACCATGATGTATGTGTTTCATCATTCCGTCCATCTATTTTTGTAGATCAATTTATGGTAATACAGAAAAAATGAGGTATATCCCAGTCTCAAGCGGACCACATTACAGGAAACAGTGCTTAATGAACTTCGACCGTTAAAAACTTTTGGGGGCCATATAAGTATTGGATCAAGTTGATCTTGTTTTATCCCTTCATCTGGGATTTTATGACCTAATCAACGGATTAGATGTCAAATAAACAGTACATCGGACCTTAGGAGGATTTAAATGATGGATATCCAATCACTATCTTTTCCTGTGGTGTGATCCACTTGAGATTTATATCCCTCCCATTTTTTGGATAAAGACATAAAATGATATTTAAAAATGGATGAACGGAATGAATGAAACAAATACATCATTGTAGGGCCCATAGAGCACCGACCACCAGCTCCGGGGCTGGTGTCAGGGGGAGTAGCCAATCCGTTTCCCAACTAACTCACCTGAAGGCTGAAACGAGAGAAAAACTTCCAGTCTGACGTAGTGTGATGGATGATACACAGGCGCTTCTAAATCTTAAAAATTGTGAGGGATGATACACGTACACTTATAAATTACTAAAAATTAGTATAAATATAATTAAAATATAACTAAAAAATAAAACTGTGCATATAGTGGTCTTAATTTAGATGCATCACGAATTCTACGAATCTGCTTGTTTGATCGTATGTGATTGGGGAACATTCATTGGACAGTTAAAAATAAAAGCTCCCAACTGACTTGTTTCAACAATCAAGTGTTTACGAACCAGAGGTAATTGTTCCACCAATCTTATTTGAGGAGGTAATTATTCAATTTAGTCAATTGGATATGGTTAAGGGGCTGTTTGTTTACCACTTACCTCCTCAATTTACTATTTTGAGTGTTTGTTTAGCACACTTAAAACATGTACTTAATGGAAATTAGTTACATAATTAATTTTAAAGTACTTCATGTGCTGAAAGGTAAGGGAAGAGCCCTCCGTTCCAGGTTTCCAGTGACTCTAAAACTACAAAAATCCATAAAATGGAATTCTAACTCAGCACCTTTTAGATTTTGAGAGAGTTGTTCTTTGGAGAGCACACTATGATAAAAGTTGTAAGCTCTTTCTATACCGACCCTATTTTGACGTGGGCTTTGCCTTTTTTGGTTGTTATGACAACTTTACTCTTTACACACCGAATCTATTTTGGTGTGGTAAAGTCTCATAGGTGCTATTACAATGTATTTGTTATATCCATGTTGTCCATCCAAATTTTCAAATCATACATAATATGAAAAATGGAGAAGATCCAAAACTCAAGTTGACTGCACAATGACACCCACCGTTGAAGCCTTCATAAGGCTCACCGTAATGTTTATTTGACATCTTTATAAGGTTACATAGACCTGAATGAAGGGAAAAAAAAACAGATATCAGCTTAATCCAAACTTATGTAGCCCTAGGAAGTTTTCAATTGTAGATATTCAATCCTTACTTTTTTTTGTGGTGTAGTCCACTTGAGCTTTCGATTTGCCTTATTTTTTGCATCATGACTTAATATAATATAAAAAATAGATGGATGGTGTGGATCTAACACATATCATAGTGGGGTATACAAAACTTTATCACACATCAATACCATACTGGCTTCTTGTGCGTTGTTATATACTAGGCAATCCATTAAGGAAACAGATCGCGTGGTGTGCTACACACCACTATGTTGACGTCACCAAGTTTTGTGGGCCTCACCATAATGTGTGTGTGTCATTCCTACACTCTCCATTCATTTTACGAGACCATTTTATGGCATGGGCCTAAAATTGAGGCAGGTATAGAGCTCAATTGGACCCTTTAAAGCAATGATGATTAAAAGTCTACCACTGAAAACTTCTTGAAGGTTGTATAAGTTTTGGATCAATCTAGGGTAGTGTAACCTCTTAAACTAGTTAGATGACAAATAACATTTTGATGGGCTCTAGGAAGGTATCAATAGTAGGAACTATTATCCCCACTGCTCTCTGTGGTGTGGTCCACTTGAGCTATATATCTTACTCATTTGTGAGCTCATGACTAAAAGTATCTCCCCAAATGGATAGGCAATGTGAATATAACACACACATGAGGTGATATCTACACACCACTAAGGCCAGACCACTACGCAATGTTTATTTAACATACAATTTTTGAGAAGGTCACATAGACTAGGATTGTGGGGAAAAAACAAATGTAAGCTTGATTGAAAACTTTTGTGGCCCACAAAATGTTTTTTGTGGTGGGCATTTAATCCTTGTTGTTTGGTTTACTTGAGATTTGGATTTACTTTATTTTTGGACCATGATATAAAATGAGCTGTAAAAACTGATGGACAATGTGGATGTACAACACCACCCACTAATGTGTTACAGTAACTCCTAATTTGACACAAATTGACAACAAAAGCTTCTAGCACAAACTTTCTACTAGGGATAGTTAGGTGGGGCCACTATGATGTTAGTGATAAATCTAACTATTCCATCATTTTTTTCAAATCATGTTATGACCTGGATAGGTTTAATAAAATTATCAAATTTCAGACATTTTGACCGAACATTTTTTTTTTTTTTTTGGATTCAATATTAAATTTCAGTGTTCAGGAACTGTTTACCAAACAGGCCTTCCAACACTATCAGTACATAAAATTTAGTATACACTGGATCTAATTCTTAAATTAACTTCAGTCTTTTTTCATTTAGTCTGCCAAACGCACCCTAAATATCTTCTAGTGTACAATTTCCAAGTGCATGCATATTAAGCATATACACAGCCCGAGTATTCAGTAACTCCACTCGAATTGATAATGACCCCTCCGCTACCAAGTACGTGGTGTAACACCTGTGGGACCCATTATAATGCATCTGTTTTATCCATTCTATCCCACCACATTGCCAGCTCATTTTGAGGGCATGGCCCAAAAATGAGATAGATCCGATGCTTAAGTGACCACACTGGAGGAAACAGTGAGATTAAATGCCTGCTGTTGAAATCTTTTTAAGAGATAAGGCTGATGTTTGTGTTTTCTTTCCATCAAGACTAGTATGATTATAAGAACAAGTAGATGATAAATAAACACATGACATAAACATAAGATTGAATGTGTACCATTGAAACATTCGTGGGACATGAAAGTCTAAGATCAGGACAATTTGTCTGTGTTTTCAATTCATTTGAGAAAGAATGAGCTTAGAAAAAAAGTAGCATATCTTTTACATGTTTTTTTTTTAATTTTTTTCTGAATGTCTAAAAACTTATGTTAGGTAAGTAGATTTTTAAGTACAGAAAAGAATTTTGGATAAAATATCTTTGGATTTCAAGTAAATACATCTATTTTGGTTTTTATTGTTTTATTGATTTGTCCATATGAAATGAGGTTTAGATTAGTAAAGTAGGTTTGTTTGGATTTTTTAAAAAAAAAAAAAAAAAAAAAAAAAAAAAAAGATGGGTGGAAGGTCGGTATATAGTGAAAAAAATACCCGTGAGCTCGTGAACTATATGGATTGCACATTAACATGACGGTGGAACCGGGGAGGTTTCAACGGTGGGCATTTTCCTACCCACGTTTTCCTGTCGTGCGGGACACTTGAGCTTTGGATTTGCATTATTTAAGAGCCCATGTCCTAACGTGATCTGGAAAAACGGATGAATGGAGTGGATTTCCCACGAACATCATGTGGGCCAAACACTGCTTCCCGTCGAATGAAATCCGCGAACGAAGCTTCGTTCCGAAACAGAGCTTTCGATCCGCTAGGCTGGAAACCTCACAGTCGGCCCAAACTTGAGCCGCTCGATTCTCTACGAAATCTTAGCCGTTGATTATCCCCTGGGAGGAGGTCATTTGGGTCGATTTTCAGGGTAACTCAGGCCAAAACGGAGGAAGTATCCGGTTTCCCCCTTTCCACGCACGTACGGGTGTTGAGCTCAGAAAGAGGTATGTTATCACCCTTAATTCTCAATGATTTTGGATGAAGGTTTGGGGCATGTTTGGCTGCCACTTAAAAATGAATCACATCGCATTTTATAAAATCAATCCGTATGAGAGATCATGATGTATGTATATGAAGGTGTTCTGTTCTCATTTGATACCGGTTGGTACTGGGCTGCTGTGGGACCCACGTCAACCGTGCATCCGATCCACCTCGTCCATCATGTTCTCCTCCTCATCATCACCGTAGGATCCAAAAATCATCCGATATAACCTGCTACATCTGATCCTCTCTCTCTCTCTATTATTTATCTTGCACTATCGCATAGTTCTGGTTACACAAACGAATTGTGGAAGTGGTAAACCAAAATAGAAAGGCCCTGTTTGGAGGGAGCAGATTCGGTCAGGTCGGGGTAACACCAAGTTCGGTCAGGCCGTGACTTTGGAGCCTGCCTTGATGTATGTGTTATATATCCATGCCATCCATTCGTTTTACCAGCTCATTTCAAGGTATGGGTCCAAAAATAAAGCAGATCTAAATCTTAGGTGGACCACACCACAGGAAACAGCAGTGATTGAATGCCTACTGTTAAAAACTTCTTATGGCTCACCGTAATGGTTATTAGCCATCCAACCTGTTGATGAGGTAACACGGTCCTGGATGAAGGGAAACCGCAGATATCAGCTTGATCCAAAACTTTTGTGGCCCACAAGAAGTTTTTAATGGTCGATTGCCACTGTTTCCTGTTGTGTGTTCCACCTGAGATTTGGATCTGCTTCATTTTTTAGGCTCATGATCTAAAATGAGCTGCAAAAATGGATGGACGGCATGGATATACAACACATACATCAAGGTGGGCCCCATGGTCATGGCGTGACTGAACTCGGTGTAACCTGACCGAATCCGCTCCCCTGTTTGGTAGACGCCTAAAAATGAGCTGATCTCACTTTAACTAACAGTAATCATGTATTAGAGATTTTGATCTCTAATACATAATGAGTTCATGTTAACTATGATTATGTTTACAGATGAAGATTTCTAATACATAATTACTGTTAGCTAAAATGAGATCAACTCATTTTTAGGAGTCTACCAAACAGGACTTAGTGTTTTTCTAAATTCTTAAACTTTTTGGATGTTAAAAATGTCTATCCACTGTTCAATTAAAACAGAGTTTTGCTAATTCATTAGCTCCTTAGGACTGGGATGTTCTTCACCATCCCATAATTCCTAGATTGCGGATTGCTTCAGGACATTGGAGGAACGAGTATCCGTATGTTACTTCCTCTAATGTGTAGTACACTAGTGGTAAGGTCATGTTCAAGATTTTGAACGACGACATCGGCAGGCATATCCCAAAAAGGATACGATACAGGGCACATCGGACTGTATTGGCCAATGTGGGTCTGTATTGGCCTTTTTTTAGATCAAAACATCTTGAGAAAACAAGGGGAAGACTGATCTTCTGCTTTTTACCAAGTCTCATTTGTTGTTGCACGAAGAATGCCCCTCTGCTTCACCGGTTTCTTTGCCTCATTTGATATCCCCTATATCTTCTTTGAGATGTTATGCTGCCTTATGAGGATTCATGAAAATTGAGTCTTCTCATCCTTTCAACCACACCGTGTTTATTTTAGTCTTGTACTTTTTTTCAGTCACTATCTTGTTCCTGAATTGATGACGGTTAAGATAAGAAGGGACTGACTTGTGGATGAATTCGTGGAAGGCGGCCAAATTTGTTAAGGGTTTACATCCAGTCTTCGTGTACTCAAGAATACCATTCAGAGTTACCATCTTGTTCTCATTGCTCCACATCCACTTGAAAACTGCTTCTTCCTAGCAAGTTTCTCCTCCAATTCAGTGGGGTGTTTCGAGGCTGAGGGAGAGGTGTGAACGGTCTTTTGTTCCTCGCAAGCTCCTTGGTTGAGGGAGAGGTGGTGACATTTTTGGGCTGTCAATTGCCTTCTTCTGAAGAAGAAGATTGGGAGCGTCTTGTGGCCATTGACATTGGATTTCGGAGAGAGGGACTCATTGTGGGATTCCCCCAAAGTCTACCAAGGCTAAAATCTTACGGTTACTGATATTGGGACTACTTTAAGTGAACGTGAACTGTTGTTGTATTTCTCTTCTTAACTGTCTATCTATAGCCTGTGAATCAGAAGGTTACGACTTCCCGTCAAGGATATTTTATAGTCATGGTCCATCCACGGTTGAGCACAACAAACCAACGGTCTACATTACCAGATCTTGGGCCCCACCTATCAAAACTGAACATCGCATGTATACAAACATGTGAAGATTTGCGTCACGTATATCATATAAGCCCCCTCTCATGTCAGCATTCCATTCTCTCCTCAATCACCACCACCCCAAAGAGGAGGAGAAAGAAGATATTCGAAATTTGAAACAGGACTCTGAGAAATTTTGGGAAGTCTTTTCTACATTTCTCGATATTCCTGTCTTTCAATCTTCTTCCAATCTCTATGCATTTTTAATGACTTTCGTGAAAATGAAAGGAATTGGTGGTTCAAGGAATTGAAAAATTACCAGCCACATTTGAAAACTTGTTTTTGAAAAATCTGAACATATGTTGCTGCTAAACACATTCCATCCAAACAGAACTCCAATTGGATGGAAAAGACTTCGATTTTTTATTTTTGGCAAAGAGCAAATCCCATTTCATCGGAATTGAGTCTCATGTCTGCTGCATTGTTCATACCCAGATGTTGCATGTGTAATCAAACAACTGCAAAAGAGACGCCTTCTAAGGCTAGTCGGGGCGTCATGATATTGAATGGTGCACCTGCCATGTGATTTAGGCTATTTATCTGTTTTATAGTATACAAAATCAGTTACATTATGGCTGTAACAGCTGTTACGTAACAGTAACGGTCACAACTGTTATGCATTATGGGGCCGAAATTGCCATTATAGAAAAAAGGGCCGTAGCAGCCCCCTAACGGACCTGTAGCAGTCCAGAAATTGCTTTTTCAAAAAGGAAAATAAAAAAGTTGTAACAGCCGAGAGCCGTAACGGCCATAACAGCCCGTATCGTAACGGTAATGGCAATGGTCGTTACGGCCACCATTACTGTTATGGAACACCTTGATCTGTTTGGCTCCACCCTGGATGTGGTATGGCTTGAAAAAACCATTTCTCTGCTTAAGATTTTTTCTTTCTTCTTTTCAAGGGTCATTGATCACACCATTTTCTCTTCATTTTTCATTCACTTCGTGTTTTCTTTTTGTAGCCTTTTCTTTTCTTTTCTTTTAATATTTCATGTGTATACTTCTATTTTTCTTTATTTTCATTTTTCATTTTTCATTTTTTCTTTTGTAGTTTTGGTTGTTGGGTTATGTTCTTTTATCTTATTTTTGGGTGATGGACTCAAGTTGTTTTGTAGCCTGTGATCCACCTGAGGAACACTTGGGTTGGGCTCGGGCTTAGGCTTAGCATAAACATTTCAGGCCGGACTCGGGCTAGACTATTTTGACCTGTGCCGGGTTCAGGCCTATGTTGAACAATGTGGCAGAGCTTGGCCCAGCCCTAGCCCAGCCCGTTGACACCCCTGGAAAGCAACCTCCTACTGGATTTTCTTTACAAGCTAATTGTCACTTTTTAGGATAGCCTTATATTTAGCTTTACAGTAACTGGTGCCTAAGAGTGGTTGACAAGCCATGGAAAATGCTGCTAGCCAGATAAGGCTATCCAGAATACCAGACAAAACTTTTTGAGCAATCAAACAGGTCCTTAATGTAAGAGTTCAGTGGTTTGTGAATGTCATGGGCGCATTGTGCAATTTTTATTTTTTCCCTTAAAGTGCAATGCTCCAGCCCTTTTCTTTGATGCTTGGGCCAAGAGTTATTATAGTAGCCTTAGGTTATCAGTTTGTTCAAGTAGGGTCTGTGGTTCAGCAAGCCAAATTGTCGATATGAAGGGCTTCACCATTGATGCTCCATGCACCAGAAGTCCCCTAGACCTAAAGATCCTAACCATCAAATATTTAGTCATTTTTTGGGTTGAACGTGAAGCTCTGCTATATATATATATATATATATATATATATATATATATATATATATATATATATATATATTACTTCCGTCTATTTGCAAGCCATGAAATGATCCAGAATTTTCCCAACTGGGAGATTCTCAATGCATGATCCATCCACCAGCAGAGCCCATAATATCAATGATTTTGATCACCGAACCATGCGCCCCACTTTACAAACTGAAAACCTGAGTGTACTGTAGAAACTCTCTGCCAAAGCATTGTACAATACCTCATATCCCTAAACATTGAAAGTATCAAGATTTCAATCTTCCTTCTCAGTGTTCAGTTAACAAGAGAGCTTGTAGTTTAGTTGGAAACAGCATTCTTTTTTATGTAATTTATTTATTTATTTGCTGTTTCAGGAGTTCCATGGATACCCAACACTTCATTCAAGTTCAAATATATTTGATGTTCAGTATTCATTCCATCCTATTCTTAGCTGGTGTTGGCACTTGTTCTCATATTCCTCCCTTTTCCAGCAAGGTGAGTGTAAGACAATGCTTTTTTAATTCCCAATATGTAAGGCAATGCTTCTTTTTTTGAGTTTCCAATATGTTGATTAACACTGGAAATTTTCTGATATTAAATGGTAATTGCACTCATATGTTTGGCTACTTGTAGAAAGAGGTCCATCAATTTAACTTTAGGAAATTTCGTTAACAAATATAAAAATGATTGCAAGAAAGAGGGGTATATGCACAAGATCTTTGATAGTCGGATCCTTTAAAAACTAGAGTACCTTTGATACTACATGAATTTTAAATTTTAGAATCTAGTCCCACCATTTTTGTAGAATATAAAGTGAACCACATCAGTTGACATGATTGTACTGGTGACCTCTAACCAATAGTTGTTGTCCAATGTACTGGTAATTTTTTGTTAGAGGATCGATTGTACCAAAACCTTGATGTACAACATGTGGCGGTATTTGTACCTGTACTTGGATAACAAATACAATATGTTCCCAAGCATGGTTCAATATAATGTGTTGCATCAGCCAATATTTGTCTTTTTTTTTGAAAAATTGAAAATTCGATACAAGCTACATATTGGCTAATATGATTGATGTCTTTTACATATCGGTTTTTTGAAGAATTGATGTCCTCAAAGATATTTGTATTTTGAACCCTGATCCCCACAAGAAGAGTAGATCTCAGGCTGTCATACTTAAGAAAGTAAATTTCTGGTGGAACTAGAAAGTTGACAAAAGAACAACCTTGTAGATGGTCAACCTTTTTTGTCTTCCAGTGAAACAGATCAAATAAGAGGATTATCAAGGAGCAAAAAATGTGCTCATGTTGGTGCTTTCATTTGCCTAACAATTTTTAACCTTATTTGACACAACGTGTACAGGGAATTATCCGGGATTGGTCTTGAAGTGTTTGAGCTTCATCAATGGTCCACCTGTAGTGAATGGATGAGATGCTTTGTTTCACAGTATGTTTACAGCCTCCCGTTAGTTGGCCACAATTGAAAGCAGGCAACTACCTAGGAATAGCTACACTCCTTTCCATACCGCTGTGAAGCATGAATCCACGGTGACTTGCATTGCAGTGGGATGGGTTGTATGCACATAGTACTTCAGGAAGTTTCACGCCATCCCCAGTTGTTCTTGGAGACTACATTTTTAAAGAGTCTGTAGATAGTGTTGTTGAAGACCTCGTCCAAGCCATTTGCAGTTGCGTGGTTAGGTGTAGAAAACATGTGTTGGATATTGTACTTTGAGCATCACTTCACCATCTTGTTCTTGAAGGGCGTCTGGTTGTTAGTGATGATGCAATTGGGCACTCCAACCTGTAGATGATTTTACTTTTTATGAAGTTGGCAGCAATGTGTCCCTTGGCACTGCTATGGAAAAAAAGGGTAGATACTGACAGTGTTTAACTTGATGCTGTCATGGGGCTGTATAGAAGTCCTCAAAATATTTAGAAATCACCATCAAAGAATACCCAAAGAATGGGAAATTTGTAGTAAATCATGGGCATTGCTTTATTAATCCATTCAATATGCAGTGGGTAATGCCTCGATCTGTGCGGGAACTTCCTTGGGCTTGGCATGGAGGTGGGGTGGGAAAGAGTGGGACGGTTATTTGGCATCTCATGCTTCTGGCCATTTGGTGGGTTCCTTGGAGAGAAAGAAATAGTCACTGCTTCACTAATGGCTTTATATGTCATTTTAACAGCATTCCAAATGAAACTATTGTCTAGGATTGTCTGTATGCTTTCAATGGTTCTTGCTTCCTTTTCCATCTTCCGGTTCATGATGCAGCTGATGTATGCATCAGAAAAAGAAAAAGAAAAAGAAAAAGAAGAAGAAGAATGGAGTTTCATGAATATGTTAACTCCATCTTATGCTGAAGTTTACTAGAATTTGCTTGTTTATTACTTTGATTGGAATTTGGATCCATTCTAGATCTTCAGAGACATTTGCTGCAGATGGTCGCTGTTAGAGGTGCATTTTCATAGTGTAGGAGTTACAGGGCTTTGCCCATCAGCAAAACTTAAATGAAGGTGCCATTTTTCACAAATCTACTCTGATATGCCCCCACAGTGATGGGGGACCCCCTGAAACTCTCTCAGATTGGTAGATTTTAACCCTTTGATGGTTGAACTATTTTTCTGACCATTTCTGTCTTCTCCCCAATTGTCATTGGTCGAAGGGTTGATATCTTCCAATCTGGAATTTTTATGAGGCATCCCCTTTCCAGAATGAGGCCCATCAGATGAACGGTCTGGATCACCGAACGTTTGGAATCCTTCATGTCATTGAATTTTATATTTGATGCCGAGCAGGACCCTATATATTTATGCCCTTTAGTTTGTAATTATGCATTTTGCTATGTTTTGTTGATGTATTGGCCTTAAATAGTCTATGGTTGTTCGGCAGTGAAAATTGGGTTGCATTTTAGTCTTCTTTCTTTCTTTTCATGGTTTTCTAATCCCATTCATGTGTCTAGCCCTCCTATCCACACACACAATCACACCTGCCAATAGGAAACACATGTTCAGGGTCCAACCGTCCAAGTGGTCTGCCAGGTGGATAACAGTTAGATACCCTTTCTCAAAATGAGGCCAGTCCACTCATCCAGCGGGCCATGGTGTATGAAACAAATGGACAGCTAAACTAGTTTTTTTCTATCTGTTTATTTTGTACATTATGGCCCACCTTATGAGTGAATTAGCCTAATTGATGGAGAAGAGCATCTACTCGGTCTGGCCACCTGAATCCTGATAGACCGCTCAGAGTTTGCACTTGTGTTCCATGTTGGCAGTTGTGCCTGTGTGTAGATGGGTAGGTTATGACGGGTGTGGGATTAGCAA
The DNA here is from genome assembly GCA_021015155.1 of Magnolia officinalis. Taxonomy (NCBI): domain Eukaryota; kingdom Viridiplantae; phylum Streptophyta; class Magnoliopsida; order Magnoliales; family Magnoliaceae; genus Magnolia; species Magnolia officinalis. The sequence goes on along the minus strand of JAJHSJ010000002.1, from coordinate 8,866,537 downwards.
GGCTCCTTTATTTTCAAGCCGGCAAATGTAAGTATAAAAGAGTTTAATCTGAGTTTTGGTCAACAGGAGAGCAGTGGAAGTATCATCTGCTGTTTGCCATGTTCCCAGGAGCACCTTCTGAAATCATTGTCTGAGAAACATAATACCTTGCTCAATTCAGATTTTCCAGGACTTTTAGCCCAAGAATTATGTTCCTTTAAGTCCTGTAAAGGGACAATACGTAATCCAAGTTCCACGCTCAGACTCTCAGCACTGCGACGGCATTTGATTGGCGAAGGATCTCATCGTCGCCTGGTTTCCTCCATGAAGTTCAATTTCCATTCAGATGCTATTACTGCGTTATCTGCACATCTTTGTAGAGTAGTGGTGATAGAAAGACTGCCATCTGGGACCTTTGCGGACCCATTTGAGCTACAACATCTTGTTCAGCGTGGTGGTAAGAAGCGGTCTTTCTTATATTCCAGAAGCAAGATTATGATTCATGGAGAAATATAATGGCTAGTTGCAAGACTAGGATATTGGATCATACTACCCTCACATTCTAGTATAGCATGTGTACGGATCTGGTATTCATCTGGTGGACCCCATAATGTATGTGGCATTGCCCAAAAGTAAGGCACACGTAGGGTTGCATTTGTATGAAAAATATGGTGGTTAAAACAATTGACTGACTACTGTGTCTGATGTGTTTTTGTGGCCAGCCTGATGACTGTAGCATCCTGATTTTCAGGCCAATGCACATAGGGCACACCTGATGAACAGCCTGGATCTCTCAAAAACACACCACATTCGCTGTGGTGAGGGGGAGTCGGATCCAAAAGTTCAAGTCCCCCAAATAGCTGTAGCTGGGGCTCATGACTACAGCTTTTAAAATCCTCTTATAAGTTCTGGTGCTTTGGCTGAGAGTGACTTTATGGTATGCAGTGTTTCATGATGCTTCTGTTTTTGGGGACACGAATCTGGAATTACCTTCAGCTCTTTCCAACCGATCTGTTGTCGAGGTTCACATGGATGTCAGTCGCAAGCTTCTCTCAGGGAGCGACGAAGGACTTGAAATTTCCATAGAGCTGCCATTACATGCACGATATCCAGTGAGTTTGAAATGGACCTGCTTAGGGAAAAAAGGAAAGAAAGAAAGAAAGAAAATAAAATAAAATAAATAAAACATTAGCTTTCCAGAATCACCTTGAAATACAGTAGTCCTTTTCCAAGATGAAAGTGGATCATTTCTCAGGGTTATTATGCAGTTTTGACAAGAAAGATCGCTTTCCATGGAATGTCAATGGTGTGCTCAAATAAAGAAGGGAAATATGCAGTTCTCAGCTGGATGTAGCGGCATTTTTTCTTTGGCCGGTATTCTGTACAGGTGGGAACAGGTGGGACCTACCTGTCAGTGATCCAGGCCATTCATTTGGTAGACCTACTATGGATGGGTAATGATGCAAGAAGGCTTATATCATATGATACTAGTGTTATAGTAAAATCAAAATAGAGCTGAGGGTCAACCTGGAATATGATCCAGTGACAGAAGGATTAGATTGTTCTGTGGAGGTGATTTTTTATCTGTCGACCATCCATGGTGTGGCCCACCAGATGCATTGATCATTGATAGGCAGGCCCCACTGTTACAAGATGATGGCCCCAAATTCCTCTGGAATACATGGTGCTTCGCTTCTTAGTTATGCACCATCACCATCTAATCCTTATACCAACTAATTGGGCCCGGCTACATGAATCCTTTTGCGCCATTCACTCTATCAAGGGCCATATCTTCAGTTAGATCTAACAGGTTACCAAGTCTTATCTTACTACCTTTCTACCTCCACCCACATCCTCTCGGGCCTTTCCCTTACCCTTTTAGAGCCTTCAACTTGTATGAACTCACTCCTTACTGGCACAGTTCTTTGTCTTTGTTGCACATGACCAAACTATCTAAGTCTACTTTCCCTCATCTTGTTATCTATTTGTGCTGCTACTAAATTCCCTCGAACGCATTCATTTTTTTATTTTTTATTTTTTGTATCCTTTCTTGTCTCGACACTTATCCGTCACAACATCCTCATTTCAGCTACACTCATCCTATGGACATGTTGTTCCTTAACTGCCCAACATTCTGTTGTCCCAAGCTTGGCTGGTCTTGTAACCATCCTATAAAATTTCCCTTTCAGTTTGAGTGGTACATGAGGATCACATAAAAATTTAGAGCCCCATCTCCATTTCTTCCACCCCGCTTGAATTCTATGGGTGACATCCTTCTCAATCTCTCCACTCTCATGAATTATCAACCCAAGATATTGGAAGCAAGTATTTTGGGAAACTTCTTGGTTAGCAACTTTACTAATTCCTATTTCCCACTCCTATTGTTACTAAAATTACACCCTATGTACTCTATTTTAGGCTGGCTAGTTTTAATTCCTTTAGATTTTAAATCACCTCTCCATATATATAGCTTTTTGTTTATGCCCTCCCTCTTTTTGTCAATCAAAACTATGATTGAGAATTGTAGGGTCCTGAACTCCTGATGCATCAGGATGTTAGTAGTATCTGATGCATCAGGATGTCAAAATTGTCTGATGCATCCAGTTGGTACAAGTGAGACCGTGGTTAGTTGATCCAGATTGTTAAACCAGTGGGACCCACTTGGATAGAAGATGTCCATGAGATCTCTAGATTGGAAGATCCTAGCCATCCAGTATCTGCATTTTTCTGGAGCACCATGTCAAAAAAAAAAAAAAAAGTTATTAATGGCCTATTTGTGGGTCACTGAATGAATTTGAATGGTTAGGATCTTCCAAATTTGGAAATTTTGGTACAAACCTCATCCCTGGGACCTATCCTATTCATATGAACATTTTGGGTGACTTAACCATGGGCCTCATTCGTCAAGATTGGCATGTCTGAACGCTATTAAAATTCTGATGCGCCAGGACCTCATAATTTCTTCACATGAGGTATTTCAATGCTCTGGCCTATTGATTGTACAGACTGTTAGGGTTTTATTTGGTACAGGCGGGCCCCATTATTTGGTGATAGAAGGAATTGATATTATGGACCCCACATTATAGGGTCCAAGCACCAAAAATCTCCCAGATGGAAAAACCCTTCTAACTTTGAATTGGTGGTCAATGAAGAAATGGTAAAGAAAGAAAATACAGCCAAGGTTCCCATTCAACCAATAAATGGCCAAATATGCTATCTCTAAGATACTCAGATCTGGCGGATTTTTTGTGCATAGGCTGTACACTGTCAGGCCAATCATCCCTACGGTTTCTATCATTCAACCGTGGGCCCACTGGTACAAACTGAAAGCCTGGATGTATGGCAATCTTGCCATTGAGCGCTGTAAGTACCGCTCCTCATATGACTGACTTTCTGCAAGAAATACAAACCATCATGTCTATAGCAATTTCAGCAAGAAATGATTTATGTAGAAGCCAAGGAAGTAACATCTTATTAGCTTCTACTAGCATGATGATGATGATGATAATAAGAGCTTTGGTAAGCTACACACGCCTACAAGGTAGTTCATGTACATGCCACCTATGCGCTGGCATGCCATCAGGTGCAATATCCAAGCTGTTCATCAGGGTGTCTGACCATTTAGATGTTTTCGCCCAAAAGTAAATCTGGTCCATCGAGCAGGTGAGCAGTTGGAAGGATGAGAAAACTTCAGTCAACTTTTTTCAGCTGTATTTATTTATTTATTTATTTGTAAATTGTGGCCCACCTGACAAGTGGATTGATCTGAGTCTTGTGTGTGTACATCTACATAGCGGTACTCTGATGAATGGATTGGATTTCGTACCAATATGCCATGCTCGCACACATGTAGTGTTCGTGAGCTACATTGTATGCATGTATGGGCTTAGCAAAGCGCTGATGATAATATCTTGCAGTCCCCTTTTCGTGAATATATATACACAACTGCAATACGACACCATGCTAGCATGATGCCTATGACTGGTTGAAGAGAATCTCCATGACAAGAAAAGAAGATTATCTTTAAATGCAGGTCCTGATATTATCGTAAAGATATGTTTGTGTTTCTATATTTTTTATAAAAGAGCCATTATGTTTTAAATTTGCTACCATTATTGGACAGAAAACTCGATCAAAATCATATATAATGAATTCCTGGGGTCTTCTTTCTTTTCCTTTTTTTTTTTTCCCGTTTTTGCACCCTTTTCCATTCTTAAACATCCATTGTTGCAGCTGCTGTATTTGCATGGTTCCATTTTTAAAACCTTGGTGGAACATTGGGTGATGGGCTCTTTGATGGAATTGGTCTGGATGATACTCAAAACTCTTTCTGATCATCCCAGAGAAGTTTCCAATCCTACTCCTGACATGTGCCAATGTGTCAGTGTGTATGTCATCCTGGCCATTCATTGACAGGTCTGATATGCATGTCCCCTCATCCAAATACAGACTATCCTGGCCATAAGCAAGGTCATGTTTTTAAAAAAAAGAAAAAAAAGAAGAAGAAGAAGAAGAGACCAACCACTGGTTCACATTAGATCTACATGCATGGCCACCTGATTGCTGAACCTTTTCAGGGCACAGAACTTGTACAGCAGGCCGCCTTTGGATCTGATACACATTTACCAAGAGTAATACCCTGAGTTTGTTATTGAGACCGACGATTGGGTTCACACTCACTCAACTCCTGCTTACTAGAGCTGTCAATGGGTCAGGCCTAGGCCAGTCAAAATCAAAATGTTTGAGTGGACCCAATTGGACCAGCTCAAAATCCAGGCCGCCAACCTCAGGCCTTGCCAATTGCCAGACCTACCACTCTTAACATTAGCGAAAGCTATCCCTATTTGGGTCTCTAATGAATAACTTTCTTTTGCAGCCCCTTGATGGAAGTGGCAATGGCTACTCAAGAGTCGAGATGGGTGTGCCCCACTTGCTGATGCGCTGCGAGCCAGAAAAATCACAGCATGAGGATTGCTTGTGGACGTCGATTGCTGAGGACCCAGAGTCGACAAGCGATGAGGTTGCAGTTTGGCCTATACCTTGCGGGAATGCGGCACATGCAGGCATTGTATCCGCTGTAACATTTCTCTCAGCCTTGATATCTGCTGTTTCAATTCTTTTCACTGCCATATACTATTCTTCTCATCAGACTCAATTTTATCAGAGAGCTAACAAATGATGATCTGGGAAATGATCCTTAAATTTTTATTTTTTTTAAAATGTTTTTTATGAAGAGGTGATCAGACGGTTCATCGGGCGGGCCCCATTTTGATGGGCCATTCCTGAAATATGTCCTTGATTGGATGAGTTTATGTCCAATGGTTGCCTACAAATGGATGGTGGAATGTAAATGCAGTGATTTGTCATGGATGGGATTTTACTCTTGGGAGATAAGTCGGGGTGGCTACATGGTGGGCCTGCCAGAGTAACGGCCTGGATCACTGAGCGATGGGCACCACTTATAGGCAATGAGCACTGGAAGTTGTGGTGCCGTCTCATCTTTCCCACCAACATACCGCTTGTGTAGGACATCTGCACTATTAAAACAGCAGGTCCTACAATTAAGATTTTCTGGCAGAAAAATCAGGCTGTTCCATTAATCAGATGTATGAGATCAGACGGTTCAATAGGTGGACCCTGGCACATCCATCAAGTCAAAGTGCATGTTTGGTAAACTTACGTAAAGAAATAAATTTCATGCACAAGGTTTCATTGGCACACTTCTCATTCCCACTTTTCCCTCTAGTGTGGCCCGCTAGAGTTTCAGATCAGTCTGATTTTTAGGCTCATGTCTTAACATGAGCTGTCTCAAATGATGAATGGATTGGATCTCATGCCAATGTTCCATGATGTCGCTCTTGTACATGAGCTGCTTCATGCACGCTTGGGCTTAGGAAGACTCTTTCAAACACAGTGACATCTCTCGGTTGCTGGCGCAACTTCAGCCACTGGATGGAATCCAGCCATTCCTGATGATTGCTCAAACTGTGATTGCATATGTATGTGTAACAAAAAGAACTGTGGGGCCGACTGTGACCTATGTATAACTTCCACTCAGACCATCTTGAGGCAGCAGATTTTAGGATGTGATCCAAAAATTTTGGGCAATCCAAAACTCAAGTGGGCCACACCAGTGGGAGATGGAAACACCCACCATTGAAGCCACCATGGAGCCACTGTAGTTTTTATGCCCACCCAAATAAGCCACCATTGGTGAGTCGTATGTTTGTGATCTTACATTAGCTCGCACAAGGCTCGGAATTTCCTCAGTTTTGGCCAGAGTATATATTTCAATGGGCTTATTATTATCATTCTATTAAACATTGCATATGTATATTAATTTGAGATATTAATGTTGATTTAGTTAATCAAATTCAAGTTTCATGAATATACTAAAGAATTCCAATACAATCCAAATACAAGCTCTAAATGAAAGGTTTGGATTTCAGTGTATTTCAATTACAAGCTGCCAAACATAATTGTGTAAGTGATTTGAATTTAAATGCATTCCAAAAACGAACTCTTAAGCGAGCCGTAAAGGGAAGTTATTTGATACTTTGGCAATGTATGATCCTTGATGCTCAAGCACCCTGAAATTGTACACGTTGGATGCAACCTATATTACATCGACTGAAAATAGAATCCACCGTTACCAAATCAGTGCCAAAATCATATTAGATGAACAATACCAACCTCAGATACGTGTACACTTGCTCGATGGATTTCGTACCATAGGATATTTTTCGTCTTAACGGTCCAATCAATGTCCATCAATCCAAATGATCTTATTTATCTGTTTATGATGTATTTAGACTTTATCCTGTGATTTGGACAGTTTAATTTGAATTGAAGTACGAAATTTGCAAGTAATTTCTAAGCGCTTAGGTGTCATCCATCAAACTCTTTTCCTCAGACAATAATAATCATTCTCCTGAAATAGCCTTCCAAGTTTTCTTATTCCATTGTCCGTGGACAGTCGCATCCTACACGATGTAACACGTGCATGTGATCTGGGCTTTCTATCAACTGCAACTGTGGGCCTATTCGGTGGTTGCTGGTGTAATCTTTATGCCGGAGGATATAAACCGATGGAATATCACATCTCATCTCTTTCTTCTTTAACTCTTCCTACAAAAATGACACTTTTAAATATAGACCCCACTTCATAGATAATTTAAATCTATAGTCATATCTCTATTACAATTAAATGTGGTCAATTGATGTATAAAATCATCCAATCAAGATGGATGGTCAGCTAAAGATAAAGCCATCTTCAATATGGGTTGTCCACCATGTAGGGACGACCTTTGATGTTCACCATCTATCGACAACCCACCTTTGATGTAGACCATCCAATCTATGGACAACCCACCTTTTGTGTAGGCCATCCATTATGCGGGGCTCACATGAATACTAGTTTTGATGTGGGTTGTCAATCTTGCAAGACTCATCTTTAATTAGGAGCATCCATCATTGGCGCATGTGATACCCACCTTTAATATGATTTTAGCCTGCCTTTAATGTCAACCGTCCATCATGTTGGGTCCAACGTCAATGTGTCATCCATCTTGTGGGGACCACTGTTCTATGAACTATCCTTCATGTGGGGCCCACTGTTCTATGAACTGCCCTTCATGTGGGGCCCACCTGAAAAGTTGGCCGTCACCCATGTGGGACCCATCGTTGGTGTGGGTCATCTTCCTGTGAGACCACTGTCAATGCCGGCCGTCCTTCCTCTGCGACCCATCATTGATATGGGCGTCCATCATGTTGGGGCCCACCTTGACGCAGATTCTCTTGTGCGTGGCATACCTTGGAGGTGGACCATCCATCATGTGTGCCCCATCATGTATGGCCCGCCTTGGATGTGGACCGTCCATTATATAGGGGCCACATCTGCCACTTCGATGTTGAACGCCTATCATGTGAGACCTACTTTTAGAAACACAAGCAATCCATGACAGAAATCATACGCAAGCCATCTCTGTACAAATGACCTTGGTCCTTAACCGTCCATATTATTGGCCATTGATCAAATGGTTAAGATTGTCAGATCCGTGTGATATTTGCATGGTAGTTCATCCAATGTATGTTAGACCTCGTGGGCATGTAGCACATTGGCCGGAGAGAAGGATAGGGCCATAATTATGGTACCTTGGCTGCAGGTGAGTTCTCATACCAGAAAAAGGTCCACTCCTTGCTTTGGACCGTCCATCATCAGCATTAAGGAGAGAAGTCTGAGCGTGGAAGAAAATGGTAGAGAAATATTTGGGTGGAAAAGTGAAATAACCGAGTTGAGATATCATTTCCCACTTAAAAGCTCCTTTTCTCAAACAGAAAGTGAAAATAACATTTTCTCCACCCAATTACTTTCCTGCTTCCCAAACAGGCCCTCAAATAAAAGCAAGAAAACAGCTATAAAAGGAGGAGATCGCGAAACAAAAACATTGCATAATAGAAAGTCCAACCGTTCCAATACAGCTTTCTACCGTATGCTTCTCTTCTTTCATTCTACCATTTTTACAAGGATGGGTTTTGCTGCGTGGAAATCAATCCCATGAACAGCAGCTTTTTTCTTGTGGAACTGCTTCATGTTTTTTTGTTTTTTTTTTTTTTTTTTTTTTTTTTTTACACACGCACACTCATGCTACTGGAATTTCACCACACACACTCATGCTACTGGAATTTCACCACCTATGGGTACTCGAACCCTTGACCGGGTGTTGAAACTCCTAAGAGTCTACCACCTGAACAAGAGTAAGGACCCACTTCATGGTCTTTGGTTTAACCAATCCCACGAACTGCCTTCTCCGATTGTTTGTTACATAACAAACAGCACGGACACTTGGGGTGCCTCTTTTTTTCTTTTGTTTTTTTTTTTGTGCCTTTGGATGCACTATCGGATTGAATTGCAAGTATTGGTCTGATAAATTGAAAATACCATGAAGTTTAGTTACCTTCCGCTCACTGGGCTCCAAATTGCAATGATGCTACTTTCGGGTCGGACTTGAAAAGAACTTGATTGCGATTTGAGGGCGGCTACCTCATTTTGTCATTTCTGCAATTCAATTCAGTTATTCATCCAACTGCAGCCTTAGAGATTGCTCTCCTTTTTTCTTTCTTTGAAAGACAGCCTTCAAAGGATCTTTGGATCCCTTCCCAATTGGATGACTCTATCCAAAGACTGGTTTTCAAATTTGCAACGTCTGCTTCTCACTGGCTGTATCTGTGAGAGGATTGGTGAGTGTCAGATCAGTAGGATTTGCTTCTGGAAACTGATTGCCATCTTTCTGCTGGCAATGCTGATCCACTCCGCATATGCTGTGCTCCATATGCTGCTGAAGATGCTACTGTTGTTGCAGCAACTAACCAACTGCGAGACAGGTTTTTTATTTTTCAGTATTTTTCAAAGGTAGTTATGAATGAAGAGGAATAAATAGAGGAGGTATTGTATGATGTCACCCAACTAAACTGTGTCTCTGCTACTACAAAGTGGCATTACAGAATCACATATAGATCCCATCTTTTGTGATCCAGACTCTGTTGAGGCCATTATGTGTGTGTCATGCTTGAAGATCCCCCTCCATTGCACAATACGAGCTAATTGTTTGAAGCAGTGCTAATGAAGATTTGGTCCGGGGTCCAGATTCAATGGGAAAATACCCCATATGGCTCAGAATTTCTGGTAGGGGCCTCCAGGCTCCAGTGCAGTGGCTGGCCAAACAGAATACCATTTCCCAAAAATTGCATAATTTCAGCCCAGTTGAGTGTTCAAATGCAGAAAATTACCTTAAGTATGTGATGTATGATTGAGTTTCTTCAGTGCCAAATTCGGGTTGAAGAAGAGCAGCTGCAACTAAAACCAATTGGAACACTGTATTGACCTGCCAAGGCATGATGCACTCTCAAAAAAGGCAAACAAAACTAACGCTTCTTATGGTAGAGAAAATGACACAATCCCTTTTCCTTTTCTTTCATTTCTTATTCTGTTTTCAATGGCATGGCTCAATTGCATAAAAACTTAGCAAGTGAGAAAAAGGGGGCAAAAAAAACTACTACAGTTAAATGGGCTTACATTTAGTTTGAACCATAGGGTATAACACTTAGTTTGACGCTTGGAAGATCGACATTGGAGTGTTTTATGTATGTGCAAGGGGAACAAAGAGGCATACGTACCTTGCTGAGGAAGAGGGGTTCCACCTTCTCTGGACGGGTTCCGTCGAGGTTGACAAAATCAGACCAGCTTCTCCACTAAAATTATAATTATTATTAGGATGGACGCTTAAAAGATCCTGATCATATTCAAATAGATTGGTTGACATTGTTAAAGAAACGTGGCCTCACCTCCCAACCCAATGTTTGAGCTCTTTTGTATACTGCACCACTGATGAGAGCAACATCTCTTAGCACAACAAGGCCAACAAGTCCAGCTTCATAACCCAAAACCAGAATCAGACAGTTTCTATCCAAATACGTTTGGACAAGGGTTTAAAATTGCTGCTTTGAAAATATAATGCCCAAGGGGCATTACATATAGCCAATGGTAGCAGCCATTGTAGTGGCTGTTCCAAAAATAAATAAACAAATATTCCCACTATATTGCCATTATAACATTTTAAGAGCTGATATGCTACACACAAACACAGACATTATATGTGCCTTGATAGTTGTACACAACCAAACACTATTGGGCTGTCTCTGTGACATCATCTGATATAATGGCCGTAACAGCAATTTCAAATTTGAGGTATAAGCTATAAGAATGGACAACAACAGAAATGCATCCCTTCTTCCACCATTTTCTCTCTTCTTCTTTTTTCTCTTTTTTTCCTTTTTTACTTCTTCTTCTTCTTTTTTTTTTTTTGAGGATTAATGGAAATTTTTATTAAACTCCCGCTTGCAAACAAGCCGGAAAGGAATACAACGAGGGGAAGAGAACAAACAGATTACATCCCAAGACAAGATTTAAGAAGATCTGAATCAACTTTCAGAACAGAGGCCCAATCCAGAATATTCAATTTAATGGACAGCAGCAAAGCCTCGAGCCCGTAGAATCCCAGAAAAGGCATCTATTTCTTTCGCCCCAAATGCCCCCACCAAATGGCCGGCAAAATCAGATTCCAAATAGGCCTAACCCTCTTTGAAATCTCCCCATCATTTTTTCTCAAATTAATAATTGTGTGTGCGAAAAGAAAATAAATTGAAGGCTGCTTACGATGCAAAAGGTCCATTTTCACCATTGCTAGAGCTACACAGCCAATTAGCACCTGTACCATCAGCAATGGTGTGAATAACAAGCATTAGCAGCACCTGCTAATAAATTCTATTAAATTTAGATGTGCAAAGCAAGTAGCTTGAATACAAGTCCAACCTTATCAGCAAGGGGATCAAGGTATGAACCTATCACTGAATTGATACCCATCTTCCTGGCAACGAAACCATCCAGCTACAAAGGGAAACAAGAGGCAGTTCAATATCTCACTTCGAAGATTTCATATCCAAGTTTTCATGGCAGGTATTAGTGTGGTCCTTCCAAACATACCCAGTCAGTTGCCCCAGAGATGGCTAAGCCCACAAATGAAGAAAGATACCATTCATTTATGATCATCCTGCAAAAAAATGTTGCTAATATTGTAAATCAAGCATAGACATGACAGTACTGTATGTCATACAAAAATAAGTCATTTGAATCATCAATAGGGAATACCCCAAAAGTCAAGCAGATTGGCAGATCCTACACATCAAAAAAAAAAAACCTTAAATCACCAGAATGGTCTTCCTTTTTCCCAACTCAAGAAGGTATCTTTAGTAATTGAGCAAAAGATTCTCTCAAAGTCCAATGATCAATGGATAAGAGGAGATAATAAACAAAGAGGATGGTGAGCCACTCCACTCCTAGTAAGAGTATCAGCCAAATCCTTTTCTTCTCTAAGAATGAGATTAAAAGAGTCCGGAATTTTAAATTACCTAAAAATGTTTGGTGTTTATGTACAGTTCTTTCTCCTTGCTGTCTCTCTCTTGCTTTTGAAATATGTTGCCAAAGTTGAACATGACACACGAAAGGGGTGCATGCATTAACTAGAAAGGTGTGGATTTCATTTTCAAGAAAAAAAAGGGGGGGGTTCTTTTCTTTTATGAGAAAAAGGAGTTTGGACTTTGTATTGAAAGCCTGACCAATCCAATTGACTGTCTTAGCCAGGCAAGATGCTTTTGAACATTGGTACATGTGGTTCTTTCTCCTTCGCTGTTTCTTTCGTTTGCTTTTGAAATATGTTGCCAAAGTAGAAAATGGCACATGAAAGGGGTGTATGTATTAACTACAAAGGTGTACATTTCATTTTCGGAAAAAGGAGAATATATATATATATATATATATATATATAAAACCAGAAAAGATGATTACCCAACTTTTCTTTTATGAGAAAAGGGGTTTGGACTTTGTACCGAAAGCCTGATCAACCCAATTGACTAACTTAGCCAGGCAAGAGATTTAACATTGTGACGTATTCTTTACAAAATAAAATAAAAAGAAGTCATGTGTGACAATGTAAAGCAGGCGTGAAACAGGCTGAAATTCCCCAATATAACTACTCTGTTTCTCTTCAAACTTCTCTGTTTTATATATATATATATATATATATATATATATATATATATAACAGAGAAGTTTGAAGAGAAACAGAGTAGTTTTATTCTTGTTCTTGAGGCTCAATGCTAGCGATGGGGGGAAACAGGATTTTGATCAGTTTATGGTAGAATGAGGTATTCCAGTGGCTTAAAGGGGAAAAAATTTGCCACATACTAAATGGAACCATTGGGCTTGAACCATGATGGAATGAGCCTGTGATGTAGAGCGGGTCGCGGACACTTTCATGTCCAAGATGGATCAGAGAAGGCCCGATCAGAAGCAGAAGTCATCAAGACCGTCAGAACCTTAAAACAGGCATATCTTGCAAACCGGAATGAGTTACTTGACGTACCATATATGATTTTTGGGGTAGGACGAGTTACTTTAGCCAACCAACCCGGCTATGCCGGGTTGCCCATGCCGAATTTGCGAGATTCCATCATATCGGCGGTCAAATTCCATGTTTATTTCCGTTTTTACTATTTTTAGTAAGTTTTAGTTTGATTATAACTCTTCATCCATTGGGCCTTAGGAGTTGTGTCCAACATGAAAAGTGTTTATAAATATTAGGAAAATAACGTGGTTAAGCCACAGAGGACACTTACTATAAATAGAAATTTACAATTTATAGTAAGTTATGAATTTTAGGGAGTTTTAGTTATAGTTTAATTCCTAAACTTATTCCAAGTCTTGGTATCCCTATTTAAAGGATTGTAGACTCATTTATTTCATCCATCAAATAATTTTCATGAATACTATTTCTATTTTCTTACTTTTTCCTCGTGGATTCGAGAAGTCTCTGTGAGGAGTCCAGAGAAGCTTCATGGATTCGAAGTAGTTATCCTTGAGGAAGACGGTGATCGACCTCATCACGTTCATCCCTGCGTCAGCCTGCCAGTGCTGCATTCATGTCCACAGAAGTGCTTGGATTTAATCTACATCTAAGACAAAAGGTGATCAACCAAACCGCTTAAAATCGGCATTCTAAAGATGAAAATATGCTAGTGTATACAGATGGAGAAATGCTATGGCAGTTCACATGGGGAGATCAGAGGCAATTTGCCATACAAGTGCAACATACATGCATCGCTTGTCAGGGATCTAAACCATTCATCACGTGGGGCCTGTACAAACATGCCCTGGCCAAAAATCAAGCCAGTCCACACATCATGGGGGCCACACCCTGAATATAGACCATTGGTCATCTTTTTCCAAACCATCCATTTTATTCATGCAAGTTGACCCACCCATGAGTGGAACAGCCTCATTTTTGGGTTATGGCATGTTCATAATGTGTCCCACTTAATAAATGATCCAGATCTCATGCATGTTTGCCACATAGGCGTGTATGTTGCATGTTGCGGAGTCACACATATGGCTCTTTCCTCTCAATCTCATTAATAATATACTATAATATTTTTTTAGGATAATGGCAACTTTATTAAAGACTTGCTTGCAAACAAGACAGGAAAAGAATACAAGGCGAAAAAACAAAAAGCATCAACGCCTTGGGGCAGACAAAATACAATCGGGATCCACTTTAGAAGAGGTTGCCCGCTCTGAAACAGACACCATAATGAAATCCACAAGGGCCTTAACCAACACTGGAGAATCCTAAAAACACCTCTTATTACGCTCCCCCCAGATTGCCCACCACACAATAGGTAGGATCAAGAACCAGATTCCCTTAAACTTCCTGTCCACACCCACGCCATGCCACATCCAAATGAGCTCTGAGACCGAGGCCGGCATCACCCAAGAGATCTCGAAAAGCGATAAGAAGCGTGTCCGCACCTCACGGATGAAGGGACAGAAAATGAAGGGATGATCAATGGATTCGACCACTTGCTTACACATATAGCATCTATTGGAAATGACCATTCCTCTCTTCTAAAGATTGTCTATCATCAAGATCTTTCTACCCACTAAGTGGAGGATGTGACTTTAGGGGGTGCTCCATAAAATCACAAGTGATAAGGATAAGTCCCATCTGGAATCAACCTCTCCGACTGGATCATCTTATAGAAGGAAGAAACTGTAAAGAGACCCAAGCTACGCGCAGACCACACCATGGAGTCTGCTTCCCCAGATGGGTAGATATTCTTCATGCAAGCCAAGACAGAAAGCAGCTCTTCCACCTGACTATCCGGCAAATTTCTTCTACATAGGTAATGCAGGGGCATTTTCACACTGGGCTCAAGAGGGGTAGCCTGTGGGATGCGGGGACACACTCGGGGTGGGCGGCCCGTGTGAGGCGGTACCCGTGTGATGTGGGGCCCACGAGGGGGGTTCGGCCGAAGTCCTAACCCATACGATGTAGGGCCTGGGCTATGAGATAAAAGGATTAATTTGCCATGCTCTAACAGTTCAAGCTTTTAGAACACATGGTTAATTGTCCTGCATCAAATTGATATTAGAGCGGGAGGTCTTGTGTTCGAGACTCATCATCGGAGGTGATTAATGCATGGCATTTTCACACCGGGTTCTAGTGAGGTAGCCTGTGGGATGCGGGGACACACTCAGGGTGGGCGGCCCATGTGAGGCAGGCCCCACCCGAATGAGGCAGATGTGGGGCCCACGAGGGGGGTTCAGTCGAGGTCCTAACCCATGCGATGTGGGGACTGGGCTATGAGATAATGGGATTAATTCGCCATGCTCTAACAGTTCGAGCTTTTAGAGCAAGTGGTTAATTGTCCAGCATCAATAAGACATCCAACATGCCAAGGAGCTAGAGAGAAAAACATTCTCCTACTTTAATTCCTTCAGATGAAGCCAAGTGAGCTAAATTTGGAAAGTCCAAGATCAAGGGGTGAGCGCCATGCCAAGTATCCTCCCAAAACCTGGTTTTAGATCGATCACCAAAAGAAAAGAAAATAACCAAAACTTCATTTTGCAAAGCCGCTATAGATCTCCAAATAGAAGAAGCTCTGTAAATGGAGGACTCCTTAATTTCCCAGCCCCCCTCTTTAAGACCATACTTAGATGCCACGATCTCGCGACAAAACTGACCTTCCTCCATTCCAAACCACCAGAGCCAATTTCTAAGGAGGGTCGTATTCATACATCCCAAGTCGCATAAACCCACACCACCTTGGGTAATTGGCCTACACACCTCCTCCCAATTCAAGAGGTAGAACTTATGGCCGTCAACCAACCCCCTTCACAAGAAATCCCTTCGTAGCTTGTCCAATCTTTCTTGCATCGAGATCGGACATTTGAATAGAAACATAAAATAAAGCAACATATTGGAGAATGTTGTTTTTAGAAGGGTCAGTGACCACCCAAAGATAGATAATGAGTATTCCACTTTGATAACTTTCTCTCGATACGCTCAATCACCCTGTCCCAAAAGTGCTTGGCAGGCTTCCCAATACATAATGGAAGCCCCAAGTCAGTGGAAGGGAATGCTCCGGTCTTTAGCCAAACATCATAGCCTGTCACCCAACCTCCTCTGGTTGGAGATGAATGTGCAGCATCTCACATTTTCTGATATTGATCTTCAAACCCGAAACCGCCTCAAAGCATGTAACTATTTTGCAAAGCTTGCTCACCATCATAGGCTCGACATCACAAAATATAATGGTATCGTCAGCGAATGGTGAGCTACAACAATGGTTGAAGAGCCCATCATAGTTAGGTTAAGATATAATTAAGCGTGCCATGACGTTGCTAGGATCTCAAAGAGGCCTTTATGACCCAGGCTTGTAAATGGACCTCATGCTAGACCCGACTCGACCCGACGAGGTAGCCACCTTGGAGCTGCTTATGAGGTTTATCTCTTGACCCTTATCTAGCAACCAGTTGAACGCTTCTACTACGACTAGGAAGAGGTAGGGAGAGAGCATGTCCCTTTATCTAAAGACCTCTAGTTAGTCTAAAATAGCCATTCCAGGAACCATTTACAAGCACTAAAAAGTTGGGGATCTGATGCAGGCCTGAATCCATCTTCTCCACTTCGCACACTTCTAGCCTACCCAACATGTTGTTGAGGAACTCCTATTCAACATGGTCACTCATATGCTTTCTCAACATCCAGCTTACAAAATACCCCTGGTCTCTTCTCTTTGAAATGAGCATCAACACACTTGTGGGCTATGAAAGCATTTTCCAGAATTTGTCTTCCATAACAAAGGCCCCTTGCTTGTCTGATATGACTCTCCAACACACCACAGAATCTCGAAGCAAGAATCTTGGCCAATATCTTATACGGGCTCCCGATAAAGCTTATGGGCCTGAAATCTTTTAAGCTTTCAACCCCTTCAACCTTAAGGGATGATGGCAATGAAAGGTGACTTGAGCACCAAAGGTAAACTGCCTTCTTCAAAGAACTCTTTGACAAAAGCAATCACATCCTCCTTTACTATACTCCAAAATACTTCGAAAAAAGGTGAGAGGAAACCATCTGGTGTAGGAGCTTTGTCTCTACACAAACCATCCACTGCCTCTTTGATTTCTAATTTTGTAACTAAAGCTTCCAAGAGATAAGCTTGAGCATCCATAATTAGAGGTGTACACGAGTCGATCCGAGTCGAGCTTTGCCCAGCTCAGCTTGACTCGGCCAGCAAGATACCTTAGCTCGAACCCGGCTTGGCTCGGTCATCGAGCCTGGATTGGCAGCTCGGCTCGTTCCAGTTCAAGCCGAGTTCGAGTTCGAGTTTTCGAGCTGAGTTCGGCTTGAGGCAATGTGATGAGATGATGAGAGGAGTATGGGAGAGTACCTTTTAGTTGTCGGTCGTCCAGGTGGACGCTGGAGAATAGAGAGAGAGTATAGGATAGTAGTCGTTGGTCATCGTTCGGGTGCTGGAGAATGGTGAAAAAAGGAGGAGGGAGAGTGGTCGCCGGTTGCCATTCGAGTGCTGAAGAACGGCGAGAGAGAGATAGAGAGAGAGAGAGAGAGAGAGAGAGAGAGAGAGAGAGAGAGAGAGAGAGAGATTGATAGGGTCTGGGTCAGGCACTGCCACTGGATGGCTGGAGAGGCTGAGAGTGGGTTAGAGTTTTTAGGGTTAAGCGCTGGAGAACGGCCGAGACTCAAGTGGGTTAGGGTTTTTTTTTTATTTTTAATTTTTTTTTTTATTTTTTTTTTTAATTTTAATTTTAATGTTTGAAATATATATAACCCGGTCAAAAAATCGAGTTGATCCGAACTGAGTCGGGTTCGAGCTCAAGACCGAGTCGAGCTCGGACTCAACTCGAAAATTTTCGAGCTCAATAAAATTGGCTCTACTCGACTTGAACACAGTTTCAATCAGAGTCGAGTCGAGCTTTTCCGAGTCGATTCGAGCGAGCTAACCGAGCTAGCTCAGTTTGTGTATAGCTCTATCCATAATGTTGTCAAAGTGAAGGTAATCTAATCTCAAACAACTCCAATACTCTTTTGGTAAAAGCTTTTCATGGTATCCCACAACCGCACATTGCTCCTTTTTGTCAAACCTTTTTCCATCCACCATAAAGGGGACAAACTCTATTGTTTCTAGCTTTTGCCGAAGCAATATTGTGGAAAAACTACGTATATTCTTATCTCCTTCTTTCAACCATAGGGCCCTCGATTGTTGTCTCTACTTATCCCTTCTTCCTTGAGAAGCTTTGCATGGTTTATCGCATGCAATGCCTCCAAAATACATGTGCTCTCCACATCCCGAGCCCCCGACACTTCCCTCTTCCACGTCTTCAGATTTTCCTTTAGCAGTTTCATCTTATTGAGTAATCTAACCCCAACCGACCCCGTAACCAGAAGGAACGCCACCAGCCCAAAGAAGCCTTCAACCTCGAGCCAACATAGCTCAAACCTAAAAGGTTTGGGACCCCAGCTCTCAGTATCAATTTGAAGCATAATGGGCTTGTGATCAAAAATTGGTTTCGAAAGCGCCTTAAGCTGAGGTGGCTGAATTCTGTCCATCCTATACGAGGAAACGAGGAATCTGTCCAAGCGCGACATTATCAGATTGCTTCGCCCATTCGACCAGATGTACATGGCCCCTAACATCAGAATATCAATCAGACATTGATTTTGGATCCAGGCAGAAAAATCCCTCATACATCTGGAGATCCCAAGTCCATTCTATTTCTCATATGTGAAAGCGAGTCACATTGAAATCCCCTCTGATACACCAGGGGAGGGATCACTTCTACAAGATTGCCTGGAGCTCTTCCTAGAAACAGGATCTATTGACCACCTTACATTGCCCATAAACAGCAAAAAGAAGAAATTTGAAACCCAACGAAATCTCAGAAAGAACCACCAAAACGAAAATTCGCCACACCAGCTATTGTCTTTTCTCCAGATGCCAAAGTTCCGGGCACTGAAATTCCCCCTGCTGAGCCTGAAGCATCCAAAGTAAGAAGCTCCTTCTGCTTAAGCCCCCACAAGTCATTCAAAATTTTGCTATCAATAGAAGACAGTTTGTTTCCTGAAGGCAAATGATCTGAACCTTGGAATTCCTACACATTTCCTTGACTTGATACTTCTTAGCTTTGCACCCCAACCCCCAGATATTCCAGCTTAAAATATTCATTGGGACATTGATCACGCCCTTCTGAGACCCGTGAATCTTGCTCCTTTCATAATTAATTGAGCTTTCAAGTTGCATCAGCACTCTATGCCCTTTTGGAACCCATTTCATTAAGCACTTAGTCATTGAGTTGCCCCGCTATTCCAAGTGCTGGAATAAGGCCGCCGCATCCTCGGCGCTAGTATGAAAGGATAGACCGAGTTTCCTACCCACCTTATTAATTATGCCTTTAGTCCAGTCTAGATCCTCCTCCAGAATGGGATTAACAGACGACACTTCTTTTGCTAACTTCAATTCAGTGGATTATGTCCCTGTCGCCTGTGGCCTGCAGAGTTATGCCCAATGCCATATTGTCGCACGAACAGTTCGACCCTCTGTTAGAAAGAGGATCAGCTTCCACAACCACCATAGCATCACTCTCCCCCTCCAACACATACATGTTTGTCTATGCCATTTCATCACTTCCTTTCTCTGGAATGAAAGAAGAGGGAGCTTCCTACACGTTCGGAACCTGACCAGTCTTCACACCAATAGGGGAGGACCACTCAACTCTACTTCCAGCTTGAACTTGAACGGGGGAAGAGAGACATCCGGGGTGGCGGAGAAGAACAGCCCTCGGTCCACCCCTATTATGAGGAACAAGAATTTTCACCTCTGCTGGTTTAAGACGGGGATTAGAAATATCCACATGTGCCTATGAACACGTGAGCGAGCAATTTGGACCATAGTTCGAGCGAGCCAAACCATCAAATGGGGACCCTACACTCATGTGAACCATCGGCAGGTTGCTGGCATCACCCAAGATCTTGCAAGAAGCACCAGCCAAAGAAAGGGCACCACGTGGCCACCCATTAACCACTAGAGTAAATAGCTGAAAACAAAAGTAAGATAAAAACCAGTGCACAAGGTATCATTTTAGCGTTCCAACGTAATGCCCTGGTCAATCCAATGCATTTTTTGGGCAATCAAATGCGATGCCAATAGAATCCTATAAAATCAATACTTTGCTCAATAAGATCATCTTGGTTTTCATATCATCAGCATCATATTAGCCTTTCTACCAACATTTTCGGGTTGTCTTGTAAATTGTAGATTGGCAAAAGGTCTACAATCGGCTACCCAGAAATCAATCCTTCCTCTTTTACCTAAGCTCTTGGAACCAGCAATGGGAAAAGCTGGCATTGAAACCACTCACGTCCCAGTATGATCCAACCCAGCATTGTCCCCCAGCGAACTATTACATGAATACCCCAAGAAGCCAATTTTCAATCAATGATATCAACCAATAAATGGCCAATATTTTGTGTGACTTGTCAGAGATATAATACTGTCTTGGGAATAAAAAAACCATATTGTCAAGACATGTTGATATGTCATAATATTTGTCATAACTCCCGATATATCCTACAATATTTGTGTATTTAGCATGTCTATGATATTTCCTTATTTCTTTTTTTTCTTAGAGATATTTCCATGTATCATGCCAGTATATGAATTGATTGTGATATGTTCCCCATTCGCTACATTTTGAATTTCCGATGTTATTATCAATCTGAGCACATGATATTACGTAGCATTTGCATCAGAAGACAATATAGGTGATACCTTCCAATGCATTGCCATACTGTGATACAAACATTTTTATTATATCAGCCAATGCGTTTATCACCATGCATCCCCAACAAGAAACGATATATTCCAATGTTTATTTTGAACCTGGCCTGCTACCACATTCAATATGTTCCTAGACGTTGTAAGTATCAAAGGGGAAGTTATTTCAATCAATTCCTACCATGAAATGTCACATTCGGATGACACTAGTTAAAACAACACATCCCACCACTCCATTCTTGTTAGGATGTGGGGAAAGCTGGCTTCAGACTAAGATGTCCACATCCATGATTTAATTCTTTGGAAGTACATGCTGAGATGTTGTGATTGTATGGCTGGACAGGATGGTCAATGGATGTTGAGATTTTGTGTTTGGATCCTGTTCAATTCGGATGACACTAGTTAAAACAACAAAACCCACCACTCCATTCGTTCATTTTAGGGGTTGTTAGGATGCAGAGAAAGCTTACTTCAGATTAAGATGTCCACATCCATGATTTAAGTCTTTGACAGTACATGCGGAGATGTTGTGATTGTGTGGCTGGACATGATGGTCCATGGATGCTGAGATTGTGTTTGGATAGTGTTCGAATGGGTTTTTGCATATCAATCATTTACCACAGAAACAGAGATTGCCGCATATTGCCTCTGTATCTGACTGTTTTGAGCCGATACAGCTGTGTCAGCCATGGATGATATGGCAAAAACTGGTTTGGATGAAACAGAAACAAAGATATGAGAGAGAGAGAGAGAGAGAGAGAGAGAGAGAGAGAGAGAGAGAGAGAGCATACCATCCAATAAACGGACCAGAAACCATCCGACTGATCGAAATCAAATTCGGCAAATTGACGAATCCCTCTCTGACTGCACTTCTAACAATGGCGTCATTGCTCTGTAATTCCCGCGTCCGTTTAAGATTGATCAAATTCTCCGATCCAAACCGTAACCTGATTGGAAAACTCCTCGTGGAGAGAAGATTCAACGAGTCCGGCCTCTTCAAAACGAAGTCGCCATGCGAAAAGAGCGGAGTCGCGGATTGCGAAAGCTTCCAAGGAGGAGGAGAGAGGAAGAGAGGCCCGGAGAGGGGAATCCATCTGGCGAACGGAGAGAAGAATCTGGTGTGAGAGGAGGCGAGCCTGAGAGCGAAAGAGAACGAAGAAGGAGATGAAGGAGGGAAGATGGAGAGGGGAGAAGCAGTTCCATAGGCGTGGAATGAGTAATATAGAAGGGAGAGAGAATTTCTAGGGTTTTTATGCTTTCTGAAGAGGGTTTTGAAGGAGCTGAAGACCGCCATTAATGGGAGAGGAAGAGAAATGAGTTGCTCGCTCGGCTCCAGGTCTGTTTTTTAAGGGAGTTGTTTGATACTCTGGCAGAGTGTGATGCTTGATACACGCGCGCTCAAAAGTTTACGCGTGCCATACGTTATTCTAAGCTGGCCGTCGTTTCGGTGGAACAGAGATGCATTGGACTCGGCCTGATTGTCTGAGTCAGTGAGTGACTGGGTTGACTCAGTTGAGTCTAAGTGGGTGAGATAAGCCAGACAGCATTAAAATTGTAATTTTAAGTGAGAGTATGTTCGTTGTAGGTTATAAAATAAAATAATTTTTTTTAAAAAGGAACAAATCTCTATTTTGCCCATTTCTGATTTCTTTCTTGGTTTTTATTGGAAAAAAGGAGAGGAGAAGAAAATGGAAAAGTAGAGCTGTACACGAGCAGGCAAAGCTCGGGTACTCGATCGACTCGACTCGGAATGCTCGACTCGATGCTCGACTCGGCTGAGTTAGAGCCGAGTACGAGCAGTTTTTTACTACTCGTTTTGAGTTCGAGTAGAGTACGAGCAAAGGAGTACTCGACTCGTTACTCGACTCGTTGCTCGACTCGTTACTCGAATCGTTACTCGACTCGTTACTCGACTCGTTACTCGACCAGGGCCATATATACAACTCTAAATCCCTAATCCCGGTCGCTTTCAGCTTTCACGCCCGCCCGCCCAAATCGGAAAAAAACCCTTCCCTTTCCTTCCCTCCCTCCCATCGGCCAGCACCCGTTCGGCCATTCCCATTTCCCTCTCTCTCTCTCCTTTCATTCCCCTGTCTGGCACACCCATCTTCTTTCTTCTTCTTCTTCTTCTTCTTCTCTCTCTCTCTCTCTCTCTCTCTCTCTCTCTCTCTCTCTCTCTCTCTCTCTCTCTCCTAGAGCTTGTCCCTGTCCGCACTCCGCAGCTCGTCAGTCGTCTGGTCACTGGCTCACTGCCCTGTCCTGCCCTGCCCGCAGCTCGTCCCTACCCTACCCGGTGCCCCTGTCCCTGGCCTGCCCGACGCGGTGACGCCTTTGCTGCTGCTCGTCCCTGGCCTGCCCGACGCGGCGATGCCCCTGTCCGCAGCTCGTCTCACCCCTGCCCAGTGCCCCTGTCCGTCCATCAGGTAAGAATTTTGTTTTGAAAATGTTGCTTTCCGAAGTTGATTTTGATGGATTACATAATCTATGTGTTGGGGGGCCCACCATTTTGTGTCCGGTGCCCCTGTCCGTCCGCAGATTTTCTTGTGTTGGGCCCACCATTTTCTATCCGGTGCCCCTGTCCGTCCACAGCTTGTCCCACCATTTTTAATTGGATGGTAAATAAGCACTAGGGAAACGAAAGTTCTAGATCAGGATGATATTTGTTTTTGCCATTCGTTGCGACGGGAATAACCATATGTACTGTTTGGATGGAATATAAACATCAGGTTGGCCCCTTGAAGGCTTCAACAGTGTACATTTCCATCCTACTCTTTTGTGTGGTGTGGCCCACTTAAGGATAGGATCCCCTTCATTTTTGGGGTCATGTTATAACATGAGCGGCTGAAATTGATGTACGGAGTGGATCTCCAACAGAAATCGCAGCGGCCGGAAAAGCTTCTGCCTATGTGTATGACATACAACGCATCCAAAAGGTTGACGTGTAGAAAGCAATGGATGGTGTTGATAGGATCCAAAGTCCAGGTGTGGACAACCTAATGGGTGGATTGGATTGATTTGTACGGTATGTGATCTGCACGTTAGGCCAACCCTCTGTGCAGGTTGGATGCTGCACACACATGACTGCCTGAGATTCATCGGCAGCTGAATGTAACTCAACGGTCCAACCGGTTGCATATATAATTTTTTTTTCTTTTTTTTTTTTAAATAAAATAAATCAATAATAGTGTGAGTGGCGTGTAACTGGGAGTGGATTAGGTGCGGCACTCAAGAAGGTGCGGACCTTACCGTGGGGCCCACCTTGATGTGTTTATTCTATATTATTCGGGCATATAGGCTATAGTCCAGAAATGAAGTAGATCCAATTCTAAGGTGGACCATATCATAGGAAATAGTGGTGAATGATCATTAATGGGCCACGAAAGTTTAGGATTAAGATGAATTTATTTATACCTGAAAATAGTTAAAATAACATTTACTTTTATTTATCCACAATTTACTCCATTTACCTCTGTTTACTTCCATCCAAACTATCCTTAAAACTTTTTGAGCCACAATAATTTTGGATTAAATTGATATTAGTGCTTTCGATTCCTTTAATTCATTTATTGTTTGATTGTCATCTTTTATTATTATTTGTATTGTTCTAGTTGTAGTATAAGATAATCAGTTGCCCATTTGAGGATTTCTATGTTGTCAGACATAGATTCAGTGTGTTCTTGGATGCATAGAAATTGCTCAAATTGTCCCTTTTTGGACAGTTCAGGGTTAGATAGATTGTAATGTCTTCATTTATTCCAATTTAAATGTATATGCCTGTTCTGGTTTCGTCTCTCCTTTTTCTCTCTGGATATATTTCATGTATTTATTTCCGTCGTCAAATGTCAACACTTTGTGTTGATGATTGACATGGGAATCAAATACAAGATTAATATATTCTGGAGAGATAAGGGGAGATGCTGCCGGAATTTCGGCGTAGCATTTAAATTAGAAAATGAAGCATTACAATCCATCTAACTTTGAATGGGTGACTGATTTAGACAGTTAAGTAATTATGCCCGTCTAGCGGTCTAGCCATCTAGGACCCTAGGTATAGCCGTATAACATATCGAGAACTTTATTTTATAGATGGCTAGTTAAGACGAAAGCCCAAATACCCCTGGAATGGGTGCATCGGCCACATCTCTTCTAATAGTAGAGGGAGACACAGACACGTCAACCGCATACAAAGGGAAGAAGAAGAGATCAGCAGTGTGGGATGATTTCGAAGATGTGACAGTTAACGGTGTACAGAAGATAAAGTGTAATAACTGCAAAGGGTTATTCAGCAAGATTTCAGGAGGATCTACGACACATCTAATTAGACATTTGAAGACGTGTCCTAAGAAAGCAAAACTCCCTCCTCCTGACCAACAGACGCTGTCATTTACGAAGTCAGAAGGGGACGACTCCCAAGGCGTAGTGTCCACTCATAAGTTTGACAAGGAGAAGCTGAATGAGTGGTTTGCTAGATTAGTGATTTTGGAAGAAAAACCTTTCAGAATGATTGAAAGTAAAGGGTTTAGGGCTTTCTGTCAATTCCTTAACCCTCGGGCCGAGAATGTCTCCCGCGTCACAGTGCAGAGAGAAAGCATGAAGATGTACGCAAAGGAGAAGATGAAACTGAAAGAAGTTTTAGCTTCAGTGACTAGAATAGCTTTGACTTCTGATTTATAGACGGCGTTCAATCAAAGAAAAGGATACATTTCATTAACCGCTCACTATGTTGATAAGGATTGGAAACTATGCAAGAGAATTTTAAACTTCAAACACCTTCCTCCTCCACATACTGGTTTACTTATTTCAGATTGCATCTACAGTTGTCTAGAAGGCTGGGGCATTGAGAAGAAAATTTCAGCAATAACTTTAGACAATGCTTCAGCAAATGACAGTGTCATTTCATGCTTACGTAACCAATTCAGGGCTACAGGAAATTTATTTTTTGAAGCAAAAATATTTCAGGTTAGATATTGTGTCCATATTGTAAATTTGATTGTACAAGAAGGGCTGAAAGCAATCGATGACACTATAGAGAACATAAGAGAAAGTGTGAAATATATAAGGGGGTCGCCATCGAGATTGAGTGTATGAAATGACATCATCCAACGTTTGAATGTGCCATCTAAAAAACGTTGAAGTTGGATGTCTGTACACGTTGGAACTCGACCTATGAAATGTTAGATGCGGCAATGGAATTACAACTTGCATTTCCTGAATATGCGGCGCGTGAAAGAACGTATTCTTGGTTGCCGAGCACAGATGATTGGGCCAAAGTACAACAAGTTCACACATTTCTCCAAGTTTTCTACGATTGCACGAAGATTTTTTCTGGGAATCAGTATCCAACTGCGAATCTGTTTCTTCCGTCTCTTTGAAGGATTAAGGATGCTCTGCGGAAAAATGTCAGTGCGGGTCCAGATTTCATACGCCAGATGACAGTTGGTATGAAGACGAAGTTCGATAAATACTGGGACGAATGTCATCTGTTGATGTCCTTGGCAGTTGTTCTTGATCCCCATTGTAATATGGGATTGGTTAGCTTTATTTTCATGAAGTTTTATCCTTCTGAAAGAGCGGCAGCAGAGACGTCTAAGGTTCGTGAAGCCCTTGAAGATCTGTATAAATCGTATGTTAATACTTTACCTGCAGCGGTAGCGGGTGTTGAAGAAAGTAGAGATGCGGATATTTTGTACCTGGTAATCCGGATGTGCTAAATGAATACATATCATATTTGGCACAAGCACGAATGGGAGTTGATACTAAGGAATCAGAGTTAGAAATGTACCTCAAGGAGCCAATCGTAGTGCGAGCTGAATTTGATGTGTTGGAATGGTGGAAGATGAGGGTTAGTGAATCAAAATACCCTACATTATCTGTGATGGCACGGGACATATTATCAATACCAGTTTCAACAGTGACATCAGAATCCGCATTCAGCACAGGGAGCAGGGTTGTGAGCAAGTATCGAAGCTCACTTTCGCCAAACACAGTTGAAGCTTTGATTTGTACGCAAGATTGGTTGCGCCCGATATGGGGAGGAGATATGAATGATGATGATGAAGAAGAGGAGATTGAGATTCATGACGCGTCTCTACCTACAGATCAGTAATTATTTTCGGTTTTTCAAATTTTTTTGGCTGAATGTTGAATGATCTGTAATATTATTTCACTGCAACTACAAACACGAAAGTGTTGGTCCTTTTGGAATGTGGTTTGGAAGACTTTGAATCATTGATATTTATTTACATATGCCTGTTCATTTGCTTTTATTTTTGAATTTTGATACATTTATATTGCTTTCTTTTGTTGCTATATCAAGTTCAATTTATTTATCAATATTCTGATTTTTTTATTAAAAATTGAATGTAGATATGTCGTCATCTGAGCCATCGTCAAACATTTGGGACTATGCTTCCCTATTTGAATCACCGCCACGGTCTGGAAAAATAAAGATTAAGTGTGGTTTGTGTGGCGCAAAGTTTGTGCACAAGACTAATCGCTTTCGCCTACACTTGTCATGTCGAGGTGGTGATGCAAAACCATGCCCCAATGCCCCTAAGGATGTCCAAATTATTTTTCGAGCCCTGTTAGATTCGAATAAAAAGCCTTCCACTCCATCCAAACCTTCTGCTTCTAGATTTGGTACACAAATGACATCCATAAAAGATGCAGAGGAGGAAGCCAGATTAAAAGCTTTAGAGGAAGAACAATTCCAAATCGCCATAAAACGCAGCATGGAAGATGCTTCTAGACTTCAGCGATATTCGAGTCAAAGACAACACGATGTTGAAGCAGGGCCAAGTTACTCGTCGAGTACGACAAATAAGAAGAAGAAAAAGAGTAACAAATTGAAATTCTTAACTCGTCTCGGTGAATTTTATAGGGCATTGGGTACTACATACAATTCTTCACATAAAGCAAGTTTGAAAAATCTAGTTGAAAGTGTAGAAGAGCACGAAGGAAAAATCTCTTCACCTTCTGACTCAGAGGAAGTGAATCAATTTGTATATGAAAAAATAGATAGCAGTTCCGATGGATCAGATGACAATACAGGAACAGGAAGACACTCATCTTATAGAGGTTATTAGTTATAAATTGTCATTTTGAACAATGTAATGTAATTATGTAAATACGTTAATGTAATTATGTAACAATGTAATGTAATTATGTGCATTTTATATATTTTATTGTTTCGTTTAACTTCGAATTTCAATTGACAATCGAATTGAAATTCAAATTAATTTCAATTTATAACTTGAACTTGGCTCAAAGCTCGAACTCGTTACTCGAAAACCCTACTCGAATTGGGCTAAAATTCAGACTCGGACTCGAACTCGCCTCGAAAACTGGCACTCGGTACTTAACTCGTGTGCTCGTACTCGGACTCGACTTGAAAACTCGCACTCGGTACTCAACTCGTGTGCTCATACTCGAACTCGCCTCGAAAACTCGGACTCGACTCGACTCGTTTACTACTCGTACTCGACTCATACTCGGGCGAGTAGAGTACGAGCAGGGGGTCATGCTACTCGGCCGAGTAGAGCCCGAGTACGAGCAGCGGTCGGTCGTTAAGAGTCGAGTACGAGTAGGGTGATACTTAACTCGACTCGACTCGTGTACAGCTCTATGGAAAAGGAGAACAAGAGTCACCATTTTTGTCCCTTTTTTATTTAAAAATAAGAAGAATAATTGTATTTCTATTTTATTTTCAGTTATTTTTTTATGTTTATTTCTCATTTCTTTTGTAAATAAGAGGAAGGGAGAGGTCCATGAACAAAGGAGTTTTCCTCAGAGTCGCCCTCCAATGATGTCAGGACCATAGGGCTCACTGTTGTGTATGTGTTTTATCTATGATCACTTGAGTGTATAGGCTCAAAATTGAAGCATATGCGAGAGAGAACACTCTACCCCAATGAAATTAAGCTACTTTTTCATATTTTAGTTGAGCTTTGATAAAAACCATCTCTGAGTAATTTGAGAGCTGTTAAAAATCTAATTGATCAAGAGAATGGGACCATTGGCACATCTCAGAAACAACCGATTGACATGATCGGCAAATTCATAAATCAAATCTTTGCCAATCATCTAAATACTCTTAAGAAATATTGTCTCTGTCCTATTTTGATAAAAGTTGTCTTTATCCGATCCATAAATCATCGCAAATTCAAATGGATCACATATAAAAAGTCCACGACATCTCCTATAAGCAACCAACACATCTGATTGACAAAATAAAACAGTAAGCTCATGGTGAGCCAATGGTTATGTCATTATTTATACGTTTATTTTTCACTCCTACAAATGTTAAGTAACCTATTTTGCCAAACAAAATGGTGTCAAGTGGACAGTCGGCTCGGCACAAGCCGATGGCCACCTGTCATGCTTTTTACTTAACTAAGATCTATATCCGAACCTTCGGACGTCGAAATCTCAAAATAGGGATAAGAGTGAGACCGTCATCTCACCACGAGTTGATAATCTTGGTCTATAAATGCAGTGCAGTAGTTGTAATTCCGGGGGAGGGGCAGTGACATAAAGAGGGGGAGACAACCCAGACGCAGAGAGACGAACATAGAAAGACAGAGTCGAATGCCGAGATAGACAATGGAGTGGGTCCTCTTCTCCAAAGACTTTGGTGGTTCCTGATTAAAGCCGAGACCCTGCCCGACTTAAGAGGCCAACCCTAGGAGAAATATCTCATTAACAAAAGCCAGCCAAGTCAAGAGTAGGGTTGGAATCAGGGATATCCAACCACCCCTTTTGAATAAAAAGGTGTTTGATCTCGACCATCCCCTTAGTCGAGATGAAAGGTCAAGTCGAACCTTATTCTAAAAATTCAAAAATATATTTCAGTAAAAGCTAACTTTGATTGTAGCCATTGAGATGGCAAATGGAGATGAGATGATAGTTTAGATATATTAGAAAAATCAAGGCCGAAATAAAATCGACCAATGATGCCCTCCCGTGAGATCGGACAAGTTATTTAAAGAATAAATGGACTAGAAAAAACCTTCGAAAAAATAGCTGCAGTAACATCTCCAAAGATCGTTGTTCCATATGTGGGGGCCTATTTTCAAAAAATCAAAAATAAAAAACTTTTAAAAATACAAAATGCACAAGGTATTTGAGGCACTAAGAAGTCTTCTATACTTCTTGATAAGTGTTAGCAATAACAATAATTGTTTTTTGGATCTCTTGAGTCTTCAGTTATTTCTCGAAAATCACTAGTGGGAATAGAGGGTCCTGACTTGAATTTCTAGTGTTTGTCTGATTGCCTTTAAATGTGAACTCTTATGAGCCTTCAATGCTTTCTCTAAATCATTAGTGGGAATAAGGGAGCACAATTCTGATAACTTTGTCAGGGATACCTGACAAGCCTAACTGATTGCAGTGTAGCATACTCGTAAAGCTGCAGAAAGTGCAGGGCATCTACTCATCTCAGACAACCAGTCTTACCTTCGATCTTAGGGATCGTGCTACACCATGAACTACTATTTCACATCAAAATGTGTTAGGCAGATCCCCATAAGGCCACATAAAGTGTAGGGGTGCTAACTATCCAAAATTCAGTCTTGTAGCCAGACCCAGATGTGTATTGTCGATCATGGCATGGAAGGGTTGTGATTTGATAACCCTTAATGCTGCAAAAAGTGAAGGGACAAATCAAAACGTTTTTCCTATCCCTCATGAGCTGTCAAATTGTTCTTCAACTAGACAAGGTTTTCGACAAAGACACTCTAATTGGGATAAACCAAACTGCATTTATGCTTGATTAGGAGGGTGGGGCGTCCACTCGATACGGCTTCCGTTGCACACAACCTTTGCCAAAGGGGCATACATAGACACACCGCCCAAAATTGCAGATAAATACTTCGTATGATCACAGTAAACTTTTGAAAATGGCATTTCATCAGCCCAAAGGAGTATGGCAAACACAAAATAATTACACTAAGGAGATACTTAGGACCACTCAAGCCTAACTGACAATTTGGATTGGCCAAAATTCAACGGCTGATTCCCGCAAATTCCCGCCGACCCCTTGGCAGCCATCTGAACCATTAGATGGGCCCTTTGTGGCAGTTGGGTTGGCAAATTATTCTATAAACATCAAAAAGTACTGCAGGAATTGGATCCCATCAGTATAAAAAGTTCACTTATTAGCATGTGATAGCTCTTATTATCCAAAAGACCTCAAAAAGCATGAAATTGGGCCACATTAGCACCGGCAATAGTTCGATTCCTATTAGTCACCTCTATAAAATCAAGCTCCTATTACTCATTCGCAACAAGAAGAACAACATTACCCTTGGCTTGGCTCGAAAAATGCTTAGGTTGGCTCAAGGGAGGTTTTGCGAGGGTTGAAGAGGGTGCCCAGGGTGGGGAAGAGATTTATCCAAACGATATTCTCTATGCCGGAAGGTTGTTAGTTTCAAATGAGTTAATTGATCAACAGAGCAGAGTTAGGATTAGGGGCACCCGATCAGCTCTTTTCATATAAGAGTGCCTAGTTTCCCTTTCTCATATCTTGACGAGTTCACATTAGCATCACAGACACAATATCAAGTATTACATCAGTCTCTCTCTTTTTTCTTTTTTATTTCTTTTTTTTTCCCCCATTTTTTTTAGGCGTTATCCACTTGAACCCCAAATGTATAACTATCTTAATTCTCAAAAATTCAAAATCTCGTAATGTAAAGATCACACACCTGGGGGATTGAAAAAGGTGCCTAAACCTTTCATTTTCCGTCACTAAGGTCCTTAGAATTTTCAGTTGTAGGCCAAACGCAAGATTCATTTGAATCGAATGATCTTTGGATCTCTCGTTCTCTAAGTAATTCTACAGTTTATAGCTGACCGTTTATCCTAAACTTAATTGGTTAGTGGTGACTCCAAATAAATAATCTATCATTCTTAAGTCAATACCACCCTCATCTACACAGACAAGCAAGGTCAATTGTTGTGGGCCAACCCACTTTACCCTCATTCAAGGTCCATAAAAATCCCACATGTTTTCAGAAAAAGCTAATGCTGCTCAGACACTTTAGCCATGTTAACCATCTAACTTTTGTGGGGAATGGATGGAGGACATCCGGTCAATTTCTTTTAAGTGTGCCAAGGGAGGTATTGTGGTTGTGTATGTGTAGGAGAGCATTTAAGTCTCGTTAATGCTTAAAACCTATTTTGAGCAAAATCTCTTTTTCATGTTGTGCATAGTGATATACTTGCACAAACCTAGTATGATTCCTACTCATTGAATGAAATAGGTGCTAAAAAGCCCACTTCTCCTAACCAATCAATTGCTTTAAAAAGAATAATAATAAATAAATAAATAAATAAAAAATCAACTTTTGATCGGTACTCTTGCTCCGGTGGTAGACTCCCAGGAGTTACAACACCTGGTCAAGGGTTCGAGTATCCATGGGTGGTGAAATTCCACTGAAGTGTGAGTGTGTGGGGGTGTGCGTGCGTACGTAAATAATAATAATAATAATAATTTTTTTTTTAAAAAAAAGGCTGGTCTAAGCCATTGCTAGGTTGAATTTATATGAACCGCTGTCCTAATGGTGTCTATATAGACCCTTCAGGCCCATTTGGACCTTTCTCTATAAGGGTTTTTACGTATCTCTATTATTTTGATTTGCATTTTCTTTAACCCATTAAAAATCCATAAGTGAGCCATTTAGTGCCCATTTTGACAAGTAATAATTATACACGAGTTTGGGAAAGTACATTAAAACATATAAAAGTATGAAGATAGAGTATGGTTCAAATAGATATTTGGCCCTCATATGGCTTCTCGAGGGTGTATGCAAATTCTAAAGTGGGCCTTAAATGGAGCATAGGGCTCGATTGAGAGCTCGTAAGTGAAGGTAAATGGAAAATGGAACCAGAGGTAACTGAATAGGGAGTAAATGCCTTAGTTTTGTTTGAATGAGAGTAATTGAAATTCGTTTGAAATCCGAATATCTTATCCGGAGGGGAGTAAATGGGAGGAATCATAATGCATTGAAACTTTTCAGTATATTCTTAGAAACACGTGATATCCCAAATCAGTTTTAAAATTTTAAAATAGTGTACATATGTAATATTTAACATAATGATTATAATAAGCCTATTGAAATACATTCTTTTAAAAAAATGAGAAATTTTTGAACCTCAGGTGAGCGACAATTATAAGGATTACAACAGATAACCTTTATACAGTTTGAATCATACTAATAGTATAATTTTATTGATGTAGCTGATAATTAGATTATTTTGGAGTACCATCAGCGAGTCAGGTATACGATGGACATTTTGAGAGGAACACCTTTGTTTACTCGTGCAACTCACAAAGATAGCTCGTAAAAGCATTTCAACCTCTCTTGTAAGGAAGTATTTTATTTACTCTCATTTTATTTCAGTGTTTGAGCTTGATCCACTGTCAAGTAATAATGTCAGTACGGCCAGTGTTGTGGGTATCACGATGATGTATGTGTTTTATTCATGCTATCCATCCATTTTGCCAGTTCATTTTAGTGGCATTAGCCCAAAAAATTAGGCATATCAAAATCTCAGGTGGACCACATCAGGCCAGACAGTGGTGATTGACCACCCACCATTAAAAATTTATTCGGAGCCATGAGTTTTGGATATCAAGCAATACGTGTGTTTTCCCTTCATCTAGGTTTATGGTACGTAATTAAATGATTGAATGGCAAAAAAATATTAGAGTGGGCCCTAGGAAGTCTTCAATGGTGGGTGTTCAGCCACCACTATTTTTTATGGTGTTGTCCACCTAAGATTTGGATCTACTTCATTTTTTAGCTTGTGTCCTAAAATGAACTATGAAATGAATGAACGGACTGGATAAAACATATACATTGTATTTGGTCCCACAGCTCTTACCGAGTTACTGGATGGGTCACTACCAAATCCGAGTCTTCTAGTTTCAGGGGAGAAATAATTAGAACTGTAGACGTGTCCGTATGATGCTTTTTTTATTTTCTCCGTCTGAAAACTTATTTTGTGAAAAACGACCTTATAGGGTTCGGATGCTGGTATTTTGACCAAAATACCCATGTCTGTTAGGGTAAGCAGCTGAAAAAAGCAGGGGTATTTTAGTCTTTTTAGGTTCATCTATACGACCTGAGGTCTACTTTCACAATTAAGGTTTCTTTTGGGCGAATGAAATTGGTGGGTAGTACGTTGGGTCTATACACCTCAAGATCCCTTCAGGGGAAGCAGATTAGGTACTCCACTGGGTTGTTCCCAGCTCGGCACAGGCAGGTGCTCTGAGCGGTCCACCATGATGTATGGGTTTATCCATACCGTCCATTCATTTTTTTCATATTATTTCACATTGTATGCCCAAAAATTAGATAGATTGAATGCTCATTTGGAGCACACCATAGGAAGTAACAGTGATAATGACCACCACCATTGAAACCTTTTTAGGGCTCACCCTGATGTTTTTTTTTTTTTTTTTTTTTTTTTTTTTTTGCATCCAACCTGTTCATAAAGTCACGTAGAACTAGATGAAGGCAAACCACAAATGTCAACTGATCCAAAACTTCTACTGCTCCCAAAAAGATTTTTATTGGTGAGCATTTAATCCCCACTGTGTAGTCCACTTAAGCCTCCAATCTGCATCAATTTTGGGCGTACACCTAAAATTATATGAAAAAAATGGATGGACGGTGTGGATAAACCCATACATCATGGTCGGCCCCTCAGAGCCCCAAGCTTGTTCCAAGCTCCGGACAGGCGGGGTAGTATTCAATCCGCGTCCGTTTCATGGCAAGTGGGCCACCGACTCGACGCCATACGTTGGCCACCTCAGTGGACACTTCCCTGGCCAAATCCAGGTCTGCATTGGCAACGTAGGTCACATATCCGTCTCGTGGACGTTGATCTGATTTTCCCAATCGTCCAATTTTTTTTAAAAATATGAGAAAGAGAATTTTCCAACCGTACAACCCATATATAGCCCATCAACCTTTTAAAGCCCACTTGCTTTTACAGTTGCAAATAACCTGATGAGTGAGATTGTAGAAGGAAAAAAACCGATCCGAACCTGGCCCAATTTGATCCAACTTGGTTTTCCTGACCGAGTCAGACTCGGATCGGTCCAGGTCAGCATGGGTTAGGATCGGATCGAGTCAGATGACCCGGACTCGATCCTAGATCGAACTGAGCTCGGGTCAGGCCATGCTGAACTCAGACTGAGTCGAGTTGGGCCCAATTCGATTCGACTCGGTCGATACCCAACTCTAACATTATTCCTGATTCATTTTAGGAGAATTTTTATTTATTTATTTATTTAAATAAAGCAGATGAGAGAGAGCATTGATGGGAGAGACAACATTAAATGAAAAGAAAATAAATAGCAGAGGCTTCCCCTCTCGTATTTATACCTAGGTTCGACAGTGATGTTTACATGCCATCCATACCGTTAATAACTTCATTCCTACTGGGATGAACTGAAGTCACAAATATTAGCATGATTCAAAACACTTGTGGCCCACGAATATTTCAACTGTGGACGTTCAATTATCACGTTTTCGGCTCACTTGAGCTTTGAAAACGGTTCATTTTTGGCATCATGTCCTAAAATAAACTTACAAAATGGATAGATAGAGAGGATTTCACACAAACATCACAGTGGGCCCCACCTGAGTTCCCAGCGCAGGACTTTCGCAGGAAATCCCCATCCCGTGGAGGCCTCATTTATACGGAAGTGGATTGGCTGGTGTACCACACACCAGCTATATAGCTGCTGTAGTTACGTGTTTTCGAAGATGAGCACTGCCGCTCCTCGAGCTCCAAGTTGTACGAACGATTCAAAGGAGATCAAAGTTTTATAGGCCCTACAGTGATGTATTTGTTATATCTACACCCTTCATCTATTTTTAGAGATAATTTTAAAGCATTATCCAAAAAACGAATCATATCCAAAGATCACCTGGACCACACCATAAATAGAAGCGAAGATAATGATTTTCACTACGCACCATAACTTTTATTTTCCATCCAATCTGTTCATAAGGTCACAAAGACCTGAATGAAGAGGAAAAGCAAATTTAATTAATATTGATCCAAAACCTCTATAAACTCAAAAATGGTTTCAATGGCAGACGTTCAATCCCCCACTGCTTTTTTCAGTGTCGTATACTTGATAGTTAGATCTGTCTTATTTTTCTTCTCAAGCCTTAATATGAGCTGGCCAAATGGATGGACGGTTTAGATATAACACATACCTCGTGACGAGATCTATAGAACTTGCTGACATCAATACAACAATTATATGGCTGGTGTGAGCCAATCTGCTTCCCATTTATACTCCAACTCGTCGTGTGAGCATTGCTCTCTCGTAGACATAATCTTGAGCGGGGACCTAGAACCAGCATAAACATTATGGGCAGCTTTTAGGTTGTACTTGGCTCATTGTGGACCTAGGCTGGGCTCAGGATATATCGAACACTGTAGGAAGCTCGAGTACTGAGCAGATGTAAGTATAACATTGGGGTGGACACTGTGTAGTGCAGCTATATAGATAACTGGCACTACTACGGTTCAAGACCGTCGAGCAATTTGTGCTATGAGGCTATTGGCTCTTTGAGTCTAGTTCGACCTACTAGTAAGGTTAGCGCTATCGCATCGTGGTACTAGAAGCATTGAAAAGGCACGTATATGCTT
This sequence comes from Magnolia officinalis, assembly GCA_021015155.1. NCBI lineage: Eukaryota > Viridiplantae > Streptophyta > Magnoliopsida > Magnoliales > Magnoliaceae > Magnolia > Magnolia officinalis. The sequence continues at coordinate 8,830,135 of JAJHSJ010000002.1, read as the reverse complement.
ATTGAGCTTGGGTTGGTGTAGTTGGTGTTTTGCGCCTTGTTGGGTTCACGTTGGGCACGAGAAAATACCCACATTTATGAGCTATTATTTCACTCATATCTGCACCTGCTAATGGGTGGGAGACTGGGAGCGGATTAGGTGTGGCTTGTGGGGCCCACCTTGTGCAGTTATTGTATATCCACACCGTCCATCAATTTTTCTAGATCAGTCTTGGACATGAGGTCAAAAATGACGCAGATCCAAATTTCAAGTGGAGTATACTAAAAGAAACAGTAGTGATGGAGCATCCTACAACTAAACACTTGTTCGGATCCACTGTAATGTTTAAATAATATTTATTTGACATCTAACCTGTTGATAAGGTCACAAAAAGCTGGATGGAAGGGAAAATCCAAACTTGTGTGGCCCAAAAAAGCTTTTAATGGCCAGTCACCAGTGTTTTCTAAGTCACGGTCCACCTGAGATTTAGATCTGCTTTATTTTTGGTTCATTCCCTAAATGGAACTATGGTGAGAAAAGCATCCAGGGCTCGTGGCAAGGGTCGCAACGTTCATGTCTAGCCTGGAATGAACGTCGTGTCCCAAGCCTTTAACACGCAATGCTTAAAATACCAGATTTTTTCAGCATAATATAAAAAACTATGGATTTTGTTTTTGTTCAAGACAAAATTCCTGACAAGGAGACGTGTGCGTACCAAGCACCGAGTAATTGCAGTAAGCCGAGAACACTCGTTGGGAGATCCATCCGGTTCATCAGATGGGTTGATCAAAAGCATCAGCAGCCCTCAAAAGAATGGACGGTTAAAACTTTTCCAAGCACAGGTTTTTAATACAATAAATAAATAACTTGATTTTAAAGTAATTTTGATCACTTTCCATCAATTCATCAGTCCAAATTGAAAGCTTGATCTTTAACACATGTAACACCTGCCCACGTGTGACCACTTGATTGTAGAGGGTTGTAGCTGTTGGTGACCACGTGAAATTTTAGTTGTTGGATCTGGTTTCAATTTCCCAAGCCGTTGATCAGACTATGCAAAATTTATGGGGCTGCCTTGAAAATTTCAAGGCTAGAATAACCTAAACTTGTTCCACAAAACAACGGGCATGATTGTTAAAATATTACAAAATTTTTATTTTTTTTCCACAATCCACGTTGGGGTCCATGACATAAAAGGTTCCGATCATTGAAACGTGGCTCCAATAAAACTTCTTTTCGTTTTAGCGCGCCTCCACGTGGCATCATTTCATCTGTTTGCTAACAAAACCAGTTTAAAAAAGCAGCAGCTGTCCCTTCTAGGATCCGTATAAGCCGGTAGGATTGAAAGGGACGCGGATTGTGTACTACCCTGCTCGTCCCTAACTCCGAATGGGCAAATCTGTGGGCTGGCCCACCGTGATGTATCTGTACATCCAAACCATCAATCCCTTTTCTCATATTATTTTAAGTCATGAACACAAAATTAAGGCATATCCAACGCTCAAGTGGACCAAGGGTCATATGATTTCTTAATTTTCTGGTGCATTTAGGGGTCATTTGGATGCTTGGAAGTTTTATTAGTTGACGAGAGTTTACATGCAACCCCACTTAAAGGTAGTGTTTGGACAGAAAATTTCACCTGTAAGCGAGTTACAAGCTATAAGTCACTAACAACTTTTTTAGTGCATTTGAAATCCTAAGCAAAAGAAGTGATTTCACTTGTATGCAACTTACACCCGAAACTCACTCTCAAACGTAATGTCTCCTTAGTCTGCATTCTCTTCATTTTCAGCCACATGATATTTTATGCTTGCCTCTTATAGGTTAATTTAAAACTTTTAAAATCATTTTATTTGTCACTCCAATTGCCGAGTTACTTTTAACTATACGGGGGCTATGTTTTCATCATGTGCTCTTACACTGTCTTGCTTGAACATGTGTCTCCGCTGCTCAAGCTTCATTCCAAATTCCTTCACATTGCTAGAATTTGGCTATTTAAAAAAAGTCAGTCATTATAATGCACACAACATTATAGCCAAATTTTATGGATTTTGCTGAATAATAATAAGATTCTTTGGAAGATATTGAGAAGAGAGTCAAGAGCACAGGAAAAAAATAAAAATAATCATATAATATATAAGAATCGTCCCACAATCATATCATTCAGTAAAGGCAATGAGAAAACTCATTAGAAATGGAAGCTAAGAGAATAAAACAAACAGAACAGAAGAGATGGATAGATTTCCAATTTAGACAAATGTAAAGCACTTTCAAGAAAAAAATTAGTGGTTGCTTAAAATTAGAGAAAAAGTGTGCACAATGCAACACGAGTACACTGCACATGATATGTACCATTAGATTATAATTATAACTAAAAATTATAAAAACATATGCTCATTGTGAAGATTTATAGAAAGGCTCCGTTCTGTTATCATTTCTTACTCAAAATTTTTAGATTTCATGGTAACAGGTTGCATCTATCTTGACCTGCTAGTTTGATTGAAATTCCGAATTTTCTGCTTCTTTGTATTTAATGATTCATTATGAATTTTGTTTGAAATTTTATCTCCTCAGTCTACCATATGATTTTTCAATTTTCCATTTTTCAAATTTCCTCACTAAATCAAATCTTCACTTATACGAGAAGAAATTAATTTTCTGATACATGCTTTTGTTTTCAGGAGTAATATAACATTAAAGAATTTACTAACGCCATTTAACGGAATTATAATACTAATATCTAATTAAGTTGTTGTTGACATATACGATTTTTAATCTCACCACAGCTTGTTTGTGTGTTTTGTGGGGGTTGAGAGATACGAGTCATTTAAATTCTACTACTAATATTTAATTAATTTAGTTTTTATACATGTTTTTGTTTTTAGGAGTAATATAATTTTGTCCTATCGTGACATTGCAAAACCTATGAACAGAGTGGATCTATCACACGCATATCTGTGGCCCACATAGCTTTCTACTACCGAACCAGGCAATCTGTGTCCACTTGCCCTAGTGGTGAACATGTCACTTGTCCGAGCCCTGTAAGATGAGACGAGCGGTCAGTATCTTGCAGACGTGTGCTTCTAGTATTTGAAACCTGACAGGTGAGGCGGTGGATCCAAACCGTCTATCCCGTGGTTAGTGCTTGGATGGCCTAAGGTTGAAAAACACTTAAACTGGACAATTCTACCCATGAAGATAGGCCCACTAGTTGGAAGGCAAAAATCCATCTCCATCCATCAACGTGTCATTCACTTGGCTAGAATTATATGACTATAGCTTTTGGGGGTATGGCCTATCTAAGGTAAGACTTCATAGATAAATGGTCCAGATTTTGTACACGTATGCAACTTGCATACGTGCATAGAAATCATGATTGATAACTTGGATACTTTCAATGGGTGGAAGGGAGCTCTCTGATTGCTCGGGAGTCGGGACTTCCCATTGGAGGGTTAGATTTCATCCACCCAGTAGAAATTATTATTATTATTATTATTATTAGTTTTCATTTTTATTGCCTGAGCCATCCAGAATGGTCCCAACCATGTTAGCGGTTCGCATCACCGAACAATGGTCGCAACGACTCAACGTAGACAATTGCTCTTCTTTTTTTTTGCAAGCCGGGGGCAGGTACTACGGTTTGCGTTTGCAACTGCTTACTAGATTGTGGCAACTTATCCAACGTACACGTAGCATGTGGTCACCAATCTGCACCGTCCAAATTACGGGCTTCATTGTGGATGGGCCATTGACCAAAAACCACATTGATAAACGAGGCTGGATCCAATAGTATGTTTGGTAAGTTAAGCTCAACGTACAAGTCAATGTGTGGTGCCCACCATGATGTATGAATTAATGACATCCAATCCATCCACTATGTGCGGGCCCTCGTATTATTATTAGAAAATAAATACCAGGCGGATCAAAAACTCAAGTAGGCCATGCCACAGGAACAGTTGGAATGAGAATACCCAACATTAGAAACCTTTTAACTTGTTTGTGGGGGCACACTTTATTATTTACATGTCATCTAATCCATTCACAAGATACATCCCACAGGATGAATTGATACAGAGAAAATCAGACCAGTCGAAAATCCAGGTGGACCTCACCACTGGATTTTAAAGGTTTAGGCATGATTTTTCATGATATGTCCCATCTGATTTTTTGGGAGGCAAGGATGACCCAAGAAGACACTGATGATAGATTGGCAAATATCAACCTAATCCAAATCAACGATTGGCCCAGTAAGATTTCATTCCTAGGTGGCCCTATTTCCAGTTCTCTGTGTGGGGGTGGGTCTACTTGAGGTTTAGATTGGCATTCTAAATGACGGCCGAAGTGGATCTCACTCACACATTCCAGTGGACCCCACAGAGACTTTTTTTGTTGCACAGGATCTCTATAAGAAACTTGCGTCTGGATATTTGGGCCACAAAGTTTCCCATGTCTCTCAATCCAAACCGTCCACGATCTAAGATCCTGACACTCTTATTTAGGCTGTTGAATTCGGCTACTGACCGTTTTTTTTCTAGCAACCCATTTTATCGGCAGAGGTGGCTAGGAACCGTCTTGTCGGGCTATTCCCAATAATCCACCATGGACCCACAATTTGGATGGTCGGGATAACCGTACACATGTATGGTAGACGGTAAACGGTGGCAAACATACATGATACAGAGACCGTCATTCCGCATTCAAATTTGGAAGAGAAAACTTTGATACTCCCGCCTGTTCGGAAGAGGGAGAGAGGGAGAGAGAACGATGCGGGCAGACAGAAGTATCCGTCGGAAACGGAAAGTATCCGTTGGCGCATTCCAGCTGGCTGTGACCGTTTGCGGCTTCCAGCTGGCCGTGACCGTTGTGTTGATATGGGTTTGAAACGGGCGCGGCTTAGGTACTTCCCCCGCCTGTTCCGAGCTCGGGACGGGCGGACGATCTGGGGGCCACCGTGATGTATGACTCTTATCCATACCGTACATCCCTCTTTTCATATCATTCTAAAATACAGAACCCAAAATAACGCATATCCAATTCTCAAGAGGACCACACCATAGGAAGCAGCGGTGCTAAGAACGATCACCGTTGAAATCTTCTTAGGACCAACTTTGTAGTTTATTTTCCATCCAATCCCTTGACATGGTCATATACACCAGGATGAAGTTCAAAAAAAAAAAATCATCTTGATACGAAACTTCTGTGGTCACTAAGAATTTTTCAACGGTAGAAATTTAAAATCCACTATGTGGCCTATTTAAGAAATTTATCTCCTGTATTTTTGGGATAATATTCCAAAATAATATGGAAAAATAGATGGATGGTGTGGATATTCATCACAGTATCCCCTGTAGAAGCCTCCCCTGTCCCGAGGTGGCGGTAACACCTAATCCGCGCGCAAGTTTGAATTACGCGGATTTCCTGCTAAAGCTTTCGCAGCTGCGCTGGAAACCGAGGTGGAGCCCACCGTCATGTTTGTAAGGAATCCACTCCGTCCATCCGTTTTCTGAGCTCATTTTCGAATATCAAATCAAAATTGAGTAGGATTCAAGACTCAAGTGTGCCGTACTAAGAGAGAAGGTGGTTAGGAAATTTCATACCGTTGAAACCTTCCTGGGTCGACAGTGATGTTCACATACCATCTATACCGTTCATAACCTCATTCCTACTTGGATTAGCTGAAAACACAAATATTAAAATGATTCAAAACTTCTGTGGCCCCACGAATATTTCAACCGTGGACGTTCAATTATCACGTCATCGGCCCACTTAAGCAATGGATCCGGTTCATTTATTCTACAATAACCTAAAAATAACACCAAAAACGGATGAACGGGGTGGATTTCTCATAAACATCGCAGTGGGGCCCACCTGGATTCCCAAGCGCAGGAACTTCCTGCGAAAGGCTTTCGCAGGAAATCCGCGTCCAGTTTCAAACCCATATCAACGTAACGGTAACATCCAGGCGCCAGCCGTTACCGAACCAAATAAAAACCCAATTTCCACCCCAGCCGCACCCATTTTCTCTCTCCCGCTCCCTCTCTCTCTCTCTCTCTCTCTCTCTCTCTCACTCCCTCGCTCCCTCTCGATCTCTCTCTGTCTCTCTCCCGCTCCCTCCCTCTCGATCTGTCTCCCTCCCGATCTGTCTCCCTCTCTCTCCTACTCCCTCACTCCCTCCCTCTCGATCTCTCTCGCCATCTGTCTCCCGCTCCCTCATGGACGATCTCCCTCCGTCTCGATCTCTCCCTCTCTCTTTCGCTCCCTTCTCTCTTTCTCTCTCACTCTCTCTATTTTCCTCTCTCACTCTTCCTCTCCCTTCAACAGAAACAGCGATCTTCGAGCCATTGATCCGATCGAGCTTCCGACGATCGGATTTCGCAGGTGTGGAGCGGCTGGAGTTTGGATCTGGTCCGTACGCTTAGGGATCTCCATCCATAAGGTGCGCTCGCTTAGGTATTTTCCAGTTTCTGTTTTCCCCTAAACAATATGATGAATGGCACAAAAGTCTCACTTGATTCTATTTAAAATCTAGAGGGAAATCTAATTGCTGGTTTCAAATCTGTATATCTACAATGAGGTTTTTGCTTAGGCCACAAGCATGCACAGGGCAATTCGTGAACATGCCACCATGTGGCAGTGTGAACTGGGCATGAGATCCCAAGGCACCCATCATGTTGGTTCCACCATGCTTATCTCTCTTCACTGAAATCAGGCCAGTCCAATCTTCAGCTCCTCCATTGTGGTGGAGATACTGGCCCACATGTTTATATGACTGGCCATATTTTTCAAATGATCGGTCACAGTTATATAGGCACGATTGACTTCATGTGTTTTTCTTAAGATATCAAGATTTATAGATCCTTAACCTAGGCATTATGACCATGAAAGCCTGTTAGCTGATGATTGTGATAGAGGTCAGCTATTACATAGGAAACAATGGTGATTGACCATTAATGAGCCACAAATGCTTTGGATCAAGCTGATATTTGTTTTTTTATTTTTATTTTTTGGTACCTTCATCCATGTTTATTTGACCTTATCAACAGGTTGGATGGCAAATAAACATTACGAAAACATTACAGTGGGCCATAGGAAGTTTTTAATGATTGGATGTTCAATCACCACTGTTTCCTATAGTATGGTCCACCTGATAAATGGATATCATGCTATTTGCCACTCAAGCGAATGTGGCAGTATGTATGAGAGAAGATTTTTACACTCGTGGGCTTATCAAAGCTGTTTAGTCAATTCTCTCATGGGTACTATGCAAACCCTTCACCCACTGGGAGTGGATTTCGTGAGGCGGCTTTGCTAGATTTGATTGGTCCAGCCCCACTTTCAAACATGCTTTGCTTGACTCTGGCAGCAGCACATGACCCAATCAAATTGCACCATGTCAGAGCCTTATTGAATCCACTCTCTCACCCATGGCCCACCGATGTGTTTTATGCATATGCTGTCCATTAGCATGGTCCTCACCACACACTTGATGAATGCAAATAGTGATGGGGCCATTGATTTGGCATTCTAGCATGTGGAAAGACCATATCCTGAAATTGAAACAACTCAATAATTTTTTGGCAAATAACGTCTTGGTCCTATTGCTGTTCTAAATGTTATTTCAGCAACTCTTAAATGTTGCATCATGAATGCTAAGGATATTGGTACAAAGAGGATTGAGAATCCTCTTTGAGGAACATCCATCAAGTAGGAAGCTTCTTCTTTGGATTGTATGATGATAGAACCCAATATGCCAAAGTAAGAATTTCAGAAGTACTATGACTGAAGACTCCCTATGCTTGTTCATCTTGTCATTTGTACCAATCATGATAGTTTAATCTAGAAATGAAGGTTTTGAGGCTTGTTTCCCTATCTAGTTGTGCATCCTGTCATTTTACCAACTATGATTGTTCAATGTAGACATGCAGGTTTCGAGGCTTGTTTTCCAATGCTTTTGCAACCTTTCAATAAATAAATAAATAAAAATCTGTAGAACAGCAGGTTTTGAGGCTTGTTTATGTGATCTATTGGGCTTAGCCAAAGGTCTTTACAATTGGCCTTGTTTTTGCAAGGTTTCTTTCATTTTTATATCAAAGTGACAATTTTGGAAATAGCACAAATAGAGGAAATGAGTGGGCATCCTTCAAATACAAATGAAAAGTGAGCTTACCTCATCAAATAGAAGAAATGAACACAATGGCCACAATTTGCTATAATTCTGTTTTTTTTTTTTCCCCTCATTCTTGCTATTGCTAGTGCAGGGTGTCGACCCAAGAATCAAGGTGGAGGTTTGGCCAAGAGTAAGATTTTCTAATGCTGTCATCATCTTAGCCTTTCTCCAACAGTTTGGGGTCAACTTTTAAATGGTAGATTGGTGACGTTTTAGGATTGATTGCCCACATTAGATCAACCTTCCTGCTTTATTCTCTGGAATTGGCCATTTCAGAGGTTCACATTCAACAAAAAGATGGGCAAGAAAGAAAATACAGCAACAGTCAACACTCAATCAAAATGCAATGGTTAGGACACCCCATTTGGCAAAAAAGTACTATTGTTGTGTCTGCTGTAACCATAAACCAGTCCTGCAAATTTCCATTCCTAAATAATTTCAGCAGAGATTGATGTTTTTTCTAGATACCCATTACAAGAAATTCCAAATGGTGTTTGGTTTGGTGTGTTGATTTGGAGCTGCCAAAGCTCTAATGCTAAAAGGGTCATTCTAGTTTTGTGCATGGAAATGGAAAAGAAGCTGTAGTAATGAAATTCATGGAAGTTATTGAGTAAAAAAGAGAAGGAATCTACTTTCCATTCTGCTAGTTTGGTGAGCTGTTAACTAATGCCATTCTTAACATTTTTTATTTGTGGCCTACAAATAGATGGTTAAGAAGAGTAGTAACTGTATGCAGGGGACGAAGAGACTGGGCTGAGCCTTGCAGCCTGTTGGTTTCGTCATCCACCCTGGGTGGCAGGAGCCCAATTCATGCGGGCCTCGACTCAGGTCCTCAGCTCATGTATTGGACTTGAGCATGCTTCAGCCTGGCCACGCCCAGCCTAGCCCCATTCGTCGACCTTATCAGATCATTACCCCTTATAGCACTTTCAGCAAAGATATTTTTTACTTTTTGGACAGAGGTAAATGCTAGTATATTTTAAAATGTAGGCAAAGGTAGAAATATTACAATATCCCATTCCCACCATCTTTCTAGAAAAGGGGGAAAAATGCTTGAACCTAAGTAGGTTATTTTCCTTTGTGTACCGTACCGGTGGATTAGTTGTAAATTTGACTTTCAGCTAACGTGTATTTAATCTTTCTATGGTCATTTAGCTGACAGAGTGTGATGCTGGTTTTATATGCTACTTCGTAATCCTGAAATAATAATCTCCCATATGACCACCAGGTTGAAGTTCTCTTCTTGATCCTTAATGTTGTGCCTGAATTATTTCTTTGACTTTTAGATAATTTGTGAGATTAAGTAGATCTGGCAATTCCCAGACTTCAATGGTCTTGTTATCAATGCTGCAAGTGTCCATCTTTCTATTATATGGTTGGCATTAGGATATACATCAAAACTGATATTTCTTTTGGTGAAATCAACTATGCATCAGCTGGTGCACATTCACAGGATTGATGTCATTTTAAAGTGCCTACTGTCATTTTGTATATATTTTGTTATCTATGATCAATAACATTCATTATGGGTTCAAACCTTTTTAAGTTTTCTATTCTATGGCAGTAGAACTTTCTTTTGTTTGTTTCGTTCTACTGTTCTTTTCCTGTCAATATCTGATTCCAACTTGTGTACTCGGTAAACAATTACAGCAAGAGAGGGACCGGTTATTAGCTGAAGTTGAAAGCCTTGCTGCTGATTTGATTCCGGAGATGGATTTTGGTCTTTATAGCATTTGGTGGAGATATTACACGTGGGTTTTCATTCTCGTAGGGCTTTTATGGTGATAATTCAATGTAGTTCCGTACATAATCATGTTGATGGGCTTTGGTTTCTATGGCATTTAGCATGGATTCTCTGTAGATTATATATGCATGTCCGTTTGTTTTTTCTTCTGAGCATTTTGTGAAGATTCAAGAACGTAACATTTTGTGGAGATTCATCACTTAAATTCTTCTTGTATCCATGCTTATTTCGGAACATTGTGTAGTTTCTAGAATGCATTTTCGTTCTCACAGTAATTTCTGTTTATTCTTGTAGTTATCCATTTGCTTAGTTCTTGAAATGCATATGCTAATTAGGGAATTTGGATGCAAGGTCTATCCAAGTCAGCCTGCAAAGTAAGACCTAGACCTGAGCTCTTTAATGGCCTAAAACAAACTCTAGGAGCCATAGCCAGGCCATCTTGAAAATGAGCCTCTTGCCATGCCTTAATTGTAGTGGGGGCATGGTCCATGAATAAAAGAGGAGACTACCAACTTAGAAGAAATGAAGAATTACCTGATATCCTCCCACCAAATGAAGAACAATGCAAGCAATAGAATTCTATTCTCCCCAGTTTGGCATATTTGCAAGAATCTTCTATTAGGCTACATGTATGAAAGAAATGGACTAAAAAAATTGATAAAGGCCCACAATCAACATACATGTGTGGCCTACTAGATGGCATGGTCGCCTTTGCCACCAGATGTTTCAGAAGGTAGCACGAGATACCAGAATATGCTATCAATGGGTAAACTGGGATACGTTAAGGTTTAATTGTAAGCTTTTGTATAATCTGATTTGGGTCTTCGACTCTTCGTAGAATGGATGGTGGAAATTGCTTGACTACCCATCTCATGAGCATTGTATTTCTAAATGGATGTGTTTGAGGCTCTAAAAGAGTAACTATGAATTGAAAGTAGGACATCTTTGTATGTAAATTCTACGAGTTTGAATTGAGTTCACTTCAAGAATATGCCGTTTCAATATCCTGCAACGGAGATAAACAAGGCTGATTGGAATACCCTTTTCGAGCCCTACCCTTTCTTTGATGCATACAAGAACTATCTGGAGATTGACATCATTTTCTGATCACTGCAGAAAATGATGATGACTTGAGGAAATGGAAAGGCTGGTTTGAATCTCGTCTCTGCCAACTGACATTGAAGGTGAAAGGATTTCTGTTCATTTAAGAATTATATGATCCTGGACCAATGGATATATAGCATCCTTTGCCAAGGTATGAATTTTCTATTTACCAACTTTGAACAAAGGGGCTGCCATACTTCCTTTGATCCCTACAGTTGTTAGAGAACTACTTAAAGATGAAATTCCTAGCTATTCGATAGACATAAAAGAAATGAACATGACAGTGGTCCACACTGAACGGGAAAAGGCAAAAGATTGGACCGTTGGCATTTTCTAATCTCACACACATGATCCCATACATGTGGGAACATGGATCTCGATTCCCATACAGTTGATGCTATTTGTAGCTGAATGTGATTTAATGTATGGTTCTTTTGGAAATGAATACAAAGGTAATACTTTTTATGCTCTCTCTCTCTCTCTCTCTCTCTCTCTCTCTCTCTCTCTCTCTCTCTCTCTCTCTCTCTCTCTCTGTTCAGTAATTTCTGATTAGGCATCTGGGTATTGTTGGAAAGTGGTGTTTTTGCGTATGCCACATTGGAATTTAGATATATTTAGTCCTCTACCAGCTGTGGAAATTTTGTTGACTTCTTCAATTGGTTCCTTGTTTTAGTATATCAGTTTTGATTTATCAGGAAAATTAATGGATTTCATGCGAGGAATATTGAGATTGTGGTCAATTTTTTGTGCCTAGTTGATGTAGCTTTCTGAAAAGATGTGCTCCCCACAAGACCTTTATAATCCAATTTTGCACTTTTTCTGATTTTAAGTTTTGCTCAATTTCAGATTCACAGAAAGATATCCTTAATGTATTGTATCTTTTATGCTTTCTTTCAACAAAATCACTGCAAAAAAAAAAAAAAAAAAAAAAAAAGAAGAAGAGTTTGATTAGCTCCACATCATCAAGATGGAAATGGTGCTCTTTTGGTTTGTTGTGGTAGTTTTTTTTTGGGTGCTGTTCAGTGTACTTGCTAACATTTATGCTTTAGGTTTATACCTCGTGTGGGTCCAGACACGGTCAGGGATGGATGTTGGATTTGGAGTGTCTGCAGCTGCCCTGGCTGTGGGCCTGATCAGCTTGATTTCTAGCGCTCTTTTCTACAGGAACAAGCCTCCTCAAGGCAGCATCTTCACCCCAATTGCTCAAGTAAGATAACATTATTTTACCCTTCTTTTTTCTTTTGAAGTTTGATGGTCTCCTTAGCTTGACTTTTGATACACGCACTTCTTTTCTTGTTTACTTCGTTTGGTAATGAAAAAGTATAACTTCTTGTATATAACAAAAGTAGAAAAGGTTTTTCTACCCGCACATTTGATACACGCACGTCCATTTTTCGTTTGTGAACCTTACTGTCTCTGATCCCTTGTCATGAAATTTTTTTGCCGTCTTCTTCTGTCGCAATGGTTTTTGTCACTGTTATGTTTTTCGCTGATAGCCCACTACATCTGCTGTCAATACTTTTGTGGCTGAACACTGTCAAATATTCCTGCTTTGACTGTAGACTAGTTCACTATAAACACTATGAATTCTTTTCTATTATGCCAGTTTTATATTTGTCTTGACTGTCATATTCAAACCTCATTCCTAGCTCTTTACATAACCAGTTAGTTTGTCAATTTACATTGCTTATTTGACTTTATTTTTTATTTTTGTTTTGTAATTTTCAAAGATGAGTTGAAATAAATCAAAGAAGAACCGATGTGGCAGTGGAGTTGCCAGGATGCAAAATTTTTTATTTCATATTTCTGGCTAATGATCTCTTCCTTTGTGTAGATTTCATATCTACCTATTTCTGTATTATTTTCTTCCTAATGTCTTTACTTTCCTTTTAAAAGTTATCCATTGCCTTTGAGTCTCAACACCGTTGGCCTAATGAAATCTTCTCCTGGCGTGCTCTTCCTTTATGTGGTTGCAAGTTTTTTTTTTGCCCTGCTCTCACATGCTAGGGAGGTTACTCTCTCTCTTTCTCTCTTTCAATATTCTTGAGGAAGATAGCTAGGGAGTTTAATCTTGTGATATCAATTTTGATGTATATAATTGTTCTTTCAGTCTGCTCAGTATTCAGAGATTATTTATTTATAAATAAAGGCTCCTATCCTGTATTCGTAACAATTTCATCTGGAAGTTTACATGATTGCATAGAACTAAGTGGGGTTACTGGGAAGGCTCTGTAACTCTTTATAATTGCAGCTTGGGAATCATGGGTCAAACCTGACCGAGGAAGAGCTTGAGACGCATACAATCTCAGCTTGGAAGGAGGGGAAAATGAAGGTTAGACAAATAGATGGGAATGCTAGACCGTTCCAAAGGCATCTAATACATGTAAGTGCTTTCTGTGGCTATTTAGTTAGGAAATGTTGCTCTTATCTTCCCTAGCATGCAACTTGACCACTGAACTTCACTATTGCTTTACCTTTATATTTGTTTAGTTTAGATAAGGCTTAGATGATGAAGATGATGTTTGTTTAGTTGGTAGGTTTTGTTCTTATCTTCCCTAGCATGCAACTTGACCACTGAACTTCACTATTGCTTTACCTTTATATTTGTTTAGTTTAGATAAGGCTTAGATGATGATGATGATGATGATGTTTGTTTAGTTGGTAGGTTTTGCAAAAACTGGTATAACAGCCTTACTTCCTCATAAGGTTATTGTTCTGTAATTTTTTGTTTTTCGGGGAGGAGAAACTCCGGGGTGAAGACAGATTTGTTAATTTTAGGCTTGGGTTACACATTCTACAGCTTATTTGAAACCCCATGTGTCTCATACAAATGTATATGCACACCTTCCTGCTTAAAAAAAGAAAGAAAGAAAAAAGTCCACTTGCATTCATGCATTCAGCTTATTTGAAACCCCATGTGTCTCATACAAATGTATATGCATGAATAGCATCTGTGTGTATTCATACATACGTACATGTGCCTCACTGTATTTCTGTGCAATATATGTATGTTTATTTATACCTACCTATCTGTGTGTTGTGAAACTTCAAAGTATCTAACTCTTTTTCGTTGAAATGCACTTCTGTGCTTTACTAATGACTAAAAACATCAATGAGATTTGAAACACAATTTCATTATTCGCCTCTTTGATGTTACACAGTAATATTTCACATTTATTATCTCTTTCCGTTTATTCCTGTCTAATAATTTCTGTCCCACCCTTTCTTTGTTTTTATCAATTAAAGCCTGACTTAAATGAAACATCCCGTTCACAAGCTTTTGTTTGGATCCTGTTAGTAATCAAATCTTTTAATCACCAAAAGTTTGAATAGCTTATGTAGCTATTATGCTATGAAAATATTGGAGTCTCTATTCAGCATCTTCATTCCAGTATTCTTTGTTTTGGGGTTTTCGAATTCTTGTCCTGAATCCTGGCATGTGCAGGCTGGTCCCTTTGATTCTTTGAAGGATGTAGCCTTAAAAATCTTGCAAAATGAGGTCGCTACAGTTCCAATTCATTCTTCTCCACCAGATGGGTCCTTCCCGCAGTTTCTTCATCTGGCATCTCTTTCAGGAATACCGAAATGGAAGATTTATTCAACACATACTAATTTTACTAAGTATATCTATTGCTAACACCTGAACCTTCAAATGTCCAGGCATTTCAGACATTCTTCTGGTTCGTTATTCTGCAACAACCAATCTCTGCAATTCCTTTGGGTACGTGGGTTCCAAAAATTGGGGAATCAAATGGACGGCCATTAGCAATGTTGAGGCCATGTGCTTCTCTTAGTTCGGCGCTATCTTTGTTAGTCCAAGGTAGATTTCCTATCCCTTATTGACTAAATACTCTGTATGTTAATTTAAAATTTTCTTGAAATGGCATGAATGCTGTTATTTTTGATGGAGTGTTATGATGATCTGGGAAGGATGTCTCAGAATCAGGTGCTTACTTGGCCCTGCAAAAGGGCTATGTTGAATTGTTGAGACTGGGTTAGACTGAACAAGTTTAGGATGTCTTAGAATCGGGTGCTTACTTGGCCACGCAAAAGGCTATGTTGAATTGTTGAGACTGGTTAGACTGAGCAAGTTGATATTTCCCGTTTCTTAGAATTTTAAAAAAGTGAGTTCATAGAAACACCAAATAACTGCAAATTGAAAAGAAATTCTAGACAATTAAGATCCATTTTGTCACATCAAGTATTTACAGAGCATGACTTCAATGAGCACAGCGAGCAAGTTGAACAAGTTTAGGATGTCTTAGAATCGGGTGCTTACTTGGCCCCGCAAAAGGCTATGTTGAATTGTTGAGACTGGTTAGACTGAGCAAGTTGATATTTCCCGTTTCTTAGAATTTTTAAAAAGTGAGTTCATAGAAACACCAAATAACTGCAAATTGAAAAGAAATTCTAGACAATTAAGATCCATTTTGTCACATCAAGTATTTACAGAGCATGACTTCAATGAGCACAGCGAGCACCAATAATTATTTTGCACATTATCTCCCACCATTAAAAGAGCGTTGGTGGGGCTCTGGCAAGCCATTTCAAAATGCAAATTTCAAAGGCTCATTTTGAAATTCATGTTAATATTCCCCCCAGTTGGAAGGCGCCAACATACAGTTCAAAATGTTTGTTACATGTCTACATTGATGAGCAATGATGGTTAAATGTCCACATTGTGATTCCGGTATCAGTGTAGGAGCGTGACAGTTTTTATATTTCCTTTACTAACGCTATTTAACAGAAATTCTAATACTAACATATAGTTTGGTTGTTAAATAGCCCTACTTGGAAGCAATGTTGGTTAGATGTCCACATTGATGAGCAATGATGGTTAAAGGTCCACATTGTGAGCCCGGTTTCTGAGTTTAGGACGTTACAGTTTTTATACTTGCGTTTGTTTTCAAGAGTAACTTATCGTGTAAGAATCTACTAACGCTATTTAATACACATTCTAATTTAGCTGTTAAATGGCCACTCCTAGGGAGCAATGTTGGTTAGATGTCCACATTGATCTGCAATGTTGGTTTTTATACCTGCTTTTGCTTTAATAGAATTCTAATAGAAATTTTATATTAACAATTACTTTATTTGTTAAAAAGCCACTCCTAAGGAGCAATGTTTGTTAAATGTGTACATTATGAGCAATGATGGTTAAATGTCCACATTGTGATTCCGGTTTCAGTGTGGGGGCGTGACAGTTTTTATATTTCCTTTTGTTTTAATGAGCAACATGTCGCGGAAGAATCTACTAACGCTATTTAATAGAAATTCTAATACTAATAACATATAGTTTGTTTGTTAAATATCCACGTTGATGAGCAATGATAGTTAAAGGTCCACATTGTGAGCCCGGTTTCTGAGTTTAAGACGTGACAGTTTCTATACTTGCGTTTGTTTTCAGGAGTAACTTATCGCGTAAGAATCTACTAACGCTATTTAATACACAATCTAATTTAGTTGTTAAATGGCCACCCCTAGGGAGCAATGTTGGTTAGATGTCCACATTGATCTGCAATGTTGGTTTTTATACCTGCTTTTGTTTTAATAGAATTCTAATACTAACGATATCTAATATCAACGGTTCACTGTGAATAGCCCTACTTGGAAGCAATGTTGGTTAGATGTCCACATTGATGAGCAATGATGGTTAAAGGTCCACATTGTGAGCCCGGATTCTGAGTTTGGGTCGTGACAGTTTTTATACTTGCGTTTGTTTTCAGGAGTAACTTATCGTGTAAGAATCTACTATCGCTATTTAATACACATTCTAATTTAATTGTTAAATGGCCACTCCTAGGGAGCAATGTTGGTTAGATGTCCACATTGATCTGCAATGTTGGTTTTTTTACCTGCTTTTGTTTTAATAAAATTCTAATACTAACGATATCTAATAGAAATTTTTATATTAACAACTACTTTATTTGTTAAAGAGCCACTCTTATGGAGCAATGTTTGTTAGATGTCTACATTGATGAGCAGTGATGGTTAAATGTCCACATTGTGATTCCGGTATCATTGTAGGGGCTTACAGTTTTTATATTTCCTTTACTAACGCTATTTAATAGAAATTCTAATACTAACATATAGTTTGATTGTTAAATAGCCCTACTTGGAAGCAATGTTGGTTAGATGTCCACATTAATGAGCAATGATGGTTAAAGGTTCACATTGTGAGCTCGGTTTCTCAGTTAAGGACGTGACAGTTTTTATACTTGCGTTTATTTTCAGGAGTAACTTATCGCGTAAGAATCTACTAACGCTATTTAATACACATTCTAATTTAATTGTAAAATGGCCACTCCTAGGGAGCAATGTTGGTTAGATGTCCACATTGATCTACAATGTTGGTTTTTATACCTGCTTTTGTTTTAAGAGAATTCACTAACGATATCTAATAGAAATTTTTATATTAACAACTACTTTATTTGTTAAAGAGTTACTCCTAAGGAGCAATGTTTGTTAGATGTCTACCTTAATGAGCAATGATAGTTAAATGTCCACATTGTGATTCCGGTATCAGTGTAGGGGCGTTACAGTTTTTATATTTCCTTTACTAACGCTATTTAATAGAAATTCTAATACTAAAAACATATAGTTTAGTTTTTAAATAGCCCTACTTGGAAGCAATGTTGGTTAGATGTCCACATTGATGAGCAATGATGGTTAAAGGTCCACATTGTGAGCCCAGTTTTTGAGTTTGGGTCGTGACAGTTTTTATACTTGCGTTTGTTTTCAGGAGTAACTTATCGCGTAAGAATCTAATAACGCTATTTAATACACATTCTAATTTAGTTGTTAAATGGCCACTCCTAGGGAGCAATGTTGGTTAGATGTCCACTTTGATCTGCAATGTTGGTTTTTATACCTGCTTTTGTTTTAATAGAATTCTAATACTAACGATATCTAATAGAAATTTTTATATTAACAATTACTTTATTTGTTAAAGATCCACTCTTACGAAGCAATGTTTGTTAGATGTCTACATTGATGAGCAATGATGGTTATTGTGATTCCGGTATCAGTGTAGGGGCGTTACAGTTTTTATATTTCCTTTACTAACGCTATTTAATAGAAATTCTAAAACTAACATATAGTTTGGTCGTTAAATAGCCCTACTTGGAAGCAATGTTGGTTAGATGTCCACATTAATGAGCAATGATGGTTAAATGTTCATATTGTGAGCCCGGTTTCTCAGTTAAGGACGTGACAGTTTTTATACTTGCGTTTGTTTTCAGGAGTAACTTATCGCGTAAGAATCCACTAACGCTATTTAATACACATTCTAATTTAATTATAAAATGGCCACTCGTAGGGAGCAATGTTGGTTAGATGTCCACATTGATCTGCAATGTTGGTTTTTATACCAGCTTTTGTTTTAAGAGAATTCTAATACTAACGATATCTAATAGAAATTTTTATATTAACAACTACTTTATTTGTTAAAGAGCCACTCCTAGGGAGCAATGTTTGTTAGATGTCTACATTGATGAGCAATGATGGTTAAATGTCCACATTGTGATTCCGGTATCAGTGTAGGGGCGTTACAGTTTTTATATTTCCTTTACTAACGCTATTTAATAGAAATTCTAATAAATATAGTTTGGTTGTTAAATAGCCCTACTTGGAAGCAATGTTGGTTAGATGTCCACATGGATGAGCAATGATGGTTAAAGGTCCACATTGTGAGCCCCGTTTCTGAGTTTTGGACGTAACAATTTTTACACTTGCGTTTGTTTTCAGGAGTAACTTATCGCGTAAGAATCTACTAACACGATTTGATATACATTCTAATATAGTTGTTAAATGACAAATCCTAAAGAGCAATGTTGGTTAGATGTCCACATTGATCTGCAATGTTGGTTAGAAATTTTTATATTAACAACTACTTTATTTGTTAAACAGTCACTCCTTGGGAGCAATGTTTGTTAGATGTCTACATTGATGAGCAATGATGGTTAAATGTCCACATTGTGATTCCGGTATCAGTGTAAGAGCGTGACAGTTTTTATATTTCCTTTACTAGCGCTATTTAATAGAATTTCTAATACTAACATATATTTTGGTAGTTAAATAGCCCTACTTGGAAGCAATGTTGAGCAATGATGGTTAAAGGTCCACATTGTGAGCCCGGTTTCTGAGTTAAGGACGTGACAGTTTTTATACTTGCGTTTGTTTTCAGGAGTAACTTATCGCGTAAGAATCTACTAACGCTATTTAATACACATTCTAATTTAATTGTTAAATGGCCACTCCTAGGGAGCAATGTTTCTTTAGATGTCCACATTGATCTGCAATGTTAGTTTTTATACCGGCTTTTGTTTTAAGAGAATTCTAATACTAACGATATCTAATAGAAATTTTTATATTAACAACTACTTTATTTGTTAAAGAGTCTCTCCTAGGGAGCAATGTTTGTTAGAAGTCTACATTGATGAGCAATGATGGTTAAATGTCCACATTGTGATTCCGGTATTAGTGTAGGGGCGTTACAGTATTATATTTCCTTTACTAACGCTATTTAATAGAAATTCTAATACTAACATATAGTTTGATTGTTAAATAGCCCTACTTGGAAGTAATGTTGGTTAGATGTCCACATTGATGAGCAATGATGGTTAAAGGTCCACATTGTGAGCCCGGTTTCTGAGTTTAGGACGTGACAGTTTCTGTACTTGCGTTTGTTTTCATGAGTAACTTATCGCGTAAGAATCTACTAACGCTATTTAATACACTTTCTAATTTAGTTGTTAAATGGCCACTCCTAAGGAGCAATGTTAGTTAGATGTCGACATTGATCTACAATGTTGGTTTTTATACCTGCTTTTGTTTTAATAGAATTCTCATACTAACGATATCTAATAGAAATTTTTATATTAACTACTACTTTATTTGTTAAAAAGTCATTCCTAGGGAGAAAGATGTCTACATTGATGAGCAGTGATGGTTAAATGTCCACATTGTGATTCCGGTATCAGTGTAGGGGCGTTACAGTTTTTATATTTCCTTTACTAACGCTATTTAATAGAAACTCTAATACTAACATATAGTTTGGTTGTTAAATAGCCCTACTTGAAAGCAATGTTGGTTAGATGTCCACATTGATGAGCAATGATGGTTAAAGGTCCACATTGTGAGCCCGGTTTCTGAGTTTGGGTCGTGACAGTTTTTATACTTGCGTTTGCTTTCAAGAGTAACTTATCGCGTAAGATCTACTAACGCTATTTAATACACATTTTAATTTACTTGATAAATGGCCACTCATAGGGAGCAATGTTGGTTAGATGTCCACATTGATCTGCAATGTTGATTTTTTTACCTGCTTTTGTTTTAATAAAATTCTAATACTAACGATATCTAATAGAATTTTTATATTAACAACTACTTTGTTTGATAAAGAGCCACTCTCAGGGAGCAATGTTTGTTAGATGTCTATATTGATGAGCAATGATGGTTAAATGTCCACATTGTGATTCCAGTATCAGTGTAGGGGCATTACAGTTTTTATATTTCCTTTACTGACGATATTTAATAGAAATTCTAGTACTAACATATAGTTTGATTGTTAAATAGCCTACTTGGAAGCAATGTTGGTTAGATGTCCACATTAATGAGCAATGATGGTTAAAGGTTCACATTGTGAGCTCGGTTTCTCAGTTAAGGACGCGACAGTTTTTATACTTGCGTTTGTTTTCAGGAGTAACTTATCGCGTAAGAATCTACTAACGCTATTTAATACACATTCTAATTTAATTGTAAAATGGCCACTCGTAGGGAGCAATGTTGGTTAGATGTCTACATTGATCTGCAATGTTGGTTTCTATACCTGCTTTTGTTTTAAGAGAATTCTAATACTAACGATATCTAATAGAAATTTTTATATTAACAACTACTTTATTTGTTAAATAGCCACTCCTAGGGAGCAATGTTTGTTAGATGTCGTCTACCTTGATGAGCAATGATGGTTAAATGTCCACATTGTGATTCCGGTATCTGTGTAGGGGCGTTACAGTTTTTATATTTCCTTCACTAACGCTATTTAATAGAATTTCTAATACTACATATAGTTTGGTTGTTAAATAGCCCTACTTGGAAGCAATGTTGAGCAATGATGGTTAAAGGTCCACATTGTGAGCCCGGTTTCTGAGTTAAGGACGTGACAGTTTTTATACTTGCGTTTGTTTTCAGGAGTAACTTATCGCGTAAGAATCTACTAACGCTATTTAATACACATTCTAATTTAATTGTTAAATGGCCACTCCTAGGGAGCAATGTTGGTTAAATGTCCACATTGATCTGCAATGTTGGTTTTTATACCAGCTTTTGTTTTAAGAGAATTCTAATACTAACGATATATAATAGAAATTTTTATATTAACAACTACTTTATTTGTTAAAGAGTCACTCCTAGGGAGCAATGTTTGTTAGATGTCTACATTGATGAGCAATGATGGTTAAATGTCCACATTGTGATTCCGGTATCATTGTAGGGGCGTTACAGTTTCTATATTTCCTTTACTAACGCTATTTAATAGAAATTCTAATAACATATATTTTGGTTGTTAAATAGCCCTACTTGGAAGCAATGTTGGTTAGATGTCCACATTGATGAGCAATGATGGTTAAAGGTCCACATTGTGAGCCCGGTTTCTGAGTTAAGGACGTGACAGTTTTTATACTTGCGTTTGTTTTCAGGAGTAACTTATCGCGTAAGAATCTACTAACGCTATTTAATACACATTCTAATTTAGTTGTTAAATGGCCACTCCTAGGGAGCAATGTTGGTTAGATGTCCACATTGATCTGCAATGTTGGTTTTTATACCTGCTTTTGTTTTAATAGAATTCTAATACTAACGATATCTAATAGAAATTTTTATATTAACAACTACTTTATTTGTTAAACAGCCACTCTTATGGAGCAATGTTTGTTAGATGTCTACATTGATGAGCAATGATGGTTAAATGTCCACATTGTGATTCCGGTATCAGTGTAAGAGCGTGACAGTTTTTATATTTCCTTTACTAACGCTATTTAATAGAATTTCTAATACTAACATATAGTTTGGTTGTTAAATAGCCCTACTTGGAAGCAATGTTGAGCAATGATGGTTAAAGGTCCACATTGTGAGCCCGGTTTCTGAGTTAAGGACGTAACAGTTTTTATACTTGCGTTTGTTTTCAGGAGTAACTTATGGCGTAAGAATCTACTAACGCTATTTAATACACATTCTAATTTAGTTGTTAAATGGCCACTCCTAGGGAGCAATGTTGGTTAGATGTCCACATTGATCTACAATGTTGTTTTTATACCAGCTTTTGTTTTAATAGAATTCTCATACTAACGATATATAATAGAAATTTTTATATTAACAACAACTTTTTTTGGTAAAGAGTCACTCCTAGGGAGCAATGTTTGTTAGATGTTTACATTGATGAGCAATGATGGTTAAATGTCCACATTGTGATTCCGGTATCATTGTAGGGGCGTTACAGTTTTTATATTTCCTTTACTAACGCTATTTAATAGAAATTCTAATACTAACATATAGTTTGGTTGTTAAATAGCCCTACTTGGAAGCAATGTTGGTTAGATGTCCACATTGATGAGCAATGATGGTTAAAGGTCCACATTGTGAGCCCGGTTTCTGAGTTTTGGACGTAACAGTTTTTACACTTGCGTTTGTTTTCAGGAGTAACTTATCGCGTAAGAATCTACTAACACGATTTAATATACATTCTAATATAGTTGTTAAATGGCCAATCCTAAGGAGCAATGTTGGTTAGATGTCCACATTGATCTGCAATGTTGGTTTTTATACCTGCTTTTATTTTAATAGAATTCTAATACTAACGATATCTAATATAAATTTTTATATTAACAACTACTTTATTTGTTAAACAGCCACTCCTAGGGAGCAATGTTTGTTAGATGTCTACATTGATGAGCAATGATGGTTAAATGTCCACATTGTGATTCCGGTATCAGTGTAAGAGCGTGACAGTTTTTATATTTCCTTTACTAACGCTATTTAATAGAATTTCTAATACTAACATATAGTTTGGTTGTTAAATAGCCCTACTTGGAAGCAATGTTGAGCAATGATGGTTAAAGGTCCACATTGTGAGCCCGGTTTCTGAGTTAAGGACGTGACAGTTTTTATACTTGCGTTTGTTTTCAGGAGTAACTTATCGCGTAAGAATCTACTAACGCTATTTAATACACATTCTAATTTAATTGTTAAATGGCCACTCCTAGGGAGCAATGTTGGTTAGATGTCCACATTGATCTGCAATGTTGGTTTTTATACCAGCTTTTGTTTTAAGAGAATTCTAATACTAACGATATCTAATAGAAATTTTTATATTAACAACTACTTTATTTGTTAAAGAGTCACTCCTAGGGAGCAATGTTTGTTAGATGTCTACATTGATGAGCAATGATGGTTAAATGTCCACATTGTGATTCCGGTATCAGTGTAGGGGCGTTACAGATTTTATATTTCCTTTACTAACGCTATTTAATAGAAATTCTAATACTACATATAGTTTGTTGTTAAATAGCCCTACTTGGAAGCAATGTTGGTTAGATTGTCCACATTGATGAGCAATGATGGTTAAAGGTCCACATTGTGAGCCCGGTTTCTGAGTTTAGGACGTGACAGTTTTTATACTTGCGTTTGTTTTCAGGAGTAACTTATCGCGTAAGAATCTACTAACGCTATTTAATACACTTTCTAATTTAGTTGTTAAATGGCCACTCCTAGGGAGCAATGTTGGTTAGATGTCCACATTGATCTACAATGTTGGTTTTTATACCTGCTTTTGTTTTAATAGAATTCTCATACTAACGATATCTAATAGAAATTTTTATATTAACAACTACTTTATTTGTTAAAAAGCCACTCCTAGGGAGCAATGTTTGTTAGATGTCTACATTGATGAGCAATGATGGTTAAATGTCCACATTGTGATTCCGGTATCAGTGTAGGGGCGTTACAGTTTTTATATTTCCTTTACTAACGCTATTTAATAGAAATTCTAATACTAACATATAGTTTGGTTGTTAAATAGCCCTACTTGAAAGCAATGTTGGTTAGATGTCCACATTGATGAGCAATGATGGTTAAAGGTCCACATTGTGAGCCCGGTTTCTGAGTTTGGGTCGTGACAGTTTTTATACTTGCGTTTGTTTTCAGGAGTAACTTATCGCGTAAGAATCTACTAACGCTATTTAATACACATTCTAATTTAGTTGTTAAATGGCCACTCCTAGGGAGCAATGTTGGTTAGATGTCCACATTGATCTGCAATGTTGGTTTTTATACCTGCTTTTGTTTTAATAGAATTCTAATACTAACGATATCTAATAGAAATTTTTATATTAACAACTACTTTATTTGTTAAAGAGCCACTCTTAGGGAGCAATGTTTGTTAGATGTCTACATTGATGAGCAATGATGGTTAAATGTCCACATTGTGATTCCGGTATCAGTGTAGGGGCGTTACAGTTTTTATATTTCCTTTACTAACGCTATTTAATAGAAATTCTAATACTAACATATAGTTTGGTTGTTAAATAGCCCTACTTGGAAGGAATGTTTGTTAGATGTCCACATTGATGAGCAATGATGGTTAAAGGTCCACATTGTGAGCC
>JAJHSJ010000002.1:8571704-8805383 GCA_021015155.1 Magnolia officinalis | reverse complement strand
GTTTAGAACGTGACAGTTTCTATACTTGCGTTTGTTTTCATGAGTAATTATCGCGTAAGAATATACTAACGCTATTTAATACACTTTCTAATTTAGTTGTTAAATGGCCACTCCTAGGGAGCAATGTTGGTTAGATGTCCACATTGATCTACATGTTGGTTTTTATACCTGCTTTTGTTTTAATAGAATTCATACTAACATATCTAATAGAAATTTTTATATTAACAACTACTTTATTGGTTAAAAAGTCATTCCTAGGGAGAAATGTTTGTTAGATGTCTACATTGATGAGCAATGATAGTTAAATGTCCACATTGTGATTCCGGTATCAGTGTAGGGGCGTTACAGTTTTTATATTCCTTTACTAACGCTATTTAATAGAAACTCTAATACTAACATATAGTTTGGTTGTTAAATAGCCCTACTTGAAGCAATGTTTGTTAGATGTCCACATTGATGAGCAATGATGGTTAAAGATCCACATTGTGAGCCGGTTTCTGAGTTTGGGTCGTGACAGTTTTTTATTACTTGCGTTTGCTTTCAAGAGTAACTTATGCGTAAGATCTACTAACGCTATTTAATACAAATTTTAATTTACTTGATAAATAGCCACTCATAGGGAGCAATGTTGGTTAGATGTCCACATTGATCTGCAATGTGATTTTTTACCTGCTTTGTTTTAATAAAATTCTAATCTAACGATATCTAATAGATATTTTATATTAACAACTACTTTGTTGATAAAGAGCCACTCTCAGGAGCAATGTTGTAGATGTCTATATTGATGAGCAATGATGGTTAAATGTCCACATTGTGATTCCAGTATCAGTGTGGGCATTACAGTTTTTATATTTCCTTTGCTAACGATATTTAAATAGAAATTCTAGTACTAACATATAGTTTGATTGTTAAATAGCCCTACTTGGAAGCAATGTTGGTTAGATGTCTACATTAATGAGCAATGATGGTTAAAGGTTCACATTGTGAGCTCGGTTTCTCAGTTAAGGACGTGACAGTTTTTATACTTGCGTTTGTTTTGAGCAGTAACTTATCGCGTAAGAATCTACTAACGTTATTTAATACACATTCTAATTTAATTGTAAAATGGCCACTCGTAGGGAGCAATGTTGGTTAGATGTCCACATTGATCTGCAATGTTGGTTTCTATACCTGCTTTTGTTTTAAGAGAATTCTAATACTAACGATATCTAATAGAAATTTTTATATTAACACTACTTTATTTGTTAAAGAGCCACTCCTAGGGAGCAATGTTTTTAGATGTCGTCTACCTTGATGAGCAATGATGGATAAATGTCCACATTGTGATTCCGGTTATCTGTGTAGGGGCGTTACAGTTTTTATATTTCCTTTACTAACGCTATTTAATAGAATTTCTAATACTAATATATAGTTTGGTTGTTAAATAGCCCTACTTGGAAGCAATGTTGAGCAATGATGGTTGTTAAGGTCCAGATTGTGAGCCCGGTTTCTGAGTTAAGGACGTGACAGTTTTATACTTGCGTTTGTTTTCAGGAGTAACTTATCGCGTAAGAATCTACTAACGCTATTTAATACACATTCTAATTTAAATGTTAAATGGCCACTCCTAGGGAGCAATGTTGGTTAAATGTCCACATTGATCTGCAATGTTGGTTTTTATACCAGCTTTTGTTTTAAGAGAATTCTAATACTAACGATATATAATAAAATTTTTATATTAATAACTACTTTATTTGTTAAAGAGTCACTTCTAGGGAGCAATGTTGTGTTAGATGTCTACATTGATGAGCAATGATGGTTAAATGTCCACATTGTGATTCCGGTATCAGTGTAGGGGCGTTACAGTTTTATATTTCCTTTACTAACGCTATTTAATAGAAATTCTAATAACATATATTTTGGTTGTTAAATAGCCTTACATGGAAGCAATGTTAGTTAGATGTCCACATTGATGAGCAATGATGGTTAAAGAAAGGTCCACATTGTGAGCCCGGTTTCTGAGTTAAGGGACGTGACAGTTTTTACACTTGCGTTTGTTTTCAGGAGTAACTTATCGCGTAAGAATCTACTAACACGATTTAATATTCATTCTAATATAGTTGTTAAATGGTCAATCCTAAGGAGCAATGTTGGTTAGATGTCCACATTGATCTGCAATGTTGGTTTTTATACCTGCTTTTATTTTAATAGAATTCTAATACTAACGATATCTAATAAAAAATTTTATATTAACAACTACTTTATTTGTTAAAGAGTCACTCCTAGGGAGCAATGTTTGTTAGATGTCTACCTTGATGAGCAATGATGGTTAAATGTCCACATTGTGATTCCGGTATCAGTTGTAGGGCGTTACAGTTTTTATATTCCTTTACTAACGCTATTTAATAGAAATTCTATACTAACATATATTTTAGTTGTTAAATAGTCCTACTTGGAAGCAATGTTGGTTAGATGTCCACATTGATGAGCAATGATGGTTTAAAGGGCCACATTGTGAGCCCAGAGTTTTGAGTTGGGTCGTGACAGCTTTATACTTGCGTTTGTTTTCAGGAGTATCTTATCGCGTAAGAATCTAATAACGCTTTTTAATACAAATTCTAATTTAGTTGTTAAATGGCCACTCCTAGGGAGCAATGTTGGGTAGATGTTTACTTGAAAGCAATGTTGTTAGATTAGATGTCACATTAATGAGCATGATGTATGATGGTTAAAGGTTCACATTGTGAGCTCGGTTTCTCAGTTAAGGACGTGACAGTTTTTTATACTTGCGTTTGTTTTCAGGAGTAACTTATCGCGTAAGAATCTACTAACGCTATTAATACACATTCTAATTTAATTGTAAAATGGTCACTCCTAGGGAGCAATGTTGGTTAGATGTCCACATTGATCTGCAATGTTGGTTTTTATACCTGCTTTTGTTTTAAGAGATATTAATACTAACGATATCTATAGAAAATTTTTATATTAACAATACTTTATTTGTTAAAGAGTTACTCCTAGGGAGCAATGTTTGTTAGATGTCTACCTTGATGAGCAATGATGGTTAAATGTCCACATTGTGATTCCGGTGGTATCAGTGTAGGGGCGTTACAGTTTTTATATTTCCTTTACTAACGCTATTTATAGAAATTCTAATACTAACATATATTTAGTTGTTAAATAGTCCTACTTGGAAGCAATGTTGGTTAGATGTCCACATTGATGAGAGCAATGATGTTAAAGGTCCACATTGTGAGCCCAGTTTTGAGTTTGGGTCGTGTGGCAGTTTTATACTTGCGTTTGTTTTCAGGAGTATCTTATCGCGTAAGAATCTAATAACGCTTTTTAATACAAATTCTAATTTTGTTGTTAAATGGCCACTCCTACGGAGCAATGTTGGTTAGATGTCCACTTTGACCTGTAATGTTGGTTTTTATACCTGCTTTTGTTTAATAGAATTCTAATACTAACGATATCTAATAGAAATTTTTATATTAACAATTACTTTATTTGTTAAAGATCCACTCTTAGGAAGCAATGTTTGTTAGATGTCTACATTGATGAGGAATGATGGTTAAATGTCCACATTGTGATTCCGGTATTTGTCTAGGGGCGTTACAGTTTTTATATTTCCTTTACCAACGCTATTTAATAGAAATTTAAAACTAACAAAGTTTGGTTGTTAAATAGCCTTACTTGGAAGCAATGTTGGTTAGATACCCACATTGATGAGCAATGATGGTTAAAGGTCCACATTGTGAGCCCGGTTTCTGAGTTAAGGATGTGACAGTTTTTATACTTGCGTTTGATTTCAGGAGTAACTTATCGCGTAAGAATCTACTAACGCTATTTAATACACGTTCTATTTTAATTGATAAATGGTCACTCCTAGGGAGCAGTGTTGGTTAGATGTCCACATTGATCTGCAATGTTGATTTATACCAGCTTTGTTTTAAGAGAATTCTAATACTAACGATATCTAATAGAAATTTTTATATTAACAACAGTACTTTATTTGTTAAAGAGCCACTCCTAGGGAGCAATGTTTGTTAGATGTCTACATTGATGAGCAATGATGTTAAATGTCCACATTGTGATTCCGGTATCAGTGTAGGGGCGTTACAGTTTTTATATTTCCTTTATTAATGCTATTTAATAGAAATTCTAATAACATATAGTTTGGTTGTTAAATACCCTACTTGAAAGCAATGGTTAGATGTCCACATGGATGAGCAATGATGGTTAAAGGTCCACATTGTGAGCCCGGTTTCTGAGTTTTGGACGTAACAGTTTTTACACTTGCGTTTGTTTTCAGGAGTAACTTATCGCGTAAGAATCTACTAACACGATTTCATATACATTCTAATATAGTTGTTAAATGGCCAATCCTAAGGAGCAATGTTGGTTAGATGTCCACATTGATCTGCAATATTGGTTTTTATACCTGCTTTTATTTTAATAGAATTCTAATACTAACGATATTTAATAAAAAAATTTATATTAACAACTACTTTATTTGTTAAACAGCCACTCTTAGGGAGCAATGTTTGTTAGATGTCTACATTGATGAGCAATGATGGTTAAATGTCCACATTGTAATTCCGGTATCAGTCTAAGAGCGTGACAGTTTTTATATTTCCTTTACTAACGCTATTTAATAGAATTTCTAATACTAACATATAGTTTGGTTGTTAAATAGCCCTACTTGGAAGCAATGTTGAGTAATGATGGTTAAAGGTCCACATTGTGAGCCCGGTTTCTGAGTTAAGGACGTGACAGTTTTTATACTTGCGTTTGTTTTCAGGAGTAACTTATCGCGTAAGAATCTACTAACGCTATTTAATACACATTCTAATTTAATTGTTAAATGGCTACTCCTAGGGAGCAATGTTGGTTAGATGTCCACATTGATCTGCAATGTTGGTTTTTATACCAGCTTTTGTTTTAAGAGAATTCTAATACTAACGATATCTAATAGAAATTTTTATATTAACAACTACTTTATTTGTTAAAGAGTCTCTCCTAGGGAGCAATGTTTGTTAGATCTCTACATTGATGAGCAATGATGGTTAAATGTCCACATTGTGATTCCGGTATTAGTGTAGGGGCGTTACAGTTTTATATTTCCTTTACTAACGCTATTTAATAGAAATTCTAATACTAACATATAGTTTTATTGTTAAATAGCCCTACTTGGAAGTAATGTTGGTTAGATGTCCACATTGATGAGCAATGATGGTTAAAGGTCCACATTGTGAGCCCGGTTTCTGAGTTTAGGACGTGACAGTTTCTATACTTGCGTTTGTTTTCATGAGTAACTTATCGCGTAAGAATCTACCAACGCAATTTAATACACTTTTTAATTTAGTTGTTAAATGGCCACTCATAGGGAGCAATGTTGGTTAGATGTCCACATTGATCTACAATGTTGGTTTTTATACCTGCTTTTGTTTTAATAGAATTCTCATACTAACGATATCTAATAGAAATTTTTATATTAAAAACTACTTTATTTGTTAAAAAGTCATTCCTAGGGAGCAATGTTTGTTAGATGTCTACATTGATGAGCAATGATGGTTAAATGTTCACATTGTGATTCCGGTATCAGTGTAGGGGCGTTATAGTTTTTATATTTCCTTTACTAACGCTATTTAATAGAAACTCTAATACTAACATATATTTTGGTTATTAAATAGCCCTACTTGAAAGCAATGTTGGTTAGATGTCCACATTGATGAACAATGATGGTTAAAGGTCCACATTGTGAGCCCGGTTTCTGAGTTTGGGTCGTAATAGTTTTTATACTTGCGTTTGTTTTCAAGAGTAACTTATCGCGAAAGATCTACTAACGCTATTTAATACACATTTTAATTTACTTGATAAATGACCACTCATAGAGAGCAATGTTGGTTAGATGTCCACATTGATCTGCAATGTTGATTTTTTTACCTGCTTTTGTTTTAATAAAATTCTAATACTAACGATATCTAATAGAAATTTTTATATTAACAACTACTTTGTTTGATAAAGAGCCACTCTCAGGGAGTAATGTTTGTTAGATGCCTATATTGATGAGCAATGATGGTTAAATGTCCACATTGTGATTCCAGTATCAGTGTAGGGGCGTTACAGTTTTTATATTTCCTTTACTAACGATATTTAATAGAAATTCTATTACTAACATATAGTTTGATTGTTAAATAGCCCTACTTGGAAGCAATGTTGGTTAGATGTCCACATTAATGAGCAATGATGGTTAAAGGTTCACATTGTGAGGTCGGTTTCTCAGTTAAGGACGTGACAATTTTTATACTTGCGTTTGTTTTCAGGAGTAACTTATCGCGTAAGAATCTACTAACGCTATTTAATACACATTCTAATTTAATTGTAAAATGGCCACTCCTAGGGAGCAATGTTGGTTAGATGTCCACATTGATCTGCAATGTTGGTTTTTATACCTGCTTTTGTTTTAAGAGAATTCTATTACTAACGATATCTAATAGAAATTTTTATATTAACAACTACTTTATTTGTTAAAGAGCCACTCCTAGGGAGCAATGTTTGTTAGATGTCTACCTTGATGAGCAATGATGGTTAAATGTCCACATTGTGATTCCGGTATCTGTGTAGGGGCGTTACAGTTTTTATATTTCCTTTACTAACGCTATTTAATAGAAATTCTAATACTAACATATAGTTTGGTTGTTAAATAGCCCTACTTGGAAGCAATGTTGGTTAGATCTCTACATTGATGAGCAATGATGGTTAAAGGTCCACATTATGAGCCCGGTTTCTGAGTTTGGGTTGTCACAGTTTTTATACTTCCGTTTGTTTTCAGGAGTAACTTATCGCGTAAGAATCTACTAACGCTATTTAATACACATTCTAATTTACTTGTTAAATGGCCACTTCTAAGGAGCAATGTTGGTTAGATGTCCACATTGATCTACAATGTTGGTTTTTATACCTGCTTTTGTTTTAATAGAATTCTCATACTAACGATATCTAATAGAAATTTTTATATTAAAAACTACTTTATTTGTTAAAAAGTCATTCCTAGGGAGCAATGTTTGTTAGATGTTTACATTGATGAGCAATGATGGTTAAATGTCCACATTGTGATTCCAGTATCAGTGTAGGGGCGTTACAGTTTTTATATTTCCTTTACTAACGCTATTTAATAGAAACTCTAATACTAACATATATTTTGGTTGTTAAATAGCCCTACTTGAAAGCAATGTTGGTTAGATGTCCACATTGATGAGCAATGATGGTTAAAGGTCCACATTTTGAGCCCGGTTTCTGAGTTTGGGTCGTGACAGTTTTTATACTTGCGTTTGTTTTCAAGAGTAACTTATCGCGAAAGATCTACTAACGCTATTTAATACACATTTTAATTTACTTGATAAATGGTCACTCCTAGGGAGCAATGTTGGTTAGATGTCCACATTGATCTGCAATGTTGGTTTTTATACCAGCTTTTGTTTTAAGAGAATTCTAATACTAACGATATATAATAGAAATTTTTATATTAACAACTACTTTTTTTGTTAAAGAGTCACTCCTAGGGAGCAATGTTTGTTAGATGTCTACATTGATGAGCAATGATGGTTAAATGTCCACATTGTGATTCCGGTATCATTGTAGGGGCGTTACAGTTTCTATATTTCCTTTACTAACGCTGTTTAATAGAAATTCTAATATTAACATATAGTTTGGTTGTTGAATAGCCCTACTTGGAAGCAATGTTGGTTAGATGTCCACATTGATGAGCAATGATGGTTAAAGGTCCACATTGTGAGGCCGGTTTCTGAGTTTCGGACGTGACAGTTTTTACACTTGCGTTTGCTTTCAGGAGTAACTTATCGCGTAAGAATCTACTACCGCGATTTAATACACATTCTAATATAGTTGTTAAATGGCCAATCCTAAGGAGCAATGTTGGTTAGATGTCCACATTGATTTGCAATATTGGTTTTTATACCTGGTTTTGTTTTAATAGAATTCTAATACTAACGATATCTAATAGAAATTTTTATATTAACAACTACTTTATTTGTTAAACAGCCACTCCTAGGGAGCAATGTTTGTTAGATGTCCACATTGATGAGCAATGATGGTTAAATGTCCACATTGTGATTCCGGTATCAGTGTAAGAGCGTGACAGTTTTTATATTTCCTTTACTAACGCTATTTAATAGAATTTCTAATACTAACATATACTTTGGTTGTTAAATAGCCTTACTTGGAAGCAATGTTTGTTAGATGTCTATATTGATGAGCAATGATGGTTAAAGGTCCACATTGTGAGCCCGGTTTCTGAGTTTATGACGTGACAGTTTTAATACTTGCGTTTGTTTTCAGTAGTAACTTATCGGGTAAGAATCTACTACCGCAATTTAATACACATTCTAATTTAGTTGTTAAATGGCCACTCCTAGGCAGAAATGTTGGTTAGATGTCCACATTGATCTGCAATGTTGGTTTTTATACCTGCTTTTGTTTTAATAGAATTCTAATACTAACGATATCTAATAGAAATTTTTATATTTACAATTACTTTATTTATTAAACAGCCACTCATAGGGATCAATGTTTGTTAGATGTCTACATTGATGAGCAATTATACTTAAATGTCCACATTGTGATTCCGGTATCCGTGTATGGGCGTTGCAGTTTTTATATTTCTTTTACTAACGCTATTTAATAGAATTTCTAATGCTAACATTTAATTTGGTTGTTAAATAGCCCTACTTGAAAGCAATGTTGGTTAGATGTCCACATTGATGAACAATGATGGTTAAAGGTCCACATTGTGAGCCCGGTTTCTGAGTTTGGGTCGTGACAGTTTTTATACTTGCGTTTGTTTTCAGGAGTAACTTATCGCGTAAGAATCTACTTTTGCTATTTAATACACATTTTAATTTCGTTGTTAAATGGCCACTCTAAGGGAGCAATGTTGGTTAGATGTCCACATTGATCACCAATATTGGTTTTTATACCGGCTTTTGTTTTAATAGAATTCTAATACTAACGATATTTAATACAAATTTTTATCTTAACAACTACTTTATTTGTTAAAGAGCCAATCCTAGGGAGCAATGTTTGTTAGATGTCTACATTGATGAGCAATGATGGTTAAATGTCCACATTGTTATTCCGGTATCAGTGTAGGGGCGTTACAGTTTTTATATTTCCTTTACTAACGCTATTTAATAGAAATTCTAATACTAACATATAATTTGGTTGTTAAATAGCCCTACTTGGAAGCAATGTTGGTTAGATGTCCACATTGATGAGCAATGATGGTTAAAGGTCCACATTGTGAGCCTGGTTTCTGAGTTTGGGTCGTGGCAGTTTTTATACTTGCGTTTGTTTTCAGGAGTAACTTATCGCGTAAGAATCTACTAACGCTATTTAATACACATTCTAATTTACTTGTTAAATGGCCACTCTTAGGGAGCAATGTTGGTTAGATGTCCACATTGATCAGCATGTTGGTTTTTATACCAGCTTTTGTTTTAATAGAATTCTAATACTAACGATATCTAGTAGAAATTTTTATATTAACAACTACTTTATTGTTAAAGAGCCACTCCTCGGTAGTAATGTTTGTTAGATGTTTACATTGATAAGCAATGATGGTTAAATGTCCACATTGTGATTCCGGTATCGGTGGAGGGGCGTTACAGTTTTAATATTTCCTTTACTAACGCTAGTTAATAGAAATTTTAATACTAACATATAGTTTGGTTGTTAAATAGCCCTACTTGGAAGCAATGTTGGTTAAATGTCCACATTGATGAGCAATGATGGTTAAAGGTCCACATTATGAGCCCGGTTTCTGAGTTAAGCACGTGACAGTTTTTATACTTTCGTTTGTTTTCAAGAGTAACTTATCGCGTAAGAATCTACTAACGCTATTTAATACACATTCTAATTTAGTTGTTAAATGGCCACTTATTGGAGCAATGTTGGTTAAATGTCCACATTGATCTGCAATGTTGATTTTTATACCAGCTTTTATTTTAATAGAATTCTATTACTAACGACATCTAATAGAAATTTTTATATTAATAACTACATTATTTGTTTAAAAGCCACTCTTAGGGAGCAATGTTTGTTAGATGTCTACATTGATGAGCAATGATGGTTAAATGTCCACATTGTGATTCTGGTATCAGTGTACGAGCGTGACAGTTTTTATATTTCCTTTACTAACGCTATTTAATAGAAATTTTAATACTAACATATAGTTTAGTTGTTAAATAGCCCTACTTGGAAGCAATGTTGGTTAGATGTCCACATTGATGAGCAATGATGGTTAAATGTACACATTGTGAGCCCGGTTTTTGAGTTTGGGTCGTGACAGTTTTTATACTTGTGTTTGTTTTCAGCAGTAACTTATCGTGTAAGAATCTACTAACGTTATTTAATACATATTCTAATTTAGTTGTTAAATGGCCACTCCTTGGGAGCAATGTTGATTAGATTTCCACATTGATCTGCAATGTTGTTTTTTATACTACTTTTATTTAATAGAATTCTAATACTAACATTATCTAATAGAAATTTTTATATTAACAATTACTTTATTTGTTAAAAAGCCACTCTTAAGGAGCAATGTTTGTTAAATGTGTACATTATGAGCAATGATGGTTAAATATCCACATTGTGATTCCGGTTTCAGTGTGGGGGCGTGACAGTTTTTATTTCCTTTTTTTTTTAAAGAGTAACATGTCGCGAAAAAATCTACTAACGGTGTTTAATAGAAATTCTAATACTAACATATAGTTTTTTTGTTAAATAGCCCTACTTGGAAGCAATGTTGGTTAGATCTCTACATTGATGAGCAATGATGGTTAAAGATCCACATTGTGAGCCCGGTTTCTGAGTTTAGGATGTGACAGTTTTTATACTTGCGTTTGTTTTCAGAAGTAACTTATCGGGTAAGAATCTACTAACGCTATTTAATACACATTCTAATTTAGTTGTAAAATGGTCACTCCTAAGGAGCAATGTTAGTTAGATGTCCACATTGATCTACAATGTTGGTTTTTATACCTGCTTTTGTTTTAATAGAATTCTAATACTAACGATATCTAATAGTAATTTTTATATTAACAACTACTTTATTTATTAAAGAGCCACTCATAGGGAGCAATGCTATTTAGATGTCTACATTGATGAGCAATGATCGTTAAATGTCTACATTGTGATTCCGGTATCATTGTAGGGGCGTTACAGTTTTTATATTTCCTTTACTAACGCTATTTAATAGAAATTCTAATACTGACATATAGTTTGGTTGTTAAATAGCCCTACTTGGAAGCAATGTTGGTTAGATGTCCACATTGATGAGCAATGATGGTTAAAGGTCCACATTGTGAGCCCGGTTTCTGAGTTTCGGTCGTGACAGTTTTTGTACTTGTGTTTGTTTTCAGCAGTAGTAACTTATTGTGTAAGAATCTACTAACGCTATTTAATACACATTCTAATATAGTTGTTAAATGGCCACTCCTAGGGAGAAATGTTGGTTAGATGTCCACATTGATGTATAATGTTGGTTTTTATACCTGCTTTTGTTTTAATAGAATTCTAATACTAACGATATCAAATAGAAATTTTTATATTAACAATTACTTTATTTGTTAAAAAGCCACTCTTAGAGAGCAATGTTTGTTAGATGTTTACATTGATGAGCAATGATGGTTAAATGTAAACATTGTGATTCCGGTATCAGTGTAGGAGCGTCACAGTTTTCTATTGCAAACCTTTAACCATCATTGCTCATTAGCAATTTTTATATTTACTAACGATATTTAATAGAATTTCTAATACTAACATATCAGTGGACATCTAACCAACATTGTAATAGAAATTTTTAT
The DNA here is from genome assembly GCA_021015155.1 of Magnolia officinalis. Classification (NCBI taxonomy): domain Eukaryota; kingdom Viridiplantae; phylum Streptophyta; class Magnoliopsida; order Magnoliales; family Magnoliaceae; genus Magnolia; species Magnolia officinalis. Next base: position 8,793,516 of record JAJHSJ010000002.1, on the reverse strand, counting down.
ATTAACAATACTTTATTTGTTAAAAAGCCACTCTTAGGGAGCAATGTTTGTTAGATGTCTACATTGATGAGCAATGATGGTTAAATGTCCACATTGTGATTCCGGTATCAGTGTAGGAGCGTCACAGTTTTTATATTTCCTTTACTAACGCTATTTAATAGAAATTCCAATACTAACATATAGTTTGGTTGTTAAATAGCCCTACTTGGAAGCAATGTTGGTTAGATGTCCACATTGATGAGCAATGATGGTTAAAGGTCCACATTGTGAGCCCGGTTTCTGAGTTTAGGACGTTACAGTTTTTATACTTGCGTTTGTTTGCAAGAGTAACTTATCGTGTAAGAATCTACTAACGCTATTTAATACAGATTCTAATTTATTTGTTAAATAGCTACTCCTAGGGAGCAATGTTGGTTAGATGTCCACATTAATGAGCAATAATGGTTAAAGGTCCACATTGTGAGCTCGGTTTCTGAGTTTAGGACGTGACAGTTTTTATACTTGCGTTTGTTACCAGGAGTAACTTATCGCGTAAGAATCTACTAACGCTATTTAATACAGATTCTAATTTATTTGTTAAATAGCTACTCCTAGGGAGCAATGTTGGTTAGATGTCCACATTGATCTCCAATGTTGATTTTTATACCTGCTTTTGTTTTAATAGAATTCTAATACTAACGATATGTAATCGAAATTTTTATATTAACAACTACTTTTTTTGTTAAAGAGACACTCGTAGGGAGCAATGTTTGTTAGATGTCTACATTGGTGAGCAATGATGGTTAAATGTCCACATTGTGATTCCGGTAACATTGTAGGGGCTTACAGTTTTTATATTTCCTTTACTAACGCTATTTAATAGAAATTCTAATACTAACATATAGTTTGATTGTTAAATAGCCCTACTTGGAAGCAATGTTGGTTAGATGTCCACATTAATGAGCAATGATGGTTAAAGGTTCACATTGTGAGCTCGGTTTCTCAGTTAAAGGACGTGACAGTTTTTATACTTGCGTTTGTTTTCAGGAATACTTGGAAGTAATGTTGGTTATATGTCCACATTGAACTGCAATATTGTTTTTATAGCTGCTTTTGTTTTAATAGAATTCTTATACTAACGATATCTAATAGAAATTTTTATGTTAAGAACTACTTTATTTGTTAAAGAGCCACTCCTAGGGAGCAATGTTTGTTAGATGTATACATTGATGAGCAATGATGGTTAAATGTCCACATTGTGATTCCGGTATCAGTGTAGGGGCGTTACAGTTTTTATATTTCCTTTACTAACGCTATTTAATAGAAATTCCAATACTAACATAAAATTTGGTTGTTAAATAGCCCTACTTGGAAGCAATGTTGGTTAGATGTCCACATTGATGAGTGATGATGGTTAAAGGTCCACATTGTGAGCCCGGTTTCTGAGTTTTGGATGTGACAGTTTTTACACTTGCGTTTGTTTTCTGAAGTAACTTATCATGTAAGAATCTACTAACGCTATTTAATACACATTCTAATTTAATTGTTAAATGGTCACTCCTAAGGAGCAATGTTGGTTAGATGTCCACATTGATATGCAATGTTGGTTTTTATACCTGCTTTTGTTTTAATAGAATTCTAATACTAACGATATCTAATAGTAATTTTTATATTAACAACTACTTTATTTATTAAAGAGCCACTCATAGGGAGCAATGCTATTTAGATGTCTACATTGATGAGCAATGATCGTTAAATGTCTACATTGTGATTCCGGTATCATTGTAGGGGCGTTACAGTTTTTATATTTCCTTTACTAACGCTATTTAATAGAAATTCTAATACTGACATATAGTTTGGTTGTTAAATAGCCCTACTTGGAAGCAATGTTGGTTAGATGTCCACATTGATGAGCAATGATGGTTAAAGGTCCACATTGTGAGCCCGGTTTCTGAGTTTCGGTCGTGACAGTTTTTGTACTTGTGTTTGTTTTCAGCAGTAACTTATTGTGTAAGAATCTACTAACGCTATTTAATACACATTCTAATATAGTTGTTAAATGGCCACTCCTAGGGAGAAATGTTGGTTAGATGTCCACATTGATGTATAATGTTGGTTTTTATACCTGCTTTTGTTTTAATAGAATTCTAATACTAACGATATCAAATAGAAATTTTTATATTAACAATTACTTTATTTGTTAAAAAGCCACTCTTAGAGAGCAATGTTTGTTAGATGTTTACATTGATGAGCAATGATGGTTAAATGTAAACATTGTGATTCCGGTATCAGTGTAGGAGCGTCACAGTTTTCTATTGCAAACCTTTAACCATCATTGCTCATTAGCAATTTTTATATTTACTAACGATATTTAATAGAATTTCTAATACTAACATATCAGTGGACATCTAACCAACATTGTAATAGAAATTTTTATATTAACAACTACTTTATTTGTTAAAAAGCCACTCTTAGGGAGCAATGTTTGTTAGATGTCTACATTGATGAGCAATGATGGTTAAATGTCCACATTGTGATTCCGGTATCAGTGTAGGAGCGTCACAGTTTTTATATTTCCTTTACTAACGCTATTTAATAGAAATTCCAATACTAACATATAGTTTGGTTGTTAAATAGCCCTACTTGGAAGCAATGTTGGTTAGATGTCCACATTGATGAGCAATGATGGTTAAAGGTCCACATTGTGAGCCCGGTTTCTGAGTTTAGGACGTTACAGTTTTTATACTTGCGTTTGTTTGCAAGAGTAACTTATCGTGTAAGAATCTACTAACGCTATTTAATACAGATTCTAATTTATTTGTTAAATAGCTACTCCTAGGGAGCAATGTTGGTTAGATGTCCACATTAATGAGCAATAATGGTTAAAGGTCCACATTGTGAGCTCGGTTTCTGAGTTTAGGACGTGACAGTTTTTATACTTGCGTTTGTTACCAGGAGTAACTTATCGCGTAAGAATCTACTAACGCTATTTAATACAGATTCTAATTTATTTGTTAATAGCTACTCCTAGGGAGCAATGTTGGTTAGATGTCCACATTGATCTCCAATGTTGATTTTATACCTGCTTTTGTTTTAATAGAATTCTAATACTAACGATATGTAATCGAAATTTTATATTAACAACTACTTTTTTGTTAAAGAGTCACTCGTAGGGAGCAATGTTTGTTAGATGTCTACATTGGTGAGCAATGATGGTTAAATGTCCACATTGTGATTCCGGTAACATTGTAGGGGCTTACAGTTTTTATATTTCCTTTACTAACGCTATTTAATAGAAATTCTAATACTAACATAGTTTGATTGTTAAATAGCCCTACTTGGAAGCAATGTTGGTTAGATGTCCACATTAATGAGCAATGATGGTTAAAGGTTCACATTGTGAGCTCGGTTTCTCAGTTAAGGACGTGACAGTTTTTATACTTGCGTTTGTTTTCAGGAATACTTGGAAGTAATGTTGGTTATATGTCCACATTGAACTGCAATATTGGTTTTTATAGCTGCTTTTGTTTTAATAGAATTCTTATACTAACGATATCTAATAGAAATTTTTATGTTAAGAACTACTTTATTTGTTAAAGAGCCACTCCTAGGGAGCAATGTTTGTTAGATGTATACATTGATGAGCAATGATGGTTAAATGTCCACATTGTGATTCCGGTATCAGTGTAGGGGCGTTACAGTTTTTATATTTCCTTTACTAACGCTATTTAATAGAAATTCCAATACTAACATAAAATTTGGTTGTTAAATAGCCCTACTTGGAAGCAATGTTGGTTAGATGTCCACATTGATGAGTGATGATGGTTAAAGGTCCACATTGTGAGCCCGGTTTCTGAGTTTTGGATGTGACAGTTTTTACACTTGCGTTTGTTTTCTGAGTAACTTATCATGTAAGAATCTACTAACGCTATTTAATACACATTCTAATTTAATTGTTAAATGGTCACTCCTAAGGAGCAATGTTGGTTAGATGTCCACATTGATATGCAATGTTGGTTTTTATACCTGCTTTTGTTTTAATAGAATTCTAATACTAACGATATCTAATAGAAATTTTTATATTAACAACTACTTTATTTGTTAAGGAGTCAGTCCTAGGGAGCAATGCTATTTAGATGTCTACATTGATGAGCAATGATCGTTAAATGTCTACATTGTGATTCCGGTATCATTGTAGGGGCGTTACAGTTTTTATATTTCCTTTACTAACGCTATTTAATAGAAATTCTAATACTGACATATAGTTTGGTTGTTAAATAGCCCTACTTGGAAGCAATGTTGGTTAGATGTCCACATTGATGAGCAATGATGGTTAAAGGTCCACATTGTGAGCCCGGTTTCTGAGTTTCGGTCGTGACAGTTTTTGTACTTGTGTTTGTTTCAGCAGTAACTTATTGTGTAAGAATCTACTAACGCTATTTAATACACATTCTAATATAGTTGTTAAATGGCCACTCCTAGGGAGAAATGTTGGTTAGATGTCCACATTGATGTATAATGTTGGTTTTTATACCTGCTTTTGTTTTAATAGAATTCTAATACTAACGATATCAAATAGAAATTTTTATATTAACAATTACTTTATTTGTTAAAAAGCCACTCTTAGAGAGCAATGTTTGTTAGATGTTACATTGATGAGCAATGATGGTTAAATGTACACATTGTGATTCCGGTATCAGTGTAGGAGCGTCACAGTTTTCTATTGCAAACCTTTAACCATCATTGCTCATTAGCAATTTTTATATTTACTAACGATATTTAATAGAATTTCTAATACTAACATATCAGTGGACATCTAACCAACATTGTAATAGAAATTTTTATATTAACAACTACTTTATTTGTTAAAAAGCCACTCTTAGGGAGCAATGTTTGTTAGATGTCTACATTGATGAGCAATGATGGTTAAATGTCCACATTGTGATCCGGTATCAGTGTAGGAGCGTCACAGTTTTTATATTTCCTTTACTAACGCTATTTAATAGAAATTCCAATACTAACATATAGTTTGGTTGTTAAATAGCCCTACTTGGAAGCAATGTTGGTTAGATGTCCACATTGATGAGCAATGATGGTTAAAGGTCCACATTGTGAGCCCGGTTTCTGAGTTTAGGACGTTACAGTTTTTATACTTGCGTTTATTTTCAAGAGTAACTTATCGTGTAAGAATGTACTAACGCTATTTAATACAGATTCTAATTTATTTGTTAAATAGCTACTCCTAGGGAGCAATGTTGGTTAGATGTCCACATTAATGAGCAATAATGGTTAAAGGTCCACATTGTGAGCTCGGTTTCTGAGTTTAGGACGTGACAGTTTTTATACTTGCGTTTGTTTCCAGGAGTAACTTATCGCATAAGAATCTACTAACGCTATTTAGTACAGATTCTAATTTATTTGTTAAATAGCTACTCCTAGGGAGCAATGTTGGTTAGATGTCCACATTGATCTCCAATGTTGATTTTTATACCTGCTTTTGTTTTAATAGAATTCTAATACTAACGATATGTAATCGAAATTTTTATATTAACAACTACTTTTTTTGTTAAAGAGTCACTCGTTGGGAGCAATGTTTGTTAGATGTCTACATTGGTGAGCAATGATGGTTAAATGTCCACATTGTGATTCCGGTAACATTGTAGGGGCTTACAGTTTTTATATTTCCTTTACTAACGCTATTTAATAGAAATTCTAATACTAACATATAGTTTGATTATTAAATAGCCCTACTTGGAAGCAATGTTGGTTAGATGTCCACATTAATGAGCAATGATGGTTAAAGGTTCACATTGTGAGCTCGGTTTCTCAGTTAAGGACGTGACAGTTTTTATACTTGCGTTTGTTTTCAGGAATACTTGGAAGTAATGTTGGTTATATGTCCACATTGATCTGCAATATTGGTTTTTATAGCTGCTTTTGTTTTAATAGAATTCTTATACTAACGATATCTAATAGAAATTTTTATGTTAAGAACTACTTTATTTGTTAAAGAGCCACTCCTAGGGAGCAATGTTTGTTAGATGTATACATTGATGAGCAATGATGGTTAAATGTCCACATTGTGATTCCGGTATCAGTGTAGGGGCGTTACAGTTTTTATATTTCCTTTACTAACGCTATTTAATAGAAATTCCAATACTAACATAAAATTTGGTTGTTAAATAGCCCTACTTGGAAGCAATGTTGGTTAGATGTCCACATTGATGAGTGATGATGGTTAAAGGTCCACATTGTGAGCCCGGTTTCTGAGTTTTGGATGTGACAGTTTTTACACTTGCGTTTGTTTTCTGAAGTAACTTATCATGTAAGAATCTACTAACGCTATTTAATACACATTCTAATTTAATTGTTAAATGGTCACTCCTAAGGAGCAATGTTGGTTAGATGTCCACATTGATATGCAATGTTGGTTTTTATACCTGCTTTTGTTTTAATAGAATTCTAATACTAACGATATGTAATAGAAATTTTTATATTAACAACTACTTTATTTGTTAAGGAGTCAGTCCTAGGGAGCAATGTTTGTTAGATGTCTACATTAATGAGCAATGATGGTTAAATGTCTACATTGTGATTCCGGTATCAATGTAGGGGCGTTACAGTTTTTATATTTCCTTTACTAACGCTATTTAATAGAAATTCTAATACTAACATATAGTTTGGTTGTTAAATAGCCCTACTTGGAAGAAATGTTGGTTAGATGTCAACATTGATGAGCAATGATGGTTAAAGGTCCACATTGTAAGCCCGGTTTCTGAGTTTAGGACGTGACAGTTTTTATACTTGCGTTTGTTTTCAGGAATAACTTATCCCGTAAGAAGCTACTAACGCTATTTAATACACATTCTAATTTAATTGTTAAATGGCCACTCTTAGGGAGCAATGTTGGTTAGATGTCCACATTGATCTGCAATGTTGGTTTTTATACCTGCTTTTGTTTTAATAGAATTCTAATACTAACGATATCTAATAGAAATTTTTATATTAACAACTACTTTATTTGTTAAAAAGCCACTCTTAGGGAGCAGTGTTTGTTAGTTGTTTACATTGATGAGCAATGATGGTTAAATGTCCACATTGTGATTCCGGTATCAGTGTAGGAGCGTCACAGTTTTTATATTTCTTTTACTAACGCTATTTAATGGAAATTCTAATAGTAACATATAATTTGGTTGTAAATAGCCCTACTTGGAAGCAATGTTGGTTAGATGTCCACATTGATAAGCAATGATGGTTAAAGGTCCACATTGTGAGCCCGGTTTCTAAGTTTAGAACGTGACAGTTTTTATATTTGCGTTTGTTTTCAGGAGTAACTTGTCGCGTAAGAATATACTAACGCTATTTAATACACATTCTAATTAAGTTGTTAAATGGCCACACTTAGGGAGCAATGTTGGTTAGATGTTCACATTGATCTGCAATGTTTGTTTTTATACCTGCTTTTGTTTTAATAGAATTCTAATACTAACGATATCTAATAGAAATTTTTATATTAACAATTACTTTATTTGTTAAAAAGTCGCTCCTAAGGAGCAATGTTTGTTAAATGTGTACATTATGAGCAATGATGGTTAAATGTCCACATTGTGATTCCGGTTTCAGTGTGGGGGCATGACAGTTTTTATATTTTCTTTTGTTTTAATGAGTAACATGTCGCGGAAAAATCTACTAACGCTATTTGATAGAAATTCTAATACTAACATATAGTTTGGTTGTTAAATAGTCCTACTTAGAAGCAATGTTGGTTAAATGTCCACATTGATGAGCAATGAGGGTTAAAGGTCAACTTTGTGAGCCCGTTTCTGAGTTTAGGACGTGATAGTTTTTATACTTGCGTTTGTTTTCAGGAGTAACTTATCGCGTAAGAATCTACTAACGTTATTTAATACACATTCTAATTTAGTTGTTAAATGGGCACTCCTATGGAGTAATGTTGGTTAGATGTCCACATTAATTTGAAATGTTAGTATTTATACCTGCTTTTGTTTTAATAGAATTCTAATACTAACTATATCTAATAGAAATTTTTATATTAACAACTACTTTATTTGTTAAAGAGTCAGTCGTAGAGAGCAATGTTTGTTAGATGTATACATTGATGAGCAATGATGGTTAAATGTCCACATTGTGATTCCGGTATCAGTGTAGGGGCGTTAAGTTTTTATATTTCATTTACTAACGCTATTTAATCGAAATTCTAATACTAACTTATCCTTTGGTTGTTAAATAGCCCTACTTGGAAGCAATGTTGGTTAGATGTCCACATTGATGAGCAATGATGGTTAAAGGTCCACATTGTGAGCCCGGTTTATGAGTTTAGGTCGTGACAGTTTTTATACTTGCGTTTGTTTTCAGGAGTAACTTATCGCGTAAGAATCTACTAACGCTATTTAATACACATTCTAATTTAGTTGTTAAATGGCCACTCCTAGGGAACAATGTTGGTTAGATGTACACATCGATCTGCAATGTTGGTTTTTATACCTGCTTTTGTTTTAATAGAATTTCAATACTAACGATATGTAATAGAAATTTTTATATTAACAACTACTTTATTTGTTAAAGAGTCACTCCTAGGGAGCAATGTTTGTTAGATGTCTACATTGATGAGCAATGATGGTTCAATGTCCACATTGTGATTCCGGTATCAGTGTAGGGGTGTTACAGTTTTTAGATTTCCTTTACCAACGCTATTTAATAGAAATTCTAATACTGACATATAGTTTGGTTGTTAAATAGCCCAACTTGGAAGCAATGTTGGTTAGATGTCCACATTGATGAGCAATGATGGTTAAAGGTCCACATTGCCAGTCCGGTTTTTGAGTTTGGGTCGTGACAGTTTTTATACTTGTGTTTGTTTTCAGAGTAACTTATCGTGTAAGAATCTACTAACGTTATTTAATACACATTCTAATTTAGTTATTAAATGGCCACTCCTATGGAGCAATGTTGGTTAGATGTCCACATTGATCTGCAATGTTGGTTTTTATACCTGCTTTTGTTTTAATAGAATTCTAATAATAGAAATTTTTATATTGACAATTACTTTATTAGTTAAAAAGCCACTCCTAAGGAGCAATGTTTGTTAAATGTGTACATTATGAGCAATGATGGTTAAATGTCCACATTGTGGTTCCGGTTTCAGTGTGGGGGCGTGACAGTTTTTATATTTCCTTTTGTTTTAATGAGTAACATGTCGCGGAAGAATCTACTAATGCTATTTAATAGAAATTCTAATACTGACATATAATTTGGTTGTTAAATAGCCCTACTTGGAAGCAATGTTGATTAGATGTCCACATTTATGAGCAATGATGGTTAAAGGTCCACATTGTGAGCCCGGTTTCTGAGTTTAGGACGTGACGGTTTTTTACTTGTGTTTGTTTTCAGGAGTAACTTATCGCGTAAAAATCTACTAACGTTATTTAAAACACATTCTAATTTAGTTGTTAAATGGTCACTCCTAGGGAGCAATGTTGGTTAGATGTCTACATTGATCTGCAATGTTGGTTTTTATACCTGCTTTTGGTTTAATAGAATTCTAATACTAACGATATCTAATTGAAATTTTTATATTAACTACTTTATTTGTTATAGAGTCAGTCCTTGGGAGGAATGTTTGTTAGATGTCTACATTGATGAGCAATGATGCTTAAATGTCCACATTGTTATTCCAGTATCTGTGTAGGAGCGTTACAGTTTTTATATTTCCTTTACTAACGCTATTTAATATAAATTTTAATACTAACATATAGTTTGGTTGTTAAATAGCCCTACTTGGAAGCAATGTTGGTTAGATGTCCACATTGATGAGCAATGATGGTTAAAGGTTCACATTGTGAGCCCGGTTTCTGAGTTTGGGTCATGACAGTTTTTATACCTGCGTTTGTTTTCAAGAGTAACATATCGCGTAAGAATCTACTAACGTTATTTAATACACATTCTAATTTAGTTGTTAAATGGCCACTCCTAGGGAGCAATGTTGGTTAGATGTCCACATTGATCTACAATGTTGGTTTTTATAACAGCTTTTGTATTAAGAGAATTCTAATACTAACGATATCTAATAGAAATTTTTATATTAACAACTACTTTATTTGTTAAAGAGTCTCTCCTAGGGAGCAATGTTTGTTAGATCTCTACATTGATGAGCAATGATGGTTAAATGTCCACATTGTGATTCCGGTATCAGTGTAGGGGCGTTACAGTTTTTATATTTTCTTTACTAACGCTATTTAATAGAAATTCTAATACTAACATATAGTTTGGTTGTTAAATAACCCTAGTTGGAAGCAATTTTGGTTAGATGTCCACATTGATGGGCAATGATGGTTAAATGTCCACATTGTGAGCCCGGTTTCTAAGTTTTGGTCGTGACAGTTTTTATACTTGTGTTTGTTTTCAGCAGTAACTTATCGTGTAAGAATCTACTAACGCTATTTAATACACATTCTAATTTAGTTGTTAAATGGCCACTACTAGGGAGCAATGTTGGTTAGATGTCCACATTGATCTGCAATGTTGGTTTTTATACCTGCTTTTATTTTAATAGAATTCTAATACTAGCGATATCTAATAGAAATTTTTATATTAACTACTTTATTTGTTAAAGAGCCACTCCTAGGGTGCAATGTTTGTTAGATGTGCATATTGATGAGCAATGATGGTTAAATGTCCACATTGCGATTCCGGTATCAGTGTAGGGGCGTTACAGTTTTTATATTTCCTTTGCTAACGCTATTTAATAGAAATTCTAATACTAACATATATTTTGGTTGTTAAATATCCCTACTTGGAAGCAATGTTGGTTAGATGTCCATATTGATGAGCAATGATGTTTAAAGGTCCACATTGTGAGCCCGGTTTCTGAGTTTGGGTCGTGACAGTTTTTATAATTGTGTTTGTTTTCAGGAGTAACTTATCGTGTAAGAATCTACTAACACTATTTAATACAAATTCTAATTTAGTCGTTAAATGGCCACTCCTAGGGAGCAATGTTGGTTAGATATCCACATTGATCTGCAATATTGTTTTTATACCTGCTTTTGTTTTAATAGAATTCTAATACTAACGATATCTAATAGAAATTTTTATATTAGCAACTACTTTATTTGTTAAAAAGTCACTCTTAGGTAGCAATTTTTGTTAGATGTCTTCATTGAAGAGCAATGATGGTTAAATGTCCACATTGTGATTCCGGTATCAGTGTAGGAGCGTCACAGTTTTTATATTTTCTTTACTAACGCTATTTAATAGAAATTCTAATACTAACATATAGTTTGATTGTAAATAGCCCAACTTGGAAGCAATGTTGGTTAGATGTACACATTGATAAACAATGATGGCTAAATGTCCACATTGTGAGGCAGGTTTCTGAATTTGGGTCGTGACAGTTTTTATTCTTGTGTTTGTTTTCAGCAGTAACTTATCGTGTAAGAATATACTAACGCTATTTAATACACATTCTAATTTAGTTGTTAAATGGCCACTCTTAGGGGGCAATGTTGTTTAGATGTCTACATTGATCTGCAATGTTAGTTTTTATACTTGCTTTTGTTTTAATAGAATTCTAATACTAACGATATCTAATAGAAATTTTTATAATAACAATTACTTTATTTGTTAAAAAGCCGCTCCTAAGGTGCAATGTTTGTTAAATGTGTACATTTTGAGCAATGATGTTAAATGTCCACATTGTGATTCCGGTTTTAGTGTGGGGGCGTGACAGTTTTTATATTTCCTTTTGTTTTAATGAGTAACATGTCGCGGAAAAATCTACTAACGCTATTTAATAGAAATTCTAATACTAACTTATAGTTTGGTTGTTAAATAGCCCTACTTGGAAGCAATGTTGCTTAGATGTCCACATTGATGAGCAATGATTGTTAATGGACCACATTGTGAGCTCGGTTTCTGAGTTCAAGACTTGACAGTTTTTATACTTGTGTTTGTTTTCAGGAGTAACTTATCGCGTAAGAATCAATAACGCTATTTAATACACATTCTAATTTAGTTGTTAAATGGCCACTCCTAGGGAACAATGTTAGTTAGATGTCCACTTTGATCAGCAATGTTGGTTTTTATACCTGCTTTTGTTTTAATAGAATTCTAATACTAACGATATGTAATAGAAATTTTTATATTAACAACTACTTTATTTGTTAAAGAGCCAGTCCTAGGGAGCAATGTTTGTTAGATGTCTACATTGATGAACAATGATGGTTAAATGTCCACGTTGTGATTCTGGTATCAGTGTAGGGGCGTTACAGTTTTATATTTCCTTTACTAACGCTATTTAATAGAAATTCTAATACTAACATATAGTTTGGTTGTTAAATAGCCCTACTTAGAAGCAATGTTGGTTAGATGTCCACATTGATGGGCAATGATGGTTAAAGGTTCACATTGTGAGCCCGGTTTCTGAGTTTAGGACGTGACAGTTTTTATACTTGCGTTTGTTTTCAGGAGTAATTTATCGGGTAAGAATCTACAAACGCTATTTAATACACATTCTAATTTAGTTGTTAAATGGCCACTCCTAGAGAGCAATGTTGGTTAGATGTCCGCATTGATCTGCAATGTTGGGTTTTATACCTGCTTTTGTTTTAATAGAGTTCTAATACTAATTATATCTAATAGAAATTTTTATATTAACAACTACTTTATTTGTTAAAGAGTCAGTCCTCAGGAGCAATGTTTGTTAGATGTATACATTGATGAGCAATGATGGTTAAATGTTCACATTGTGATTCCGGTATCAGTGTAGGGGCGTTACAGTTTTCATATTTCCTTTACTAACCCTATTTAATAGAAATTCTAATACTAACATATAGTTTGGTTGTTAAATAGCCCTACTTGCAAGCAATGTTGGTTAGATGTCCACATTGATGAGCAATGATGGTTAAAGGTCCACATTGTGAGCCCGGTTTCTGAGTTTGGGTCGTGACAGTTTTTATACTTGCGTTTGTTTTCAAGAGTAACTTATCGCGTAAGAATCTACTAACGCTATATAGTACACATTCTAATTTAGTTGTTAAATGGCCACTCGTAGGGAGCAATGTTGGTTAGATGTCCACATTAATCTGCAATGTTGGTTTTTATACCTGCTTTTGTTTTAATAGAATTCTAATACTAACGATATCTAATAGAAATTTTTATATTAACAACTACTTTATTTGTTAAAGAGCCAGTCCTAGGGAGCAATGTTTGTTAGATGTCTACATTGATGAGCAATGATGGTTAAATGTCCACATTTTGATTCCGGTATCAGTGTAGGGGCGTTACAGTTTTTATATTCCCTTTACTAATGCTATTTAATATAAATTCTAATACTAACATATAGTTTGGTTGTTAAATAGCCCTACTTGGAAGCAATGTTGGTTAGATGTCCACATTGATGAGCAATAATGGTTAAAGGTCCACATTGTGAGCCCGGTTTCTGAGTTTGGGTCGTGCCAGTTTTTATACTTGCGTTTGTTTTCAGGAGTAACATATCGCGTAAGAATCTACTAACGCTATTTAATACACATTCTAATTTAGTTGTTAAATGGCCACTCCAAGGGAGCAATGTTGGTTAGATGTCGACATTGATCTGCAATATTGGTTTTTATACCTGCTTTTGTTTTAATAGAATTCTAATACTAATGATATCTAATAAAATTTTATGTTAACAAATACTTTATTTGTTAAAGAGCCACTCCTAGGGAGTAATGTTTGTTAGATGTCTACATTGATGAGCAATGATGGTTAAATGTCCACTATGTGATTCCGGTATCAGTGTAAGGGCGTTACAATTTTTATATTTCCTTTGCTAACGCTATTTAATAGAAATTCTAATACTAACATATAGTTTGGTTGTTAAATAACCCTACTTGGAAGCAATGATGGTTAGATATCTACATTGATGAGCAATGATGGTTAAATGTCCACATTGTGAGCTAGGTTTCTAAGTTTTGGTCGTGACAGTTTTTATACTTGTGTTTGTTTTCAGCAGTAACTTATCGTGTACGAATCTACTAACGCTATTTAATACACATTCTAATTTAGTTGTTAAATGGCCACTCCTAGGGAGCAATGTTGGTTAGATGTTCACATTGACCTGCAATGTTAGTTTTTATACCTGCTTTTGTTTTAATCGAATTGTAATACTAACGATATGTAATAGAAATTTTTATATTAACAACTACTTTATTTGTTAAAGAGTCAGTCCTAGGGAGCATTGTTTGTTAGATGTCTACATTGATGAGCAATGATGGTTAAATGTCCACATTGTGATTCCGGAATCAGTGTAGGAGCGTGACAGTTTTTATATTTCCTTTACTAACGTTATTGAATAGAAATTCTAATACTAACATATATTTTGGTTGTTAAATATCCGTACTTGGAAGAAATGTTGGTTAGATGTCCACATTGATGAGCAATGATGGTTAAAGGTCCACATTGTGAGCCCGGTTTCTGAGTTTAGGTCGTGACAGTTTTTAAACTTCCATTTGTTTTCAAGAGTAACTTATCGCGTAAGAATCTACTAACGCTATTTAATACAAATTCTAATTTAATCGTTAAATGGCCACTCCTTGGGACCAATGTTGGTTAGATGTCCACATTGATTTGCATTGTTGGTTTTTATACCTGCTTTTCTTTTAATTGAATTCTAATACTAACGATATCTAATAGAAATTTTTATCTTAACAGTACTTTATTTGTTAAAGAGCCACTCTTAGGGAGCAATGCTTGTTAAATGTCTACATTGATGAGCAATGATGGTTAAATGTCCACATTGTGATTCCGGTATCAGTGTAGGGGCGTTACAGTTTTTATATTTCATTTACTAACGTTATTTAATAGAAATTCTAATACTAACATATAGTTTGGTTGTTAAATAACCTTACTTGGAAGCAATGTTGGTTAGATGTCCACATTGATGAGCAATGATTGTTAATGGTCCACATTGTGAGCCCGGTTTCAGAGTTTAGGACGTAACAGTTTTTATACTTGCGTTTGTTTTCAGGAGTAAATTATCGCGTAAGAATGTACTAAAGCTATTTAATACACATTCTAATTTAGTTGTTAAATGGTCACTTCTACGGAGCAATGTTGGTTAGATGTCCACATTGATATGCAATGTTGGTTTTTATACCTGCTTTTGTTTTAATAGAATTCTAATACTAACGATATGTAATAGAAATTTTTATATTAACAACTACTTTATTTGTTAAAGAGTCAGTCCTAGGGAGCAATGTTTGTTAGATGTCTACATTGAAGAGCAATGATGGTTAAATGTCCACATTGTGATTCCGGTATCTGTGTAGGGGCGTTACAATTTTTATATTTCCTTTACTAACGCTATTTAATAGAAATTCTAATACTGACATATAGTTTGGTTGTTAAATAGCCGTACTTGGAAGCAATGTTGGTTAGATGTCCACATTGATGAGCAATGTTGGTTAAAGGTACACATTGTGTGCCCGGTTTCTGAGTTTGGGTCGTGACAGTTTTTATACCTGCGTTTGTTTTCAGGAGTAACTTATCGCGTAAGAATCTACTAACGCTATTTAATACACATTCTAATTTAGTTGTTAAATGGTCACTCCTAAGGAGCAATGTTGGTTAGATGTCCACATTGATCTGCAATGTTGGTTTTTATACCTGCTTTTGTTTTAATAGAATTCTAATACTAACGATATGTAATAGAAATTTTTATTTTAACAACTACTTTATTTGTTAAATAGCTAGTCCTAGGGAGCAATGTTTGTTAGATGTCTACATTGATGAGCAATGATGGTTAAATGTCCACATTGTGATTCCGGTATCAGTGTAGGGGCGTTACAGTTTTTATATTTGTTTTACTAACGCTATTTAATAGAAATTCTAATACTAACATATAGTTTGGTTGTTAAATAACCCTACTTGGAAGCAATGTTGGTTTGATGTCCACATTGATGAACAATGATGGTTAAAGGTCCACATTGTGAGCCCGGTTTATGGGTTTGGGTCGTGACAGTTTTTATACTTGCGTTTGTTTTCAGGAATAACTTATCGTGTAAGAATCTACTAACGCTATTTAATACACATTCTAATTTAGTTGTTCAATGGCCACTCCTAGGGAGCAATGTTGGTTAGATGTCCACATTGATAGGCAATATTGGTTTTTATACCTGCTTTTGTTTTAATAGAATTCTAATACTAACGATATATAATATAAATTTTTATATTAACAACTACTTTATTTGTTAAAAAGCCACTCCTAGGGAGCAATGTTTGTTAGTTGTTTACATTGATGAACAATGATGGTTAAATGTCCACATTGTGATTCCGGTATCAGTGTAGGGGCGTGATAGTTTTTATATTTCCTTTTGTTTTAATGATTAACATATCGCGGAAGAAGTTAGTAACGTTATTTAATATAAATTCTAATGCTAACATATAGTTTGGTTGTTAAATAGCACTACTTGGATGCAATGTTGGTTAGATGTCCACAATGATGAGCAATGATGGTTAAATGTTCATATTGTGAGCCTGGTTTCTAAGTTTAGGACGTGACAGTTTTTATACTTGCGTTTGTTTTCAGCAGTAATTTATCGCGTAAGAATGTACTAACGCTATTTAATACACATTCTAATTTAATTGTTAATTGGTCAGTCCTAGGGAGCAATGTTGGTTAGATGTCCACATTGATCTGCAATGTTGGTTTTTATACCTGCTTTCATTTTTATAGAATTCTAATACTAACAATATCTAATAGAAATTTTTATATCAACAACTACTTTATTTGTTAAAGAGCCACTCCTAGGGAGCAATGTTTGTTAGATATCTACATTGATGAGCAATGATGGTTAAATGTCCACATTGTAATTCCGGTATCAGTGTAGGGGCGTTATAGTTTTTATATTTCCTTTACTAACGCTATTTAATAGAAATTTTAATACTAACATATAGTTTGGTTGTTAAATAGCCCTACTTGGAAGCAATGTTGTTGGTTAGTTGTCCACATTGATGAGCAATGATGGTTAAATGTCCACATTGTGAGCCCGGTTTCTGAGTTTGGGTCGTGACAGTTTTTATACTTGTGTTTGTTTTCAGCAGTAACTTATCGTGTAAGAATCTACTAATGCTATTTAATACACATTTTAATTTAGTTGTTAAATGGTCACTCCTAGGGAGCAATGTTGGGTAGATGTCCACATTGATCTGCAATGTTGGTTTTTATACCTGATTTTGTTTTAATAGAATTCTAATACTAACGATATCTAATAGAAATTTTTATATTAACAATTACTTTATTTGTTAAAAAGCTACTCCTAAGGAGCAATGTTTGTTAAATGTGTACATTATGAGCAATGATGGTTAAATGTTCACTTTGCGATTCCGGTTTCAGTGTGGGGGCGTGACAGTTTTTATATTTCCTTTTGTTTTAATGAGTAACATGTCGCGGAAGAATCTACTAACTATATTTAATATAAATTCTAATACTAACATATAGTTTGGTTGTTAAATAGCCCTACTTGGAAGCATTGTTAGTTAGATGTCAACATTGATGAGCAATGATGGTTAACGGTTCACATTGTGAGCCCGGTTTCTGAGTTTAGGACGTGACAGTTTTTATACTTGCGTTTGTTTTCAACAGTAATTTATCGCGTAAGAATCTACTAACGCTATTTAATACACATTCTAATTTAGTTGTTAAATGGCCACTCGTAGGGAGCAATGTTGGTTAGATGTCCACATTGATCTGCAATATTAGTTTTTATACCTGCTTTTGTTTTAATAGAATTCTAATTCTAACGATATCTAATAGAAATTTTAATATTAACAACTACTTTATTTGTTAAGGAGCCAGTCTTAGGCAGCAATGTTTGTTAGATGTCTACATTGATGAGCAATGATGGTTAAATGTCCACATTGTGATTCCGGTATCAGTGTAGGGGCGTTACAGTTTTTATATTTCCTTTACTAACACTATTTAATAGAAAATCTAATGCTAACATCTATTTTGATTGTTAAATGACCCTACTTGAAAGCAATGTTGGTTAAATGTCCACATTGATGAGCAATGATGGTTAAATGTCCACATCCTGAGCTCGGTTTCTGAGTTTGGGTGTGACTATTTTTATACTAGCGTTTATTTTCAGGAGTAACTTATCGCGGAAGAATTTATTAAAGCTATTTAATACACATTCTAATTTAGTTGTTGAATGGTTAATCTTAGGGAGCAATGTTGGTTAGATGTCCACATTGATGGGTAATGTTGGTTTTTATACCTGCTTTTGTTTTAATAAAATTCTAATACTAACAATATATAATATAAATTTTTATATTAACAACTACTTTATTTGTTAAAAAGCCACTCCTAGGGAGCAATGTTTGTTAGATGTTTACATTGATGAACAATGATGGTTAAATGTCCACATTGTGATTCCGGTATCAGTGTAGGGGCGTGATAGTTTTTATATTTCCTTTTGTTTTAATGAGTAACATATTGCGGAAGAAGTTACTAACATTATTTAATAGAAATTCTAATGCTAACATATAGTTTGGTTGTTAAATAGCCCTACTTGGAAGTAATGTTGGTTAGATGTCCACATTGATGAGCAATGATGGTTAAATGTCCACATTGTGAGCCTGGTTTCTAAGTTAAGGACGTGACAGTTTTTATACTTGCGTTTGTTTTCAGCAGTAATTTATCGCGTAAGAATGTACTAACGCTATTTAATACACATTCTAATTTAATTGTTAATTGGTCTGTCCTAGGGAGCAATGTTGGTTAGATGTCCACATTGATCTGCAATGTTGGTTTTTATACCTGCTTTCATTTTAATAGAATTCTAATACTAACAATATCTAATAGAAATTTTTATATCAACAATTACTTTATTTGTTAAAAAGCCACTCTTAGGGAGCAATGTTTGTTAGATGTCTACATTGATAAGCAACGATGGTTAAATGTCCACATTGTGATTCCGGTTTCAGTGTGCGGTCGTGACAGTTTTTATATTTCCTTTTGTTTTAATGAGTAACATGTCGCAGGAGAATCTACTAACGTTATTTAATATAAATTCTAATACTAACATATAGTTTGGTTGTTAAATAGCCCTACTTGGAAGCAATGTTGGTTAGATGTCCACATTGATGAGCAATGATGGTTAAATGTCCACATTGTAAGCTCGGTTTCTGAGTTTGGGGTGTGATAGTTTTTATACTTGCGTTTTTTTCAGTAGTAACTTATCGCGGAAGAATTTACTAACGCTATTTAATACACATTTTAATTTACTTGTTAAATGGTCAATCCTAGGGAGCAATGTTGGTTAGATGTCCACATTGATGGGCAATGCTGGTTTTTATACCTGATTTTATTTTAATATAATTCTAATACTAACGATATCTATTATAAATTCTAATACTAACATTTACTTTATTTGTTAAACGGCCACTCCTAAGGAGCAATGTTTGTTAGATGTCTACATTAATGTGCAATGATGGTTAAATGTCCACATTGTGATTCCGTTTTCGGAGTGTAGGCCGTGACTGTTTTTATATTTCCTTTTGTTCTCTTGAGTAACAAGTCGCAAAAGAATCTAATAACGCTATTTAACAGAAATTCTAATACTAACATCTACTTTAGTTGTTAAATGGCTACTCCTAGGGAGCAACGTTTGTTAGATGTCTACGTTGATGGGCAATGATGGTTAAATGTCCACATTGTAATTCTGGTTTCAGTGTGGGTGGCGTGACAATTTTTATATTTACTTTCGTTTTCATGAGTAACATGTCACGGAAGAATTTACTTTAGTAGAAATTCTAATACTAACATCTACTTTGGTTGTTAAATAGCCTTCCTTGAAAGCAATGTTGGTTAGATATCCACATCGATGAACAATGATGGTTAAATGTCCACATTGTGAGCCCGGTTTCTGAGTTTGGGGCGTGACAGTTTTTATACTTGCGTTTGTTTTCAGGAGTAACTTATCGCGGAAGAATCTACTAACGCTATTTAATACACATTCTAATTTAGTTGTTAAATGGCCACTTGTAGGGAGCAATGTTTGTTAGATGTGCACATTAATGGACAATGTTGGCTTTTATACCAGCTTTTATTTTAATAGAATTCTTAACTAACGATATCTAATAGGAATTTTTATATTAACAACTACTTTATTTGTTAAATAGCCACTCCTAGGAAGCAAGGTTTGTTAGATGTCTACATTGATGAGCAATGATGGTTAAATGTCCACATTGTGATTCCGGTATCAGTGTAGGGGCGTTGCAGTTTTTATATTTCCTTTACTAACGCTATTTAATATAAATTCTAATACTAACATATAGTTTGGTTGTTAAATAGCCCTACTTGGAATCAATGTTGGTTAGATGTCCACATTGATGAGCAATGATGGTTAAAGGTCCACATTGTGAGCCCGGTTTCTGAGTTTGGGTCATGACAGTTTTTATACTTGCGTTTGTTTTCAGGAGTAACTTATCGCGTAAGAATCTAGTAACGCTATTTATTACAAATTCTAATTTAATCGTTAAATGGCCACTCCTAGGGAGCAATGTTGATTAGATTTCCACATTGATCTGCAATGTTGGTTTTTATACCTACTTTCGTTTTAATAGAATTCTAATACTAACGATATCTAATAGAAATTTTTATATTAACAACTACTTTATTTGTTAAAAAGCCACTCGTAGGGAGCAATATTTGTTAGATGTGTACATTATGAGCAATGATGGTTAAATGTCCACATTGTGATTCCGAATTTAGTGTGGGGGCGTGACAGTTTTTATATTTCCTTTTGTTTTAATGAGTAACATGTCGCAGAAGAATCTACTAACGCTATTTAATAAAAATTCTAATACTAACATATAGTTTGCTTGTTAAATAGCCCTACTTGAAAGCAATGTTGG
Organism: Magnolia officinalis; assembly: GCA_021015155.1. Lineage (NCBI taxonomy): Eukaryota > Viridiplantae > Streptophyta > Magnoliopsida > Magnoliales > Magnoliaceae > Magnolia > Magnolia officinalis. The sequence continues at coordinate 8,772,618 of JAJHSJ010000002.1, read as the reverse complement.
TTAAATGTCCAAATTGATGAGCAATGATGGTTAAATGTGCACATCGTGAGCTCGGTTTCTAAGTTTGGGACGTGACAGTTTTTATACTTGCGTTTGTTTTCAGGAGTAACTTATCGCGTAAGAATCTACTAACGCTATTTAATACACATTCTGATTTAGTTGTTAAATACTCACTCCTATGGTGCAATGTTAATTAGATCTACACATTGATGAGCAATGTTGGTTTTTATACCTGCTTTTACTTTAATAGAATTCTAACACTAACGATATCTAATAGAAATTCTAATACTAACATCTACTTTATTTGTTAAATGGCGACTCAAAGGGAGCAATGTTTGTTAGATGTATGCATTGATGAGGAATGATGGTTAAATGTCCACATTGAGATTCCAGTTTGAGTGTGTGGGGTGTGACAGTTTTTATATTTCCTTTTGTTTTCATGAGTAACATGTTGCGGAAGAATCTACTAACGCTATTTAATATAATTTCTAATACTAACATCTAGTTTGGATGTTAAATGGCCCTACTTGAAAGCAATGTTGGTTAGATGTCCACATTGATGAGCAATGATGGTTAAATGTCCACATTGTGAGCTCGGTTTCTGAGTTTGGGGTGTGACAGTTTTTATACTTGCGTTTGTTTTCAGGAGTAACTTATTGCGGAAGAATTTACTAACGCTATTTAATACACATTCTAATTTAGTTGTTAAATGGTCAATCCTAGGAAGCAATGTTATTAGATGTCCACATTGATGGGCAATGTTTGTTTTTATACTTGCTTTTATTTTAATGGAATTCTAATACTAACGATATCTAATAGAAATTCTAATACTAACATTTAATTTATTTGTTAAACGGCCACTCCTAGGGAGCAATATTTGTTAGATGTCTATATTGATGTGTAATGATGGTTAAATGTACACATTGTGATTCCGGTTTCAGATTATGGGGCGTGACTGTTTTTATATTTTCTTTTGTTCTCTTGAGAAACATGTCGCGAAAGAATCTACTAACGCTATTTAATAGAAATTTTAATACTAACATCTACTTTAGTTGTTAAATGGCTACTCCTAGGGAGCAACGTTTGTTAGATGTCTATGTTGATGGGCAATGATGGTTAAATGCCCACATTGTAATTCTGGTTTCAGTGTGTGGGGCATTACAATTTTTATATTTACTTTTGTTTTCATGAGTAACATGTCGCGGAAGAATTTACTTTAGTAGAAATTCTAATACCAACATCAAGTTTGGTTGTTAAATAGCCATCCTTGGAAGCAATGTTGGTTAGATGTCTACATTGATGAACAATGATGATTAAATGTCCACATTGTGAGACCGGTTTCTGAGTTTGGGGCGTGACAGTTTTTATACTTGCGTTTGTTTTCAGGAGTAACTTTTCGCGGAAGAATCTACTAACGCTATTTAATACACATTCTAATTTAGTTGTTAAATGGCCACTCCTAGGGAGCAATGTTAGTTAGACGTCCACATTGATGGACAATGTTGGTTTTTATTCCAGCTTTTATTTTAGTAGAATTCTTAACTAACGATATCTAATAGAAATTTTTATATTAACAACTACTTTATTTGTTAAATAGCCACTCCTAGGAAGCAATGTTTGTTAGATGTCTACATTGATGAGAAATGATTGTTAAATGTCCACATTGTGATTCTGGTTTCAGTTTGGGGGCGTGTCAGTTTCTATATTTCCTTTTGTTTTAATGAGTAACATGTCGCGGAAGAATCTACTAACGCTATTTAATAGAAATTCTAATACTAACATATAGTTTTGTTGTTAAATAGTCATGCTTAGAAGCAATGTTGGTTAGATGTCCACATTGATGAGCAATGATGGTTAAATGTCCACATTGTGAGCCCGGTTTCTGAGTTTGGGACGTGACAGTTTTTATACTTGCGTTTGTTTTCAGCAGTAACTTATTGCATAAGAATCTTCTAACGCTATTTAATACACATTCTAATTTAGTTGTTAAATGGCCACTCCTAGATAGCACTGTTGGTTAGATGTCCACATTGATGGGCAATGTTGGTTTTTAAACCTGCTTTTATTTTAATAGAATTCTAATACTAACGATATCTAATAGAAATTTTTATATTAACAATTACTTGATTTGTTAAAAAGTCACTCGTAGGGAGCAATGTTTGTTAGATGTCTACATTGATGAGCAATGATGGTTAAATGTCCACATTGTGATTCCGGTTTCAGTGTGTGAGGCGTGACAGTTTTTATATTTCCTTTTGTTTTAATGAGTAACATGTCGCGGAAGAATCTACTAACGTTATTTAATAGAAATTCTAATACTAACATCTAGTTTGGTTATTAAATGGCCCTCCTTGGAAGCAATGTTAGTTAGATGTCTACATTGATGAGCAATGATGGTTAGATGTCTGCATTGTAAGCTCGGTTTCTGAGTTTGGGGCGTGACAGTTTTTATACTTGCGTTTGTTTTCAGGAGTAACTTATCGCAGAAGAATCTACTAATGCTATTTAATACACATTCTAATTTAGTTATTAAATGGTCACTCCTAGGGAGCAATGTTGGTTAGTTGTCCACATTGATAGGCAATTTTGGTTTTTTTACCTGCTTTTATTTTAATAGAATTCTAATACTAACGATATCTAATAGAAATGTTTATATTAACAACTACTTTATTTGTTAAATAGCCACTCGTAGGGAGCAATGTTTGTTAGATGTCTACATTGATGAGCAATGATGGTTAAATGTCCACATTGTGATTCCGGTTTCAGTGTGTAAGGCGTGACAGTTTTTATATTTCCTTTTGTTTTAATGAGTAATATGTCGCGGAAGAATCTACTAACGTTATTTAATAGAAATTCTAATACTAACATATAGTTTGGTTGTTAAATAGCACTACTTGGAAGCAATGTTGGTTAGATGTCCATATTGATAAGCAATGATGGTTAAATGTCCACATTGTGAGCCCGATTTATGAGTTTGGGGCGTGACAGTTTTTATACTTGCATTTGTTTTTAGGAGGGACTTTTCGCGGAAGAATCTACTGACGCTATTTAATACACATTCTATTTTAGTTGTTAAATGACCATTCCTAGGGAGCAATGTTGGTTAGATGTCCACATTGATGGGCAATGTTAGTTTTTTTACTTGCTTTTATTTTAATAGAATTCTAATACAAACGATCTCTAATAGAAATTCTAAAACTAACACCTAGTTTGGTTGTTAAATGACCCTCCTTGGAAGCAATGATGGTTAGATGTCTACATTGATGAGCAATGATGATTAAATGTCCACATTGTGAGCCCGATTTCTGAGTTTGGGGCGTTAAAGTTTTTATACTTGCGTTTGTTTTCAGGAGTAACTTATCGCGGAAGAATCTATTAACGCTATTTAATACACATTCTAATTTAGTTGTTAAATGGCCACTCCTAGGGAGCAATGTTGGTTAGATGTTCACATTGATGGGCAATGTTGGTTTTTATACCTACTTTTATTTTAATCGAATTGTAATAGTATATCTAATAGAAATTCTAATACTAACATCTACTTTATTTGTTAAATGGCGACTCCTAGGGAGCAATGTTTGTGACATGTCTACATTGATGAGCAATGATGGTTAAATGTCCACATTGAGATTCCGGTTTCAGTGTGTGGGGCGTCTGAGTTTTTATATTTCCTTTTGTTATCATGCGTAAGTTGTCGCGGAAGAATCTACTAACGTTATTTAATAGAAATTATAATATTAACATCTTGTTTGGTTGTTAAATGACCACTCCTTTAGAGCAATGTTAGTTAGATGTCTGCATTGATGGGCAATGATAGTTAAATGTCCACAATGTGATTCCGGTTTCAGTGTGTGGGGCGTGACAGTTTTTATATTTCCTTTTGTTTTCATGAGTAACATGTCGCGGAAGAATCTACTAACGCTATTTAATAGAAATTCTAATACTAACATCTAGTTTGGTTGTTAAATGGCCCTCCTTGGAAGCAATGTTAGTTAGATGTCTACATTGATGAGCAATGATGGTTAAATGTCAACATTGTGAGCCCGGTTTCTGAGTTTGGGGCGTGGCAGTTTTTATACTTGCGTTTGTCTTCAGGAGTAACTTATCGTGGAAGAATTTACTAACGCTATTTAATACACATTCTAATTTAGTTGTTAAATGGTCACTCCTAGGGAGCAATGTTGGTTAGATGTCCACATTGATGGGCAATGTTGGTTTTTATACCTGCTTTTATTTTAATAGAATTCTAAGACTAACGATATCTAATAGAAATTCTAATACTAACATCTACTTTATTTGTTTTATGGCCACTCTTAGTGAGCAATGTTTGTTAGATGTCTACATTGATGAGAAATGATGGTTAAATGTCCACATTGTGATTCCGGTTTCAGAGTGTGGGGCGTGACAGTTTTTATATTTCCTTTTGTTTTCATGAGTAACATGTTGCGGAAGAATCTACTAACGCTATTTAATAGAAATTCTAATTCTAATATCTTGTTTGGATGTTAAATGGCCCTCCTTGGAAGCAATGTTGGTTAGATGTCCACATTGATGAGCAATGATGGTTAAATATCCATATTGTGAGCCCTGTTTCTTAATTTGGGGCATGATAGTTTTTATACTTGCGTTTGTTTTCATGAGTAACTTATCGCGGAAGAATCTACTAACGCTATTTAATACACATTCTAATTTAGTTGTTAAATAGTCATTCCTAGGGAGCAATGTATGGGCAATGTTGGTTTTTATACCTGCTTTTATTTTAATAGAATTTTAATACTAACGATATCTAGTAGAAATTCTAATACTAACTTCTACTTTATTTGTTAATGGTCACTCCTAGGGAGCAATGTTTGTTAGATGTCTACATTGATGAGCAATGATGGTTAAATGTCCACATTGTGATTCCGGTTTCATAGTGTGGGGCGTGACAGTTTTTATATTACCTTTTGTTTTCATGAATAACATGTTGCGAAAGAATCTACTAACGCTATTTAATAGAAATTCAAATAATAACATCTAGTTTGGTTGTTAAATGGTTCTCCTTGGAAGCAATGTTGGTTAAATGTCCACATTGTGAGGCCGATTTCTGACTTTGGGGGGTGACAGTTTTTATACTTGCGTTTGTTTTCAGGAGTAACTTATCGTAGAAGAATCTACTAACGCTATTTAATACACATTCTAATTTAGTTGTTAAACGGCCACTCCTAGGGAGCAATGTTGGTTAGATGTCCACATTGATTGGCAATGTTGGTTTTTATACCTGCTATTATTTTAATAGAATTCTAATACTAATGATATCTATTAGAAATTCTAATACCAACATCTACTTTACTTGTTAAATGTCATCTCCTAGGCAGCAATGTTTGTTAGATGTGTACATTGATGGGCAATAATGGTTAAATGTTCACATTGTGATTCCGGTTTCAGTGTGTGGGGCGTGACAGTTTTTATTTTTCCTTTTGTTTTCATGAATAACATTTCGCGGAAGAATCTACTAACTCTATTTAAAAGAAATTATAATACTAACTTCTAGTTTGGTTGTTAAATGGTTCTCCTTGGAAGCAATGTTGGTTAGATGTCCACATTGATGAGCAATGATGGTTAAATGTCCACATTGTGAGCCCGGTTTCTGAGTTTGGGGCGTGACAGTTTTTATACTCGCGTTTGTTTTCAGGAGTAACTTATAGTGGAAGAATTTACTAATGCTATTTAATACACATTCTAATTTAGTTGTTAAATGGCCACTCCTAGGGAGCAATGTGGGTTAGATGTCTACATTGATGGGCAATGTTGGTTTTTATACTTGCTTTTATTTTAATATAAATCTAATACTAACGACATCTAATAAAAATTCTAATACTAACATCTACTTTATTTGTTAAATGGCCACTCCTGGGGAGCAATGTTTGTTATATGTCTACATTAATGAGCAATAATGGTTAAATGTCCACATTGTTATTTCGATTTTAGAGTGTGGGGCGTGACAATTTTTAAATTTGCTTTTGTTTTCATGAGTAACATGTCGCGGAAAAACTACTAACGCTATTTAATAGAAATTCTAATTCTAACATCTAGTTTGGTTGTTAAATGGCCCTCCTTGGAAGCAATGTTGGTTGGATGTCCACATTGATGAGCAATGATGGATAAATGTCCACATTGTGATTCCGGTTTCAGTGTGTGGGGCGTGACAGTTTTTATATTTACTTTTGTTTTCATGAGTAACATGTCGCGGAAGAATCTACTAACGCTATTTAATAGAAATTCTAATACTAACATCTAGTTTGGTTGTTAAATAACCCTCCTTAGAAGCAATGTTGGTTAGATGTCTACATTGATGAGCAATGATGGTTAAATGTCCACATTGTGAGCCCGGTTTCTGAGTTTGGGGCGTGACAGTTTTTATATTTCCTTTTGTTTTCATGAAAAACATGTTGCGGAAGAATCTACTAACGCTATTTAATAGAAATTCTAATTTTAACATCTACTTTGGATGTTAAATGGCCCTCCTTGGAAGTAATGTTGGTTAGATGTCCACAGTGATGAGCAATGATGGTTAAATGTCCACATTGTGAGCCCGGTTTCTGAGTTTGGGGCGTGACAGTTTTTATACTTGGGTTTGTTTTCAGGAGTAACTTATCGCGGAAGAGTCTACTAAGGCTATTTAATACACATTCTAATTTAGTTGTTAAATGGCTACTCCTAGGGAGCAATGTTAGTTAGATGTCCACGTTGATGGGCAATGTTGGTTTTTATACCTGCTTTTATTTTAATAGAATTCTAATATAACGATATCTAATAGAAATTCTAATACTAACATCTACTTTATTTGTTAAATGGTCATTCCTACGAAGCAATGTTTGTTAGATGTCTACATTGATGAGCAATGATGGTTAAATGTCCACATTGTGATTCCGGTTTCAGAGTGTGGGGCGTGACAGTTTTTATATTTCCTTTTCTTTTCATGAGTAACATGTTGCGGAAGAATCTACTAACGCTATTTAATAGAAATTATAATACTAACATGTAGTTTGGTTGTTAAATGGCTCTCCTTGGAAGCAATGTTGGTTAGATGTCCACATTGATGAGCAATGATGGTTAAATGTCCACATTGTGAGCCCGATTTTGGAGTTTGGGGCGTGACAGTTTTTATACTTGCGCTTGTTTTCAGGAGTAACTTATCGCGGAAGAATCTACTAACGCTATTTAATACACATTCTAATTTAGTTGTTAAATGGCCACTCCTAGGGAGCAATGTTGGTTAGATGTCCGCATTGATGAGCAATGTTGGTTTTCATACCTGCTTTTATTTTAATAGAATTTTAATACTAACGATATCTAATAGAAATTCTATTACTAACATTTACTTTATTTGTTAAATGGTCACTCCTAGGGAGCAATGTTTGTTAGATGTCTACATTGATGAGCAATGATGGTTAAATGTCCGCATTGTGATTTCGGTTTCAGTGTGTGGGGCGTGACTGTTTTTATATTTCCTTTGTTTTCATGAGTAACATGTCGCGGAAGAATCTACTTACGCTATTTAATAGAAATTCTAATACTAACATTTAGTTTGGTTGTTAAATGGCCCTCCTTGGATGCAATGTTGGTTAGATGTCCACATTGATTGGTAATGTTGGTTTTTATACCTGCTTTTATTTTAATAGAATTCTAATACTAACGATATGTATTATAAATTCTAATACCAACATATACTTTAGTTGTTAAATATCCACTCCTAGGCAGAAATGTTTGTTAGATGTCTACATTGATGGGCAATGATGGTTAAATGTTCACATTGTGATTCCGGTTTCAGTGTGTGGGGCGTGACAGTTTTTATATTTCCTTTTGTTTTAATAAATAATATGTCGCGGAAGAATCTAGTAACGTTATTTAATAGAAATTATAATACTAACATCTGGTTTGGTTGTTAAATGGCCCTCCTTGGAAGCAATTTTGGTTAGATGTCCACATCGATGAGCAATGATGGTTAAATGTCCACATTGTGAGCCCGATTTATGAGTTTGGGGCGTGACAGTTTTTATACTTGCGTTTATTTTCTGGAGTAACTTATCGTGGAAGAATATATTAACGCTATTTAATACACATTCTAATTTAGTTGTTAAATGATTACTCCTAGGGAGCAATGTTGGTTAGATGTCCACATTGATGGACAATGTTGGTTTTTATACCTGTTTTTAATTTAATAGAATTCTAATACTAACGATATGTAATAGAAATTGTAATACTAACATCTACTTTAGTTGTTAAATGGCCACTCCTAGGGATCAACGTTTGTTAGATGTCTACATTGATGGGCAATGATAGTTAAATGTCCACATTGTGATTCCAGTTTCAGTGTGTGGGGCATGACTGTTTTTATATTTTATTTTGTTTTCAAGAGTAACATGTCGCGGAAGAATCTACTAACGCTATTTAATAGAAATTCTAATACTAATATCTAGTTTGGTTGTTAAATAACCATCCTTGGAAGCAATGTTGGTTAGATGTCCACATTGATGAGCAATGATGGTTAAATGTCCACATTGTTAGCTCGGTTTCTGAGTTTGAGGCGTGACAGTTTTTATACTTGCGTTTGTTTTCAGGAGTAACTTATCGCGGAAGAATCTACTAACGCTATTTAATACACATTCTAATTTAGTTGTTAAATGGCCACTTCTAGGGAGCAATGTTGGTTAGATGTCCACATTGATGGGCAATGTTGGTTTTTAAACCTGCTTTTATTTTAATAGAATTCTAATACTAACGATATCTAATAGAAATTCTAATACTAACATCTACTTTAGTTGTTAAATGGCTACTCCTAGGGAGCAATGTTTGTTAGATGTCTACATTGATGGACAATGATGGTTAAATGTCCACATTGTGATTCTGGTTTCAGTGTGTGGGGCGTGACAGTTTTTATATTTCATTTTGTTTTCATGAGTAACATGTGGTGGAAGAATCTACTAACGCTATTTAATAGAGATTCTAATACTAACATCTAGTTTGGTTGTTAAATGGCCCTCCTTGGAAGCAATGTTGTTTAGATGTCCACATTGATGAACAATGATGGTTAAATGTCCACATTGTGATAAGTGAAGGATTTTGAATCACCTTGATTCAAATTCTACGCATTAGAAATACAAGCTCCCAAATGGCCCTAAAGATGTAATTAGTATCCAAGACTTCTAACTTGATATGCTTTAGTGATTAGATTTATAAGATTGTGAATTCAATGGACCCCAACTTGGAAGGGCTATGTCTAGCGACATTCAAAAAAAACTTCTCAAAGGCAAAAGGAGAAGAAAAAAGACCATCCCTCTTCTTTCTCTATGTAAGGACTAGAATCCACAAGAAAAGAAAACTTCTCAAAGTGAAATAAAATTGATTAAAATGAGTTGCCCTTCTTACAAACAAATTGATGATGCTTATACTGGCCTTAAATTCCTAACTCAACTCCACTTCAAATGCTAGTAAAGTCACTAAAAGTAGCAAAATCACCAAAATTGACTTGGAACACTTCTAGATAATTAGACTTGGGGTTAGTTTGACACCATGGATTTGGGAGGATTTCAAATTCCCTTATAGGTTTGGCATCATAAAGTAATTGTGGGTTTTAAATACAAGGAATTTCAAATCCTGTTAAAGAGGGGGTTTTAAATCCAAAGTAGAAGCTTGATTACATCTAAAATCCTTTCAAGAGTTGCATGTGTAACACCTGTGTCACTACGCTATTAATATATTGGGCACATGACCCATTGATGATATCATTGATGATATCAAAACAATCATATTATCTACATCACTGTAATTACTTTAATAGAATAACCTATGCCATCCAAACATTATCCATGTAAATCAATGGTTAAAAATCGTTCTAAAATTTTTTCTTTTCTGCTGCCATTGCCCAACATCCCAAAAATAGGACAGGATGGCAAAAAAAACCCATCCAAATCCCTCCAAGTTGTAGTACCAGACAACCCCTTCAAACTGCTTTACAGCCCCTATAATTCAAATCTCTCTCTCTCTCTCTCTCTCTCTCTCTCTCTCTCTCTCTCTCTCTCTCTCTCTCTCTCTCTCTCTGTATACACTATTCAAGACCCATGTTCTCTCTCTCAATATATATATATATATATATATATATATATATATATATATATATATATATATATATATGTCCCTATGTATGTACTGTTCAAGACCCATGTTTTTTTGGGGCGAGGTTTTTTACCATCCATTTGAATTTTGCTCACATGGGTTTTCTTTGAAACATCAAAATAAGAAGAAAAAAATGTTTGTTTTGAAATTTTTAATTGGTTTGAACTTTGAAATGGTAGTTTGATGGTGTTTTTATACCCAGACTGTCGGTGTGGGGTCATTGTCCGTTTGTCGGCATTGTCGGTATTCGAAACGATGATACAGAGAAGCAGACTCGATGTAATTAATCCAAATACAGTACAGATTCTCCTGGCCTAAGGTGAGTGTTGGTTGTATTGGGATCCGAGAGCAGTTGGAGGGTCTTATTTTTTTGAAAGCCAGCAAGTTGGGATTGTTTTCGATTGGGAGATCATGAATCGGATTCGTTTAGAAGCAGGTGGAACTGTTCTCTAGATGCCATGGGGCGGCATCTGGGTATTCATCGATTTCTTTTCTATTGATGTGGGAGGTTTTGTTGGGGTCCAATGAGGAAGAATGCATGTGAATTTTGATTAGGACGACACGTGCATGAATGGGAATTTTGATTGAATTGATATGAAGTGAAGCTTGTTCAAATCAAGCTGTGCTCTTCAAACACTCAAGAAGCATTTGGTGGATTGGTTCACTGTCTTTACAGGAACTTTCCAGATTGGTTTCAAGGGGAATTGGGTGGAACTGTCTTTAGGTATCTCATTTTTTTCAATTGGTTGTCGGTTTGTTAGGATCTGCCAAGGAGGATTCTTGATGTGAATGTGGGTGATTTTTTGTATCGGCAATGTGGGTGTGTGGAGAATGTGATTGAATCAATTGATGATTGGCGAATAAAGCGAAGCGTTGTTGAGATTGTGCTGTGATCTTTTTGCGGGAAAAGGTTGCGGGTATTGAACTACTCTTGCCAGAAATTGAAATATGTCGACATAATTCAAGATTTCTCTTCTTTTCTTTTATTTCCTCATTCATGGTAGAGTATGATCATTGATGGATAACAGGATTTTGGATTTGAAGTAAGAAACATGGAATTGGTTGCAATATGTTATATGTTAAAATTCTATAACAATAAGAAAGAGCAGAAATTGACTCTATATCGATCCTTCTTAGGACTATCAATATGGAGATGCAATTGGAATCATGTAATTGAAACAGGTTCGACAAGGTGATGCTAATTCCAGATGCCCCATCTTCAACCGACACAAATGCTTGTGTGCAGGATCCGGGATGTTGGGGTGCCTGTGGTGAATGTTCATTAGCCCAAAAGTCCGGTTGGTCCGTTTATTAGGTGGGACATGTGTATCAAGAAATAGATTATTAGAAAAATGACATCAACGATCATGTTCAACATGCACGTGTGATGAAAGTCTCAGATGCCACAGGCATCTGCAATGATTGCACATCTGGCACAGGAGTTTGACACTTGAAGATGGGCTTTCTTGAATCAGCATTCCTGTGTTCGATAATTCTGTAAACATGTTTCTATGGATCTTGGTTTCTTGAATTAGGACATGTCATTGGCATCTTCTAAGAGCCTGTTTGGTAAACACCTAAAAATGAGTTTTTCCCATTTTAGATAACTGTAATTATGTATTAGAGATCATGATTGTTGGTTGTCAAAAAAATTATGATTCCTAATGCATAATCACAGTTAACTAAAATGAGATGAACCAATCTTTAGGTGTCTGCCAAACAGGCCATAATTCTTTTTTAGGTCTTCAGTTGGTGATTCTGTTGACATCAAGTAATGTCCTTTATATTTCAGCTTCGATGTTTAGGAATATATATTTCCAGGCTCCTGTTCTGCATCATTGAAGTGTGGCACGTACCAAATGACAACATCTCTTGCAGTGATACTTGGAGGCGCTGCAGGAGCTGTTGGATTGGTGGCACTACTTGTATTCCTATGGTTCTGCCTACTACATAAGAGGAGTGTTTCAAGAACTTCTGAGACAGGTTCTTCAGATCCATCTCTTCAAGGTACATAGCCTTACTTTTGGGATGTGTTTGGGTGCACTACTGAATTCAATTGGGATAGCAGTTCAATTAACTGCAAATGACCAAATTGCATTTACCTTCCATGGTATTCATTTTGCAGTTAAATCCCTTCCAATTCCAACTTGAAGTAACTTCTGCAATTTGAATACCATTACTACAAAGGTACTTATAATTCGGTAATTTCCGCTAGATTGAACTAATTATTGCAATTCAATTATTTAATGTATCCAAACGCCAACTTAAGAGTATGTGAGAGTCATGTGGATTTCAGTCTGAAGAAAGTAATCATGTGGTTTTCTTGATAATTTGCAGCAGGACAAGCCATTGAATTGTCTCTTCTGAGAGGTAGCCCTCACCCATCTGACTCGCGAGAGGCAAGGCGTTTTATGTTGGACGAGTTAAACCTGGCTACAAAGAATTTCAGCGATATCAATCTGATCAGGCAAGGAAAATTTGGAGAAGTGTACAAGGGTTTGCTTAATGATGGGATGATTGTGGCCATCAAAAAGCAGCCTGATGCACCTAAACAGGAACTTATCGAAGAGGTAATCGTATCTTTATCCACATGAGATTATGAAATAGAGCTCGTGTTACTTAGTTATGGATGCACTGAATTGAGTCGGTAGAGCCTGTGTTTTAACACCCAGATCAGACCAGTTTGGACTGGAACCAACCACCCAAATGGGCCAGGTCAGTCGAAACATAGCTTACTAGGTGCGTAACTGTTTTCTTAATATAAAAAACACCGATCAAGGGCCGAACTCATAACCTCCACCAAAAAAAAAAGAAGCTTTCAATATGTATAACCAAGGAAATAAAAGACAAGCAAATTTAAATGCTCAAAATAACAAAAAATAAAACAATTTTATATACTTCTAAAAGAGTTATTGTAAGAGGCCAAGTTCCCTATTTGTTTCGACCAGGGAAATTCCCTATTTGCAACAACTTTGTACATATGGAGCCCATGGTTGGTTTATCCAAGCCATTGACCTGATGGCCCATCATGGATAGACCATACCCGAAAAATCCCCTCAACTGGTCAACTCTATCCTTCCCACTGTTGGCATGCAAATATGTGGTTAAAAGGAATGCAGAAATAAGCCACATTCAGTGTAGGAAAGACCAAAGATTCGATGGCTAGGATCTTCCAATTTGGGATATTAGGGGAAATGGTCCATCCATATGGGGCCATCAGATCAATTGCTTGGATTGACCAACATGGACCCCACATCTACAAACTAGATGCACAACAGAGAAGTTTTGAACAGGGAGCTCAAGCTCTTATTGCAGATCTAGTTCTGTAATTTCAAAGTAAAACATATAATATAGACCGTGTTATAGCATACGAGTCTATGCATGACATATTTTGGACTGATTACGCAGTCTGTTTTATAGAAATCTCTGTTTTACAAGATAGCATACAACCATATGCACATGTGTAATGATATGCATCAATATCTGCATTTTCTGGTTTTTCTTATCGTTTAAACGTTATATAATGAAGTTTTAATTTTCTATTAGGTACGCTACTTGTTATCCATCAGGCATCGAAATATTGTGATTCTTTTGGGATATTGCCAGGAAAACAACCAGCAAATGCTTGTTTATGAGTACATAGCTAATGGCAGTGTTTCCAGTCACTTGTATGGTAATTGTGTTGTTACTTCCAATATGAACTTATAGGCAAGTTGGTCACATAGATCTATGGGTTTTTTTTTTTTTTTCTCTAGGTGCAGCTCAGATCTCCAATGAACTGCTAGATTTCAAGAATAGGCTTTCAGTAGCTCTGGGAATAGCTAAAGGTGATCATTTGCAAAATCAGGGAGCATTGGTGGCTCTCCTGGTATTGGATTTCTCTTGGTAAAATAAAATACATGATGGTCTAGAGCTCTCCTAAGCCCATATATACGTCTCCACATGCACTTCTAAATGTGGATATCCAATGCATGCATTAGGTGGTGTACCGTGTATAGGACCTAGCCCAAATATCAGACAATCAACTCATCAGGTGGGCCACACAAGTATGGAACAATGGAAGGTTGTAAATAGAACTGCCAACTGCCCTCATTCAGCATACATGTTGTGGCCCACTCGATGCTCATAATTCAGATGTCCACCAAATTTTGGCACATGTGGCCACACATAGGTCACAATTCTAAAGCTCAGTGATTTGCTTCAGAACCAGGCTGAGTCAACTCAACTCGACGAGCTTTCAAGTCAATTCACTAAGAACTAGCTGGTGAATGTGGCTTGGTCCTGAATCAACCCATTGGGTCTGATTGTGGACTCAGTCGACTCGACATGACTCATGGTGACTTAAGCTGAGTCACAAGCTTGGTCAACTGTCATTTTTTCTTGTACAGTTGGAAATTTCTCCAGATAGACAATTTCCAACTGTACGACCCATTTTTGGCCCATTTACCTTTTTAAGCCCATTTCTTTTTACATCCCTAGAATACTCCCCAGCCGTACGGACGTCTTGGCAAAGGTCGAAAATGCTCCTGCATTTTTTGCAAGTACGGTCAAAGCAGTTGAGGACGATAATACACCTGCTCTTTAAAGTAGACCCATAGATAACATAATCCGTAGCCATAACAAAAAAAAACCCATATCGGGGCAGGCTCACCGAACTGGTTACCAGTGTCATTTTCTTGCCTGACTGCAAGCACATAATTACTGTAAGTTCTTGTTTGTGCTTAATTTTGGGGTCACGAATAATGGATTTGCTTCCTAGTGATGGATAGAGTGTAATTTGTGTTACATATGATCTTCTTCACAGAGCAAATGACGGAGTTTTTGTTACAGTTATAAAAATCAAGCCAAGCCTTGACTTGGTCTGCTGCAACAACATTGTGGACTTGGTGGTGAGGCAATAAATGAAGAGAAGGGATGTATATCAAGTGAGCAGCTCATGCCAAGTATCATTAGCAATTCAATTAAGAATAAATAATATTCTTGTGTTAGTAATGCCTTGACATGTTGCAAAGCAGCTGCAGGTCAAGGTTCAGGTGAACAGTTATGCTCAGAGGCAAGTGAAATCCCAGCGCAGACAAAAGGATGACGAAAGCAATGGCCGACAACATGAAGATGATGATCTCTTCAGCCAACACTTCAGCAATTTATCAACACTATTGAAGGTAGGAACTTTATCATTTGTGTTTCTTGTTGATATAGATGGGAAGGCTAATATATTGACGGACCACTGTAATTTTTGATAGCATCTCTTTACTTAAAGCACAATACCATTTAAAGAAAAGTGAAGGTGGAAAATTTGAGACTTGGATTCAACTCGACCATGTGTGCTTGCATTCATTTACGCACATGCGTGCCAACGTTTATGCACGCATGCATCTGACAAGTGAGAACCAGTAGGAGATTTGTTTGTGTATCATACACTTTTAACACATGTTCTCTTTTCCTAGGTTGAGGGCAGGAAATCATCGGCAAGAAGAAGCTTTTTGTCACGCTTTGTTGTGCGCCGTGACCAGCTTACAGGCTGCAAGAGTCTTTTTGAGATGACTGCTGAAAATTTAGGTGCCAAAGACTTGAATTGTTGTGATGAAGCTGTGCATCAAAGTTCACAAGGGGATCCATCAACCGATCTGTCAAAAGACCGACAAATCTCAGATATTTGTGATCTGGTACGTCTGCTAACGATTAATTCTTTCAGATATGCTAGAATTATTGTTGCATTTTGATTCCTAAAATTCCCAGAGATCATTAATTTCTCCTGTTTTTCTGGGTGAAAAAACATCTGAAGTACCTCAATGTAGTATTTCAACGAGAATAATCAGAACCAAGCATTTGTACATAACTGTGCAAACCAAAATCTTGTTGAAGGGAAAATTGCTAGAATATAACATTCCTGGTTCTATAAAAATAAGAAAGAAAAGATGCGCCAGTTAATATGTGGAATGAGCTCATACAACAATTGACATGCTAAGCTTCCCATGTTGCACCATTTTTCCTGCCAATGTGTCACAAATGTAGGATGTCCCGGCTGTACCAATGATGGGACACATACACTCATCATGAAGATCATCTGGCACCAAAATCAGGCTGATCCACTCATTAGGTGGGCCACTCCATTGAAATGAACGGATGACCATCGATCTGGCACAAAGTGCAGGTTTGAACCACGTCCGTTTGTCGCTTACTAGAGCCATCGAGATTATCTTGCAAATCGATGATATCGATTGATCCCATAGGAAGGAAACTCCCGCTTCGAATGATCTTATATACCTAAAATGATTTGGCAAAGCATTTAGTTTACATTAACAAGATATTTTTAGTTACTCAAGAAGAGAAAGATATCATGATAAATTGTTTGCTCCTACCTTTTCCACCCGAACAAAATAGTAAACATCCATTAAAAAAAAATCAAATAGTGAAAAAAGAGTTTACGTTTCATGCGATATTTTAATTTGCAAATTGAAGAAAAAGAGATTTCCCTCATCAAATTGCAATTCAAATACTTTCAAATAGTGTTTACACTTGACCTGACGTGGCCTAAACCACCGAGCAAGATATCATCACATATCGTCACACACATATGAAGCTAAAGAACAAGCCTACTCTCAGTTAGAGAAGATCTTATATACCTATCTGTTGAGAACACGTATTCTGTAAAAAAGGCCAGGCACCCAGAGACGTTTTCATGGCCAAAGCTCTAAAGACGGTTGTCCACCTTATGATAGGTGACCAACAGTGCAAAGCGCATTCAATTTACAATGTATAGAAGAAGCCTCACTGAAGATTTTCCATTGTTGAACTATTGCTTGACTAGAAGTTGTCATGAGTCAACTTGACGGTCAAGGCATAAGTCGGGTTAAATGTGGTTGCTCCCATTTTCTGATGCAGAAACTCCATTTGGGAACTCAAAAATCTTAAAAGCACTCAAGAAACGTAAAAAATCATATTACAATATAAGCATTCTAATTAAAGGAACTGGTTCGAGTACTCATTTTGAGTTGGCTACGATTAGAACCCTCACTGGGTCCTGGTTCAGGTCCTAGTGTAACTAATGCGGGGGCATTTTCACACCAGGCTCGAGTGGGGTGGCTCGTGGGATGCAGGGGTACACTTGGGGTGGGTGGCCTGCGATACCCATGGATTTGGGGCCCGTGTGAAGTGGGTGGCTTGTGTGAGGCGGAACCCATGGATTTGGGGCCCACGAGGAGGGTTCGGCCGAGGACCTAACCCATGGATTTGGGGCCCACGAGGAGGGTTTGGTTGAGGACCTAACTCATGGATTTGGGGCCTGAGCTATGAGATAAAGGGATCAATTCACCATGTTCTATCAGTTTGAGCTTTCAGAGCAAGTGGTTAATTATCATGCATCAAATTGGTATCAGAGCGGGAGGTCTTGTGTTTGAGACTCCTCATGGGGGTGATTAATGCAGGGGTGTTTTCACATCAGGCTCGAGTGGGGTCCCTTGTGGGATGCAGGGGCACACTCGGGGTGGGCGGCCCGCGGAACCCATGGATTTGGGACCCGTGTGAGGCGGGTGGCTTGTGTGAGGCGGAACCCATGGATTTGGGGCCCACGATGAGGGTTCGGCCGAGGACCTAACCCATGGATTTGGGGCCTGGGCAGTTCATTCTAATTTCTAAAACCTTGATTTGAAGGGAATCTTGGTTGTTTCACTTAAAACATGAAACTTCAGTTTCTTTTAGAATTTTCATTTACTAAAAGATTTCAGTAACATAAGCCAAGCTTGCGTACATTATATGATCGAAGGCATAAAGTTTTTTCCACCAGCAAATGTTTTAGTTTCAGTAGTCTTTGTTAGGAATCCTACTCGCAGTTGCACATCAGTAGTCACCGTACCTGGTTGCCATACTCGTATTAGATTTGGCCCATACGTCAGGAGCTCTTCAGTTAGGGTGCGTTTGGATCTTAAGTTGCTTAAGATAAGCTACTTATTCCACAAGTAGCTTATCTTAATTTCTACTTATTAAGAAGATAAGTATGTTTGGCAAACAACATACTTATCAGCTTCTCCTCTCTTTCGTCTCTCTTGATATACCTCTCTTCAGCAACTTCTGAAAAGTAGAAAAGCTTTAAAAAATTAATTGAAGTGATTATGTATTTTTTAAGTAAAAAAGTTACTTATAAGTTATAACTAATCATAAACCAAACTCACTAATCTGAAATAAAGTAACTACTTGGTGGTATCCAAACAGGCCCTTAATGTGCCCTAGTCAAAATCAGACCAGTTAATCAATTAGGCGAGCCTCATACGTGTGCGAATAAATGGATGCTTAAACAGGCTAGTTCTTGTGTATGCTTTCCTCCCTGATGAGAAAATTGGCCAATGGTTTTAAATAGCGGTTCCCAAGTGCTACTCGCCAGGAGAAAGAAACTGGTATGACTTGCCTCAACTCGTTTAGTTTCAGTCAGTCTTGCTCCAGTGACGCTTTCGTGTGCCCACCAAAATTGTGACAACTCAACCAGGTTTTGGACAATACTTAGAAGCATGGAATGGTTCGATCTACGATCCAGGACTAATTAACAGCAGGCCACATGGTGAATGGCTTGGATCTCATACAACCAACCCACTTTGGCAGGCTGCCTGGAGATTGATGGCTGCAAGTAGCATTCCTCGTTTTGGGTTTGTGCTGCATACCAGTTTGTTGAGGCCTTGTTAAACATAACCCACAGCTAACATTTTTGAGAACTTGATCGTACTAAGATTCGTCTACTATTCCATACCTATTGCAGGGTGCAGATAAAAGTGGAAGCTCTTCAGGCTCCACTGACAACCATGAAGAAAGTGACTCGACTAATGAGACAGCAAGATGTTACATGACAAACACAACTTACTCAGAAAGAATCACGGAATGCAGAGCAGCATTACTTAGTTTAGATACTGCTGCGGAAAAGGCACTTTAGTTATTCACAGAAAGTTTTGAATGACTGAGGCCCATCATCTGAAAGTTTTGAATGACTGAGCTATTGTCCTCACTTGTAAAAATTGAGAGCCTGAACGGTACTGCACAGACATTCATTGTGTGCATTGTATAATACCTTATAATACCCCGCCATAAAATTCGGTTGCATTCCTGAAGCATATATGGTGGGAGCCACTGACATGGCTACCCATTTTATTTTAGTACAGTGGCATGTAACATGCTATGTATGGATCTTCCTGAAATGGATTGCCTAGTCTCCAACTGTGAGGATTCACCAAAGGTCTGTATTCTCTCTCTCACTTGTAGTTCAGAGCTAAAAAGATTACTCGATACCTTCGCCAATTGCTCTTTGAACCAAGGTACTCAGAGTGGCATGGTTTTAAGACCCAGAGACTAGGATTGACTGGTTTGACCCTGAATCGAGTCCTGAGTTGCCTGTGCTGGTGGTTGAATTGGCCCAACTTGCCGAGTGAGGGTGGCTCATATTAGAAATGATTGGTTACTGCCAAATCTGAGTTGACCTAGATGAGTTGCATGTTGGACGTAGGCCAGTGGGGCCCACTGGTGAGCAATCACTAGTGGGTGGGTCCCACAAGTTTAGGCTTCTTCCGGCCTTTTTCCTTTTCTGTTATATTTCAAATTCAACTTTGAATTTGATTTATAATAGGAGATAGGGATAAGACCGGATAATATGGTCTCATCCAATCTCATCCGATCTCTCATTCTTTTCCTATATAAAGGATGAGACTTTCTCTCCCGTAACATATGATAAGTAATACCAAGAGTATACGGAAAGAGATATAGTGTTCACAGTATTCTGTCCATTCGGCTTGTCCTTGATACAATCTAATTCATAGATCGTGATCCAGAGCCACTTATACCGTATGATCAGAGGTGTGAATAGATCCATCTGCTCTAATAGTAGATAGGCGGGCCGTTGGAGCATCAATCTTCTGCTTTGTGAGGGTTCTAAAACTCGTATAGACCATTAAATCTTGAGGGCTCACCTTCCGCGCTTCCCTGCATTGCGTAAGACTCGTCTGAGTCTTAAAACCATGGGAAGGGTGGTTATCAGTAATTCTGATTCTGATCATTTCTGTTTGAGAGCATTATACCTCCATTGGCTGAAGAAGTGGTCTTGATCGGATCATAATCTTAAGTGGTCTTTGCAGGGGATTGACTGCTGGCTAGCTTGTAGGAATTATAGAGTCTTGCTCATCCACAAATTTAAAGTTTTCTGATAATGCAGGATTATGTATGTGTGGTTTGCAGATTTCTGATCCCAATTGATCTGATGGACCTCATGTGGATGGGGGATGACCTGAAAAGGTCCTTAGAAATGCAACAGTATTGCACATTCAACAAAATAGTCCATCGACTGAAGTGTTGCGAACTTGGAATCCTTTAGTACAGAAATATTCTGTGGCATCTGCTGTCTGCAGACAGGTCCATCAGATCAATATGGTTTGGATCGCAGGCACCATGGGGCATCTTGTGTGGGCAAGCTATACCTTTGCTGTTGTGTGGGACCGTGTAGGCCCGATGATTCAATCTGCAATTGGTTTTGGAGAAGGGATTTGCTAGTTACTAGCAGAGACTTGAAAAGTTAGAAACTGTGTTTGGATGCAATTTCGAATTGAATTGCAATGAGGAAATGACCTTTTTTTTTTTTTCTTTTCTTTTCTTTTTGGGTTAGCTGGTTAGTGCACACCCATGTCAGTACACACACTCCATGTTAGCCACCCCCACTAGGGATTGATACCAAGACCTCAAGTGTTGAAACGAGGTATCTCCACTCAGTCTGCCAGTTGAGCTATGGATCTGGGTGTAATGAGGAAATGACCTGCAAATCAAATAACTACAGCCTGAAGTTATTTGTTGTGCTGGACGCAGTCATGTGTATGTTGATTTTGAGCTGTTCATCTGTTGGGCCCAAATATGGATGGTGCATATTGAAAAACACACTGAAATGCACATTTGAAACAAACATGGACGTTTGTAGGAAAAATGGGCTATGATGCATGGGAAATCTCTTCAATGCGACCTTTAGGCCACAGCACACCTCTTGTGGGTCCGATTATACTCTTCAAATCAGGGACTCAAATGGCTGAGAGTTTGAAAATCTCGTACTTTCACAGGAAGTCATATGGTAATACCACAGGATTTTCAAAATATTGGCAGTTTTTAAATTTCTGTGATTTTATCAAGAAATTATCATTATATTAACCTGTAGATTGTTTAATATTTTAACTAAACAAATATATAATTATATATTTTAAAAAATTAAATCTATTTATTGACTTATAATAATTAATTAAAAAATATATTTTTACTTTAAAAAAAAATTATTGGCATTTAAAAAAATTATTAGTATATTTTGGTGAAATTTGTTGGGCATGGTCCATCCATCATGAGGCCCATCAGTTCAATGATCTGGATCATTCGAATCTGATCCCCATCTCTGTGAAGTATGAACTGAAAGCGTGAGGACATTGTACATCAGCCCTGAATGCTGATGACCAAGCAACTTATTTTTTTGAGTGAGGACGTTGTACAGTGCTAATTTTTCCTTTTGAATGAAGTACGCAGTTCATCAGGTGGGCTACACGCATAAAACTGCGTGTCATCTTTCCATCCAAGTGTAGCCCAGTTGCTGAGCGGACCGGCAACTTTTGTGCTAGCGCATGCTCATAGTGGGAGCCCCACACGATGTGCGGTCTCTTTCGTGCACACGTATGCGGACTTTGTACGCGTGCCGCGAGTCGCCTTTACATTTCCTTTGCGCGAGTCAACTCGCATTTCTCCTTTAGGGTTTGCGAGTTCGCGGTGCAAAAGCCGGACATCTTCCCGCCATTCGCTCCCATAAATTCGCACCGACCGATGGACAATCCGATTTCAGCACACGTGCGCCGTGGCACACGTGTGAAACAAGTCCATGGCTCAAATCAGCTGAGAGTAGAGAATCACTGTAACGTTGTGGCCCACCTGATGATGTTTGGGCCTGGTTCTCTAAGATGCATACTTGATGAACAGCTCAGCGATCCAACACGTGCGCCACACGCGTGCGTATCGGCAACCTTACTCAAGTACTCGTCGAATCTCTACCATCCACATCTTTGAAATTGGGTGCGGATTAGGTCATTAGGTGTTGCCCGGGTAACACACCACAGTGAGGGACGTGGATTAGCTACTGACAGGTTGAGTAGCGACGCTGGCTACTGAAGTGCCGTCACCAAGTTATGTGGCCCCACCATGATGTATGTTTTGTATCCACACCGTCCATACATTTTGAGAGACCATTTTAGGGCGTGATACAGAGAATGAGGCAGATCCGAGGCTGGAGTGGATCCCACCACAGAAGACAGTGGAGAGAGTGACTCCCACAGTTGAAACCATCCAAAGGTCCACCATGATGTTTATTTGAGATCCAACTTATTCATGTGTTAAAGCAGGCATGAAAGAAGGGAAAACACAAATATCAGCTTGATCAAAAACTTTTGTGACCCTTAGAACTTTTTAATGGTGGGAGTCACTCTCCCCACTGTTTTTTGTGGTGGGGTCCACTCAAGATTTGGATCTAACTCATTATTTGTATTATGCACGAATATGACCTCTCAAAATGGATGGACGACGTGGATATGAAACATGCATCATGTTGGGGCCCACAGAAGTTGGTGATGTCAGTCTTGCTACTTAACCCGTCGGTATCTAATTTGTGTGTTGTACACAAACCGGGCTAGCCTGGTTAACTTGCTCGACTCGGCTCGACCCGGAACTGAGTTCGGTTCGGGATGGGCCATTTTCTTCAGCTCGAAATTGAGCTCGGTCCAAAACCCGACTCGACTCGGCCGTTTATATATATATATATATATATATATATATATATATATATATATATAGAGAGAGAGAGAGAGAGAGAGAGAGAGAGAGAGAGAGAGAGTAATGGTCTCCTGCGAACCATAGAGAGAGAGAGAGAGTAATGGTCTCCTGCGAACCATACCATAGGATACCTTGGTGCAGTCTAATTCCTATCGCAATAGGGACGGAATTTCTTAGGAAAGCCTTTTTTTGGAAGTTACTGCACAAGGATGGTAGGTGGGACCCACTGCTATGTTTGTGAGAAATCTAGTCCCTCCATCGGTTTTTCGAGCTCATTTCATGACATGCAAAAAAAAAAAATCAAGAGGATTCAAAACTCAAGTTGGTTGCATTAGAGGAAACAGTGGGTTTTCAGCAATCACAGTTGAAACATTCTACTGGCCATAAAAGTATTGTATCAGCCTAAATTTATTATGTTTTTACTTCATCCAAGTGGGAATAAACTTATAAGCGGTTTCGATGACATATAAACATCAAGGTGGAGCCCATAAAGGTTTCAACGGTAAGAATTTCTTTCCCCAATTTTCCATCTCGTGAGACCCACTTGAGTTTTTAATTCTCCTGATTTTTTGTTGTAAGTCATGAAATGAGCTTGCAAAGTGGCTGGCGGAGTGGATTTCTAACAAACATAGCGGTAGGTCACACCCACCATCCTTGTGCGGGAACTCAGCAACCCCGCAAGAGGCCTTTGTGCAGGAGCAGATTCACTACCAAAGTTACGTCACCAAATATATATTTTGTATCCACACCGTTCATCCATATGGAGAGATCATTTTAGGGTAATATAAAAAAAAAAATAAAAATTGAGTCACATCCTAGGGTAATATAAAAAAAATGAGTCACATCCAAAGCTCCAGTGGACCCCACCACAGAAAATAGTGGGGAGAGTGATGCCACCATTGAAAACTTTTAAAGGCTGCAAAAGTTTTCAATCAAGCTTATATTTCATATTTTTCGTTCTTTTTAATGTCTTTGTTAACATTTGAATATGTTGGATTTCGAAAAGCTTCAACGTGGGCATCAATCTTTGGATATTATAATTGTATTTTCCAAATGGTGGGCCTTAGAAAGGTTTCAATGTCGTCTGTCCATTCATATGGAGAGATCAAGCTTATATTTGTATTTTCCAAATGTAGATACTCTATTGACGTGGCCCCACCATGATGGCCCCACCAAGAGGATAGGGAGGTGGAGTGCACAAGGGGGGAGGCGGGTTAGATATGAGACTCACTATGGAAGTGACGTCACCAAGTTCTGTGGACCCCACTATGATGTATGTGTTGTATCCACAACGTTCATCCATTTGGAGATATCATTTTAAGCCATGAGCTAGAGAGCGAGGCCGATCCAAAGCTTTAGTGGACCCACCATAGAAAACAATGAGAAGATTGATGCCCACCTTTGCAAACTTTCTAAGGCCCACCATTATGTTTTTTTTTTTTTTTTAAATCCAACCTGGTAAAAAGTTAACAAAGACATTAAAAAAGGGAAATTACAAATATAAGCTTGATCGAAAACTTTTGTGGCCTTTAGAAGTTTTTAACGATGGCGTCACTCTCCCCACTGTTTTCTGTGGTGGGGTCCACTGGAGCTTTGGATGTGACTCATTCTTTGCATATTTTCCTAAAATGATCTCTCCAGATGGATGGACGGTATGGATACAAAACATATTTCATGGTGGGGCCACAAAATTTGGTGACCTAACTTCGGTAGCAGTCTTGTTGTCAGTGGCCAATCCGCACGGCACAAAGGCCTCGGATGCGGAGTTCCTGCGCAAGGATGGTGGGTGGGACCCACCCCTATGTTTGTGAGAAATCCACTCCGTCCATCCATTTTGCGAGCTCATTTTATGACATGCGACCGAAAATCAGGAGAATTAAAAACTCAAGTGGGTCTCACTAGATGGAAAAATGGGGAAAGAAATTCCTACCATTGAAACCTTTCTGGGCTCCACCTTGATGTTCATATGTCATCCAAACTTCTTATAAGGTTATTCCCACTTAGACGAAGTAAAAAAATAGTAAATTTAGGCTGATACAATACTTTTATGGCCAGTAGAATGTTTCAACGGTGCTCGCTGAAAACCCACTGTCTCCTTATTTTTTGTTGCATGTCATGAAACAAGCTTGAAAAATAGATGGACGGAGTGGATTTCTTACAAACATAGCAGTGGGTCCCACCTACCATCCTTGCACAAAAACTTCCTGTCAAAGGCTTTCGAAATTTGCGTTCCTCTTGTGGTAGGAATTGGACCACACTGAGGTATCCTGCGGGATGGTTCACAGGAGACCATTACTATATATATATATATATATGGTTTAGGTACTATGCGCTCCACCTCACGATAAGGGTCCATGAGGTCGAGCTGTGTGGGCCCCACTGTGATGCGTGTCGACCATCAACACCATGCATTTGATGGGTCCCCTTTAAATAATGGGATATCCCAAATATCAGCCGTATACGGAACTCAGGTGGGCCATACCATCTAAAATCATGTGAAAACATGCCAAAAACATATAAAAGCACTTGGTGGGGTCCACTTGAGTTTCGAATGCTGCTAAACTTGGTCTGAACCCTCATCCAAGTGGGACACACATAATGGATGGGCTGGATTTGCAAAACACATATCGGTGGGCCCAAAAAAAGTCCCATGCATGTTTTAATGGTGCATGGCCCCTCTTTACTTTTGTATGTGGTGTGGCCCACACAAGTCACGGATTGTCTTGATTTTTTACACCTAGGCCCATGATGGAATGGTACATCTGACTGATGAGGTAGATTTTCGAAACGCAACACGGTGGGGCCCACACAGCTCAACCTCATGAGACGTTAAAATAAGCTCAAACGCATAGTACCTTTTTATATATATATATATATATATATATATATATATATATATATATAAATCCTTACTCTAACCCTTTAAGACAGAGAAGTGAGAATGCCGGGTTGATCCCCGATGTACACCTCCATTCGCGGCCCTCAGTGAGTGTTACTTGCGTCCTTCAGGGTATTTTCGTCCTCAAATGCCTTCAAATGTTCTATTACGTGCAAGGTCTAAGTTGATAAGGTAAGTTTTGGATACTTCATAAAAGACATTGGATAAAAGTGGGTCTACGGTAGTAATATTTTCCAATGATTTCATGGCCTTGCAAATTAACATCAGGGACGCTGATTTCCTGAAATGCTTTCCCATGAAGTTCCTGCAAAGGGAAACTAGGTGGGGCCATCGTGATATGTGTGAGAAATCCATCCGTTCATCTGTTTTTCAAGCTCATTTTAGTACATGTTACAAAAAATAAGTTGGATGCAAGACTTAAGTGAGCCCTACGAGAGGAAAAATTGAGAGAAAAAATTCCTACCGTTGTAACTTCTTGGGCTCCATCTTGATGTTTATATGCCATCCAAACCGTTTATAATGTCATTCCCACCAGGATGAACTGAAAGCACCAAAACATTAGCTTATACAAAACTTTTGTGGCCATACAAATGTTGCAAAGGTGAATGTTAAATCCCCCCTGTTTTCTCTCATATGGCCCATTTGCACCTTTAATCTGGTTCATTATTGGTCTCATACTCTAAAATGAGCTCACAAAACAGATGGGCGGGGTGGATTTCTAATAAACATCACGGCGAGCCGCACCTAGCTTCCCAGCGTACCAACTCCCTAAGGAAATCCGCGTCCAGCCGTTTCAAGACGTAGGGTATGCCACACACGCATCATGGTGGCCCATAGAGTAATTTTTGTTGCATACGATCCTTGCAACGGCCGTGGGGAAACTCCATGCGCGGCTTCGGTGGATCCCTTCCTGTGGGGCCCACCACAATGCAGTGCCTTAAAATCCACGCCATACATACGTTTCGACCCTTCATTTTAAGGCATGATCTAAAAAAATGAAGCATATCCAGATCTTATTGAATGCCACCAGAACCACCGGAATGTTTATTTGCCATCTAACCTTTTGATAAGTCAGCCAAGACCTGGATGAAGGGACCATATAAGTATCAGCTTGATCCAAACTTTTGTAGCCCATGGGAAGTTTTTAATGATCAATCACCCTTTTTTCCCCTTTGCCGTGGCCTACTAGATGTTTGGATATGCTTCAGTTTCGGTGTAATGGCCTAAAATGATTGGTAAAAACGGATGGACGGCTTGGATTTAAGGAATATACATCAAGGTGGTCACCCCAGTCAAGGATCCACCGACCCGGGTCCAACTAAAATTCCGAAATCGGATTGCGTACGAGCCTACCGAGTAAAGGCCTACCATGAATGTACGTGACTGACTTATCTAGTCAATTTGAAGCTGAAGCGGATTGCGTACCGAGTAACCATAGCGTACTGAGTAAACTGTGGGTCCACCATGATTTACATATTTTTATCTACTTTGTCCATCTATTTTAAAAGATAATTTTATGGCTGGAACCAAAAAATGAAATATATATAAATCTTAAGTGGACCTCACCACAGGAAACTGTGTAAATTGAATTCTACAGTTCAAAATTTCTTAGGGCCAACAGAAGTTTTGGATCAAGTTGATATTCGTCTTTCATCCATGTCTTTTTAATCTTATGAATAGGTTGGATGACAAATAAACATCACTTCGAACCCTAGTTAAGTTTCAACGGTGGAAGTCATAGTTACCGCTGTTTCTTTGATACGTGCATAATTAGGACGCGGATTGCGTCCTACCCCCGCCCCGACGGTAATCCGTCCGGGCAGGGCTCTGTGGGGCCCACCGTGATCTAAGTGTTTTATCCAAGCCATTAATTGCTTTTCTCATATCATTTTAAAGTATGATCCAAAAACTGAGCAAGGTAAAGGTCTTAATTGGACCACAAAATGAGGATTTAATTTCCACCATTAAAAACTTCTTGGGAGCTGGAGAAGTTTCGGATCAAGCTAATATTTGTTTTTTCACTTCATCCACGTCTACATGACTATATTAATAGGTTGGATGATAAAATAAAAAAAACATCATGGTGACCCTTGGAAAGATTTCAACGGTGGGTATCATTACGCAGCTTCCTCCATTGTAATATGTGGATCTGTTTCAATTTTGCATACATTTTTAAAATGATGTAAGAAAAGCGATGAACGGCGTGTATAAAATGCTTACATCACAGTGGGCTCCACAGAGCCCTGCCCGGACGGATTACCGTCCGGAGGTAGGACGCAATCTGCATCCGCTAATCCTTCCGGGCAGGGGTAGGATGCAATCTGCATCCGCATAATTATACTTCATTAAAATGATCCGGCAAAACGGACGTACAGCATGATAGCCCACATGCATTTATTGTAGGCCCAACTAAGTTTACTTGGTAAGATAAAAGCACACTAAGTAACTCCGTAGGCAATCCTATTTCAATTGAAGCATACCCAAGTTCAAATGGACCCATAAGTAAACAATATTGATAATGATATCCACCATTAAAACCCTCCCAAACCCTACAGGGATGTAGATAAGATAAATATCAGCTTCATCGGAAACTTTTATAAACCCAATAATATTTAAGTGGCAGGTTTTCAATTCACAATCTCCTGTGATGTGGTCCACTTGAGCTTGTTATATGCTTTTATTTTTAGGATCATACATTAAAATAATCTGTAAAATGGTGGGCCTCACGGAGTTCACCCGTGCAGTGAGTTGCATCCAATTTCCGAAATCCCCTGCATCAGACTCCCAGAGTGGCATTTCTGATATTTCATGAACTCGCAAGGGCATTTCAGCAACCTCAACCATAAATTAAAGCGAAAAAACGGGCGACAAGAGTCTATGCCATTGCCAGCGATATCTTGTCCATTACAAAAACCCTTCATTCCCTCGACCCTTCCTTCTCCCTCCAAACCACAAGGGTTTTAGACTTTCAGCTCCTCCTTCCCCCACCCTATCCCCACCTCTCTATCCTCCCTCCCCATAAAAACCACTTCTACTTCACCATATTTTCAAAACTGCCACTCCTCTTCCAAGACGGCGACTTGTAGCAGCTGCAGCAGCTGTAAGCTGGGGAGAATTGCAGGGGCAGCAATGGCGATGGGGGTTTCCACACAAGGCGGCCCTTTCAAGCCTTGCTACACTCCTTCCCTCTGGTTCTCTTCGTCTTTCCGACGTTCTTCGTCGGCTGTTGCTGCTACTCTTTCCATGCCCCCGGAAAAGGCTTCCAAAGGTACAGTTCTTTTTATGCGGTTTCTCTGTTCTTGATTTTCTGTCATATTGAAGTTTTGAAATCCCCATGTCTTTATGTCAAGCGAGGTCGCAGTTTTCTGTTGGAAATGTGTGTGTGTGTGTGTGTTTTTTTTTGTGATTTTTGGGGCTACGGATTTTTTTTCCTTGTCGACATGACGCATTTTTCATTTACGTCATTTATGTTTAATTATTATAGAGTGAAATGGCAGAACAGGATTCGTGTAGCTGACCCAGTTAGTTGGGATAAGGCTTTTAGATGATGACGATGATTGTTTGGTTTGTAGAGGCAGAGAGAACCCACAAGTAGACGGTCGGAATTCGCAAGTTTGGTCTATCTTTTTGTTGGGTTTTCTTTGATATGGAATGGGAATGTGCTAATTGGCTGTGGCAATTTTTGGCGTTTGGTCTATCTTTTTGTTGGGTTTTCTTTGAAATGGAATGGGAATGTGCTAATTGGCTGTGGCAATTTTTGGCGTTTGGTCTATCTTTTTGTTGGGTTTTCTTTGAAATGGAATGGGAATGTGCAAATTGGCTGCGGCAATTTTCGGTTATAATCCAAAAATATTGCTCTGTGGAAGGTATTAGAGGCTTGTTAGGGGTTGCTGTATTGAATGATTTTTTACTAGACACAGTATTCGGTGAATTACCTGTGGACCCATTTGAAGTTTGGATCTTTGCTGTGGTGGCCCATATGCATACATCCAATGTGGTCTGTTGGGTTACTTTTACCCCCCCCCCCCCCCCTTTTTTTTCCGCCCTTAACATTTGTGGGCCACCTGACAAGTGAACCAGACTAATTTTGGGCCAGAAGGCATGCATGACATGTGATGTTGGTGTGAGTGCCTCTGTGTCACACATTTGATTAGCAAACATCTCGAAGTTTAGAGTTTGAAACTGTAACAATTTGCATGTTTTCATCTTTGGTGGAAGAGTTTTTTGTTTGTTTTGCCGTTGCCTAAGGGAGCAGGGAGCATGAAATGGAGTCCCTAATGAATTTCCTTAAGTCCTGTGTTTATTTTATTTTATTATAGTTCTCAAACTGCAAAAGCTTTAGGCATGGATTAGGGCTAGGAAGATTTTTATGAAAAGTGAGCAAATTCCAATAAATAAATTAAATAACTCAGTAAACGGCTGTGGAATTTCAACTGGTTAGAGAATGCCATGGTGGGTGGTGGCCTTTACAGACTATAAGAAAATTGGGGTCTTCTTCTATGTTTCCACATATCTCACGGTTACAAATCTTATACATGGAACCGGATTGCCTGCCCCCATGACAGCATCTCATTCAGTGCATGCACTTCTTGCTACTCATATGGTTCATGTTCATTTGCTAAAGACTTGAAGTGACTAGAACCCAAACAAGTCAAAAACTAGAAATAGATGGGAGTCGCGAGGGTAGGCTGGTGTGTTATGGGTTGTTGACTTGTTGTTGCGGTAACTGGGCGTTGAAAGTGGTGGAGTCAACGAAGAGGTACAATTGTAGAATGTTGAGTGTTGTTCTAGAGCAAGATTGATACCTGTAGTACGAGATGTTGCAACTTAGGAATTAGTTTGTAGGCTGGTTGGAAGTCATGTGTAGTAGTAGTTTCCGTTCACTTCATTGCGGAGGGGGATTTGATGAACACATCCATTATCGTTGGGTCATAATGTCCTGCATGAACTATTGATGAGATTAGCACTATCGTGGAACTATTGAATTGGTTTAGTTGTGTCTTTTGTGAGGCCAGTAATGTTGTTGATCATCATCATCATCATCATCTAATCCTTATCCAACCAATTAGGGTTGGCTTCACGAATCCTGTTTTGCCATTCTACTCTATCAAGGATCATCAGTTAAGCCACAGGTTATCAAATCTCTTCTTATTATCTTTTTCTGTACACTTTTGGGCCTTCCCCTTGCCCCTTTAGAGCCTTCAACCTGGTCAACTCGCTCCTAACCAGCGTAGTTCTTGGTTTCCTTTGCACATGGTCAAACCATCTAAGTCTACTTTCCTTTATCTTATTACATATTTGTGCTACTCCTAGGTTAGATTGATTGCATTCTTTGTAATTTTTCCTAACTAGTCTTGCCACTCACCCATCTCAACGTCGTCATTTCCATAACACTCAACCAATGAGGTGATGATATGTTGTTCGTTGACTGCCCAACAAGTCAACAACCTGTCAATAAAGAATGGAGGGTCTGATAGCTCTCATATAAAATCTCCCCTTCAATTTAGTTGGTATGCATTGATCACATAAAACTCCTGAGGCATATTGCCACTTCATCCACCCAACTCTAATTTATTGGCAATGTCATCTGCGATCATGAGCTATTGACCTAAGACATCAAAAATGATCATTTTGGGATACTTCTTCATCAACAATTTTAACTAATTCCTTGTAGACTAATTTAAAGCCTTTCGATTTTAAAGCATCCCTTGTAGTTCTAGCAATGCTGCTGATGTGTTTGCCAAATATGGGTTAACTATCTGCCCATATCTGAATTTGTACCTTTTTCTTGTTAATAAAGGAGTCTACATAGTTTTTACATCCATCATGCGATGAACTGCTGCATTTTGGTGGGATATTTCAAATGTCTATTGTAAATGCCTCCATATTAGCTGATTTATTGGGAGGGACCAAATTCCAACCCCATGTTATATCTCTAGATTGTCATGCTTTCATCAAATTCTTGTGTTTCTGTTTGTTCTCTTGGTTATTCAACTTTACGTGTTAATCCTTTGGACACAACGTTTCCCAAACGTGCAATTTTTTGTACTGTTGTTGTTCATTCAGATTAAAAGCGTCTTTCTGGTTCCTAATCTCTAGCATAATTGAGCAGCCTATTTTATTTCTCATTCCGCTTTTTCCTCCAAATATTCGGTTTATTTTTAGGGAAGATTGTGTGTGCCAAGTGTTCACCGGAAATTGGTGTTCTCATATCTTCTACCATCCATAAATGGTGGGTGGGAACCTAAACACCCATTTTCAAAAATGCACATTTGAAATGCTGCTAGATTCCCCCACCATCTTTAAGTGCTGAAAGATAATGGTTGCCCAACTCACAGTGAGCCCTGTATGCATTGAAGTCATGGCCCCTATATTTATTTAAAATTTCATGCCTTTAATCAGTGTGATTTTCTTGTTTATTGATTCTGAAAAATATATGAATAGTACTATAGATTGTTTCCATTACCTAACATTTTCTGCAGTGTTTCAAATGACAGGCAAGAAATCCACTCTCTCCATAGTGCAGATGATCCTTGTACTTCTATCACAAGTTTTGGTTCTCCAGGAATGAGGCACGGTTCAGCTATGGTGAACAGGCAGACCGTTATGAAGGGTGGTATCGATTCGATTGGCGCTGCAGACTACTGCTGTAGCTCATCTCGTCTTTTGAATTTAAAAGTGCATTCTGGCCTTAGGAGCTCTCCTTCTCCAAATGGTCACGCCTTTCCTCTCACTTCGAATAATACCATTTCCAAGGGAAAATTTGTGCCAGTGGTGGTTTATAGAAGGGTAGATGATGGAAATGGAGCAATCCTTCATCAAGAGATAGTAGCTTGGGTGGATGCTATTCCAACTTGTAGGGTGAGCGATTACAGGATTGAATGCAGAAGTAGTCTATCTGAGACCTATGAGTGCAATTCCAGGTGTTTATGGCTCGAAGAAAGCAAAAAGGTGAAGGAATCAAGATTGAATCAGCAGGTTCGTCACAATGTCGGTAATGATAGGACGGCATTTGAAACACCACATGATGATGTTGTGGTTAAAGCGGAGAATGAGTTTGACGGTTTACGAGGTGGAAGTACATATGAGAGAGGGGGTTTTTCCACGACATCCTTGTGCAGTCTGAGATTTGATAATATTGCTGATAAGGGCGCCCCACAAAATTCACTTAGTCAACAATACATTGGTTATGGTATGGGGGACCCGCAAGGGATGGGAGAGCTAACCCGGGAAAGGGAATCTCATATGCCAATCCCAAAATGTGTTAGTGATGGAGAGATTTCCCCCCCAAAGGGTGGGGATAATGCAATTGTGGGGAATCGCTGGATAAATGATGATGTCCATTCTTCACATGTAATATCTCCTTTAAATGGAGTAGGTGTTGGAGGCAATAAGCCACGCCCCATTGCTATGAATAGTGTTTACCATGCTAGACAAAAAGAATACACCATGGTGGGTACCCCTCATAAAATGGATTTGTCAGAGGTGAAAATTGCTGGGAAAGGTGTCCGTCCTAATGGGCCATCATCATTAAGTAACGGCCAATACATTCGTCCTTATGAACTTCCTGCAAAGGGTGGCAATAATACAATACCACAGAACCACTTGATTAATGATGATTGCCGTTCTTCACATGCAAAGATTCCTTCCAACAGAGGAGGTGTTGGAGGCAGTACAAATATTGTCTACCATGCCAGAACAAATGAACACATCATGGTGGACACCCCTCAGAAAGTGGATCTGTCAGCAGTGGAAATTGTTAGCAGAGGTGTCCATTCTAATGGGTCTTTGGCACAGAAACTGTTGGTTGAGAGTGAGGTGGATGCTTCTGAAGTTTCAGGAGTTAGGCTGGTGGGGTGGTTGAGACGGATGGCATATCCGATGGTGGATCGTCCATTACTGATGCTTCTAATGATACCTACACTGTGGAAACAACTCCCAAAGAAAGTGGCATTTGTCGTAATAAACATCGGGAGCAACTTGCACGCATCTATAACGAAGTCCTTGTAGTTGATGACGTCTTAACTGCAAAAAGAGTTGTCGAAGTGCTAACAACGCGATACAAGCATCTTGTTCATGCATGTGATACAGAGGCATGTTCGTTATATATTTTGTTTCTGGTTATATACTTTATGAGAAATGCCACTAGGCAGTAGGCACACATGCCAACGTGGCATGTGTGTGAGATCTGGGCCACTCCACTCACCAGCTGGGGGCTATCCCACCCAACAGCCTGAGATCTGGGCCACCCATTAGGCGAGGTGACTGTGAACATCCCCTGGCCCAAATATGAAGATGGCCCCCTCTTCAGGTGGACTGCATTGCATGTTGAATGTAGACCGTTGGGTCATCTCTCTCTAACCATCAAAGTATAACCTTGCCTCACCCCAATAGTTGAGACAACACTACGACGACGACGACATGTGGCCCACCTGACCAGCAGGCCAGCCTAATTCTTCTACTAGCTCGTGTTAACAGTGGCTGCACCTGATGGAAGGCCTGGATCGTGCTCACATGTGCTGTGTTGGCACACTAATGACCTAGAACTTCTCATACTTAATTGCACAATGGTCTACTTGAAGTTGCTTTCTCATTATAATCCCTCTTTTATGTTTTGTCTTTTTTTTTTTTTTTTTCATGCCCATCTTCACCAGACTGCTTCTCACCTTCTTCAATTTGATGGTTTGGAACATTGTCCGGCATGGAGAATGTTGAGATTTCGAGGAATTGGTTCTCCACGCACAACTTATCAGTGGAACTCACATCTTCACTAGGCTACTTCACCATGTTCTTTTGTGCACTTCTGCAAGTATTACTATGTTTTTAGTTCCACCCACTATGAACTCTAAGTCAAAGCAATGTGGGTGTGTTGGATGCTCTCAAATTGGAGTTGAAATTGGTAATCTATTGTAGTTGAAATCAATGTTCGAAATATCGGTATCACGTTACGTATCGCATCCTTGGGATATAGATACGTATTAGTTATCGCATGGGATATGTCGTTTGTATCGGGTAATTTATCCCGCCTTTTGGGAAACATTGGGATTGTTGAACTTTTTAATGAAACTTCAGGGATTGTTAAAAAAGACGTTAATACACGCTTTTAAATCATAACATCTCAAAAAAGAAATTTACATAGTATGTTTCTTATATAGGGTCCTAAGCTATGCGTTGTCTGACTAAACTAATGCAACTATATTCAAATTGAATGCATAACATTTAGAGTGTGATGATCATTTCATCGTCTAAATACTTTGAAATTAGTCTCAATTGACAGCTGGTTGAAGGGAAATTTCAAAAAATAATAATAATTTAATATATTTGTTAATTAATTTTTAATTGAAAATGATTTTTTTTGTCCGAAAATTAATAAGGACTTAACAAATCAGTAGATCAGCCCTCATACATGCTCGATTTCATGTTTGGAGTGCAACATTGCAAGCAATTTGGGATAAATTGGGTAAATTTTGAATTTCCCCCAAAATTTCCCAAATCAGACCACCTACACTCAAATTTCGAAATTAGAATGTATGTGTTGATCTTTTCATCAAATACTCCTAAATACTTAGAAATTAGTCTCAATTGATAGCTGGTTGAAGGAAAATTTTGAGAAAAGCATGGAGAACATGAAGAACCAATGGATATCGAAATTAGAGCTTCAACTCCATGATTTTTAATGCAAAACATGAAGAACCAATGGATATTGAAATTAGAGCTCCAACTTAATTGTTCATGCAAAACATGAAGAACTAATGGATTTGTAACCATTTGACATTGATTTTACATAATTTCAACAAAAAAAAAGGATCGGAAATTGAAAATGCTCATCGGATCGAACATGTAGGATATATCGTCACTACCCATGCATTTCATATCACATAGGTGGAATGCAAGAGATCGTGAGAAATATCAGCCGATATCGTCGATATTTGAAACATTGGTTAAAATAACCATTTGTTTTTTTTTAGCATTCATATCAAGGGTCTGAGCTCCAAATTGCAAATTTGTAAGTTCATTATGATCTAAGGTGTCAAGATGCAACTCGTCAGCTTGAGGGAGGAGTCCGGCTCAAAGATCTTCTGATCAGTTGGTTTCGTAGGATCGATCAATGTTTTAAATATCGTTATCGCGTAATGTATCACACCCTTGGGATATGGATACATATCGGTTATCTCATGGGATATATCGGTTGTATCGTGTAATGTATCGTTGTTGTTGAAAAACATGAGAACATTGGGAAATTGGTTGATTTTTTCAATGAAACTTCAGGGATTGTTGAAAAAGAAATCAATACACTTAAAAATCAAAACATTACAAAAAAAGTGCACATAATAGGGGTTTCCTTTGTATAGGGTCTAATATATACGCTTTCCAATTGAATTGTTGCAAGTATATTCAAAGTCTATTCATATAATTTATAAACTTAAGAAGACATGTATGGAAACACAAGCAATACATTCAAAAGCAAAAGAAGAATCACTGGATCAGGTTACATACATGTTTGATCTTGTAGAGTGGGCCTCTATTTTTGTTAACTTAAATGGTTGTAATTTGTTCTCTTCGGGAGGGTGATCGCCTCGCTACCTCAACGGGCTGATTTCCTTCCTGCTGTTTTGTTTTTCTCTTTGTTTTTAATAAAGTATTTGTTACCTCTCAAAAAAAGAAAAAAGAAAAAAAAGATTGCAAGTTTGCAACTGATTTGCTAGAAATTGAGAAATTTCAGTTTTTCTCATTTTTTCCGCAACTTGACCCATCTCCCCCAAATCTCGAAATCGAAGTTCCAAATCCATAATTTTCATGGAAAACATGAAGAATCATAAATTTGTAACCATTTGACACTGGTTTAATGTGATTTAGAACAAAAACATGGATCGAAAATAAAAAATGCTCATTGGATCGAATATATGGGATATATCGAAACTACCTGTGCATTTCGTATCGCATAGGTGGGATACAAGAAATATCGTGGGATATTTCGGCTGATATCGTCGATATTTAAAACATTGGGATTGATGATCAAATATTCAAATTGGGAGATTGGACAATAGGTGAGATAAGGAAGATCAATAGACCAGGTGCCCGGTTGCGGGAGAAGAACAATTTGGCCACTTGAAGAGAAGGGTTGGGAAGGGATGGGCCTTAAAGGTTGACGATAGAAGCAGATAAGAATACTCGAGGGAGAAATCCACCATTCGTAAGTCAATAAGGCAGCTGAAGACTCTTCTTTCTTTCTTTCTGCACCCCCCCTTCTAATCGAACTAGAATGAAGAAAAACATAAAAGTTATGGATGGGTTGGCTGTTTGCTACCCTCTAGCCTGAGATCCTTGCCCGACATTGTTGACCTCTAGACTTGAAAGAAACACAACCGCAATTTATGGGTTACTTCTTGTTATGAATGCTAAGAACCGTCATTAGTGTCCATCATTTCCTCTTGATTAAACTACATGCTCAGTGTTCAATTTTCTTGTGCACCCAACAGCAGCCTAAAATTTCCATGAAGCTATTCTATTACCACGAACTTATTGTATTAAGTTACCAGTTTCAGTCATTTCCTTATTTAAGCTGATAACAAATTCATTCACAGGTGGCGAAGATTGATGTGAAGCAGGAGACTCCTGTTGGTCATGGGGAGATCATATGTTTCAGCATATATTCTGGACCACAAGTGGATTTCGGGAATGGAAAGAATTGCGTATGGGTTGATGTGCTCGATGGTGGCCAGGATTTATTGATGGAATTTGCTCCTTTCTTCAAGGACCCATCCATTAAAAAGGTAAAAGTTTCATGGGTCAGCTTCTTGATCTCTGCTATTAGTCATGAGACTGTTTTTTATGGTGCTTGTTGATGACGGAATCTTTTCGTGACTCTTGTCCTCTTTTGATATAATAGTGTCTTAAAACATATTCTTTTTATCCTAGGGGGGCTTGTGTTTTAGTGCTCAACTAGAAGGCTTTATACGTATTCTTTTCTTCTCATCTTTTAGAGGTGCTTGTTTTTCACATGGCTACATGTGTTGTAAATATGAAATGGATAAAGCCATTCGGCCCCTTTTTGTAGGTGTGGCACAACTACAGCTTTGATAGTCACATTATAGAGAATTATGGGTTTGAGGTTTCTGGGTTTCATGCGGATACTATGCATCTAGCTCGTCTTTGGGATTCTTCGAGACGAACTGAAGGTGGGTATTCTCTTGAAGCACTTACAGGCGACCCAAAGGTCATGTCAGGGGCAAACTCACACAATGAAGGCGAACTGATTGCTGGGAAGATATCGATGAAATCCATCTTTGGCAAGAAAAAGCTCAAGAAAGATGGAACCGAGGGTAAGCTTATCACTATTGCACCTGTGGAGGAGCTTCAAAGAGGAGATCGGATACCATGGATCTGTTATTCTGCCTTGGATTCAATGAGCACTCTCAGGCTTTTTGAGAGCTTGAAAGCAAAGCTGATGGGCATGGATTGGGTCCTTGATGGAGTTTCTAGAGGGTCCATGTATGACTTCTATGAAGAGTATTGGCGCCCTTTTGGTGAGCTTTTGGTAAAAATGGAATCTGAAGGAATGCTGGTTGATCGGGCGTATTTATCAGAGATTGAGAAAGTAGCGACTATTGAACAGCAAATAGCTGCGGAGAGATTTAGGAAGTGGGCGTCAAAGCATTGTCCTGATGCTAAGTACATGAATGTAGGGAGTGATACACAATTGCGCCAGCTTTTCTTTGGTGGCACTGTGAACAGGTACAACATCTTACTGATGTGAGCGCAGCTAATAAGATTTGTGGGAGAGCTTTTGCCAGGCTACCATGGGAATGGGAATGAATCCTGCCCCAAATAGTTGGGACCCAGGTATTCGATAACAGTAACAGCCAGCTGAATGACCATTGCATTGTGGGTTGTAATGGCCATTACAGCCAGCATAACGGCCATCTGTATGACCATTACGACCCTATAGTAGTCAAAGTTCTTTTAAAGGGAAAAAAGGTATCGGCCCCATATTAGATCGGTGTTACAGCTGTTTATCGCGTAACGGGTCACCTGTTACTATTACCTACCATCCATTTCAGCCATTACGTGACCATTTTTGAATGCCTCGGTTGGGACAAGGCTATGATGATGATGATTCATAATGTTAGCATTGGATAATTTTATCCTTTCAGTAGGACATTGATTTATCAATAACATTTGACTATATATATTTGTATTCTTTTTTTATATGCTTTGTACAGTAAGGACCAAAATGAGACTCTTCCGGAGGAGAGGACATTTAAAGTGCCTAATGTTGATAAGGTGATTGAAGAGGGCAAGAAAGTTGCTACAAAATTTCGCAACATTAAACTACACAAGATTGGTGAGGAGATGCAAACTGATATGTATACAGCTACTGGGTGGCCTTCCATGAGCGGTGATGCTCTAAAAACCTTTGCTGGCAAGATCTCAGCAGAATATGATTCGATGGATGATGTTGAAGGGTGCCAATCAGCTGATGAGGGTGATGAAATTTCATCTGAACGAACATTAGATGAAGATGAAGAGAGAGGAAACCCTGTTGCAAGTCAAGAGGATGCTGACACATCTGCTTATGGAACAGCTTACACTGCATTTGGAGGGGGCAAGGAGGGGAGGGAAGCCTGCCATGCTATTGCCGCTTTATGTGAAATCTGCTCTATTGACTCTTTGATATCGAACTTCATTCTCCCTTTGCAGGTGAGCACCATTTTACATTTTAAACGATTGCTCTCGGGGTTTCTTTTTCATATCTTCATCCATCTTTTATTTTGTTCTTTCTTTCTCTCTTTCTTTTTCTTTTTTTTTTTTGAATGCCACGTTTCATGATTTTGAGAATGCCATTACAGCTGTTACTAAAGTGTGGCATCGTAACACTATCTAGCGGCTGTTTTCAGCCATTAAATGGTTTCCTAAGCGATGGTCTTCTGTAGGGTGTGCTTTCCCGGAAGTGGGCTTGGGGCTGCAGTTGTTTGGTGTTTGTCTGGCCTTCTGTGTTTGTTTTTTGTTTTTACATTGTAACTCTGTTGTTTCTGTTTCTGCTTCTTTTTGTTTCTTTCCCTTTCCGCATTTTATAATACTTCAGTTCAGACCTTTCAGAAAAATAAATAAATAAAAGAAGAAAGAAAGAAAGAAAAAGGAAAGGAGTAAGACAAACAAACAGGGTTACCCAAGCAATGGTCATTTCAGGGTCTGTTTGGTTGCACCAAATGTCATGAAATTCTGCACCAAATTAAACTGATTAATCATTGAATATCATGAAATTTCTTATATTTGGTGCAAACCAAACACACCCTAAATAATGGTCACTACTCACTACATAATGGAAAATATTATATCAGCCATTAAAAAAGCCAATAGAATGGACATTTTGGGCACTTCTTTCTGCTATTGTTTCAGTCTTTTAAGTATTCATCATGACGGCTGTTTCTGGTACATAGCGGTAGCCTTTATATTTCCTCTTACTCCAGATCCTGATACAAGGCCTAGTTGACAGCAACTAGTCTTCGAAATGCAATGAACGTATTTTGATTTTTACATGGCTATGGCATTCTAGTATTCCTTTTCTCTTTAGATTTCTTAATTCTATTTTGAGAAGATGCTTTCAGCTTTATTTTTCAAAAGAAGAAGTTTTCAGCTTTACATTTAAGAGGTGGCTCCTGATGATGTTGATTTCTTGTGGCCACAGGGAAGTCACATTTCTGGTACGAATGGGCGTGTTCATTGTTCTTTAAATATCAATACTGAGACTGGACGGCTGTCGGCTAGAAGA
Organism: Magnolia officinalis; assembly: GCA_021015155.1. NCBI lineage: Eukaryota > Viridiplantae > Streptophyta > Magnoliopsida > Magnoliales > Magnoliaceae > Magnolia > Magnolia officinalis. The sequence goes on along the minus strand of JAJHSJ010000002.1, from coordinate 8,731,969 downwards.
CCAAATTTGCAGGTTTGTGCCTTATTTCTCTAGTTCGTGCCTTTTGAATTGGACAATTGTGTCAGGGTGTAAGGAATAACATTATTGATTATTTTATGACTCTGATATTTTTTATTTATTGTTGGCAAACCATTTGGTTGTTTGATTTGAGGTCTAGGTGACCATTTGTTTATTTGGGTTGGGTCCATAGCTCCATTGGGGGGGTCCTTCATGTTGTAACCTTGAGGTTGTGGGTTCAATCCCAACTTACCTATAACAAAAAAGGTCCATATTTCTAAATAGCACTACACATGGATTCATTGATGCATCTCTCTCTCTCTCTCTCTCTCAAAAAAAAAAAAAAAAAAAAAGAAGAAGAAGAAGAAGAAGGATTCATTGATGCACTTCCCTGCAACTTGTACCTTGTTTTATTTTCTTGTAGCACTCTTCATCTAGGAGAGAGGTTTACGGTAAGCTCGGGTATTACAGTACGGTTAGGTTTTCACTTTGTACAAGTGGGATCCCTTGGTTTAGTGGTCCAAACTGTTGGTATGCCTGGATCCACTTTGCAATGGCCCATGCACCAAAAACCCCCATGTGGGAAAATCCTAACCCTCCAATGTGTGTCCAGTACATGCTGTTGAGAAAATAAGTACAGCCCCATTCCACATTCAGCCAAGGAAAGCTAGAGATCCAATGGATATGATCTTCCAATCTGGGTAATATTATAGACCGTCCACATTGGGACCCATCAAATCAACATCTTGGGTAACTGAAACACAGGCCCCACAACGCATACAAGCCACCCATCCATCAAAAGGGGGTCCTAAGATGGGCCCTACAGGTCACAACTGGCCGGTGGAAAATCAGACCGAAATAAGTCATCTAACTAGAGTGGGGCCTACAAATCCAATTGGATGACCAAAGGCAGTGATTGATCGGAATTTTATGGTTATGTACAAACATTATGAGTGAAAGCGGGCTTTTGAACAAACAATACATCCCTAGGGCCATGTGCTTCTATAATTGGTCTTTGAGTGGTATTTGGACTCTTTTATTTGTTTTTGTTGTTTAACCTTCTTCCCTTGGTTTTTTTTTTTTTTTTTTTTTTTTTTTGTTGTTGTTTGTTGTTGTTGTTGCAAATAGGTTAAATTTGAGAAGGAAGTATGTATGTCGACCAATAGGTTAGAGTATTTCCACTTGGGTTTCTTGTATGAGTTTGTATGATACTCAGGCTGTGTATGACGCTTGACATGCAGGCACTCAAAAATTTTCACATGCCATATATCAATTCAAATAACACCAATTATCTTGTGCAGCCCACTCTCGCCAAGTCATAATCCTAAGATCAGGTCGGTTAAACAATATTAACCTCTGATTCGCGGACAGTTGATTGTGGAAGTAAGTCTATTGGATATTTTTCATTTTTAACGTTCCAATAAAATTTCACCAATCTGATAGTGAGATAGTCAAATAAGATAGATTAGTTTTTTGTTCATGATACATCTGCACTGAGTACTGTAGTTTGGATGGATTAATTTGACCACTTGTATGCCAGGTGTGCATTTTCTGAGTGATTTCTAAGTGCCTCCATATCATCCCTCACACTCTGGCAGAGTATCAAAGTTTTTCTCTTATTCATACAGTAGCCATACATATGGAGTAAACATGATATGTTGAGTATTTTTTGATTGAGTATAAGTTTGCTTAGGCTTTCTCAGTTCTGGTTCTAGAAGCGCAATTCTTCTTGCACTTTTTTTGGTTGGTATTTCTTTACTAGTAGGTTGTTTAACTGTTTCACAGTCCCATTTTTTTATTCGGATGTATGTATTCAACTTTTTTTGGTTCAATTTCTTGCTTGCTGCATCACCCCACTCGTGCAAAATGGAAACTGGAGTGCATTGTACAGACTTTTGGCCCAAGACTATACAATAATTCATTGCTAGAACTGAAAGAGCTTATACACTTCACAAATTTCCATTTTTCAAAAGAAGGAAGCTCATAATGTTAAACGGAATCATTTTGCTAATGGTTTTGGAAGCGTGTTCTCCTTGTGCCTACCTGGTTGCACAGTTGTAAATCTCGTCGGTCACATTTTCTTCTTATGTAACATCTCCTCCCTTCCATCCTCCATGCACTTGTATAATATTATATGAAGGAAAGATGGACACAGATATTTGGAAAAAGCTCAACTTCTGTAAAGGGTCTTTTTCTTTATCTGTTCTGCTGAAGGGGGTTTCATCTGCATTCCAGTGGGTCTTTACGGCTGTATATGGCCCATGTTCTGACACTGACGGAGAGTTGTTCTGGGAAGAATTGAACTCTACAAGACAGAAATGGGATTCGCCATGGTGTGTGGGAAGTGACTACAACGTTGTTTGATTCCTTCACGAGAAGTGTAATGGAGGACAAATCACTAGCAGTATGAAAAAAGTTTTCTGATTGGGTGGCCAGACATGATCTGGTGGATCTGCCATTGGAAGGTGCTAAATTCACCTGGTCAAATGGTAGGCAGAATGCAATTTTATCTCGTCGGGACAGGTTTTTACTTTCTCCCGATTGGATTTATAATTTTCCGCTGGTTTGCCAGTGTAGGTTGTTGGGGCTTACTTCCAATCACGGTCTTATCTCGCTGGAGGTAACTTCAGATAACTGGGGCCTTAAACCTTTTAGGTTTGAGCTGTCTTGGTTGGAAATAGAAGGCTTCAAGGAGATGGTTGCTGACTGGTGGAAAGAGCTGGAGGTTGAAGGCTATGCAGGATTCCAGTTAAGCAAAAAACTCAAGTTGCGGAAAGAAAAAATCAAAGTCTGGAAAAAGGAGGTCTTGGGAGCCCCTGAAACTAAGTTCGATAATATGGCCAAGGAAATCCACTTCTTGACCTCTTAAAAGAAGGTACCGAGAGAGGATAGGGACAAAAGGGCTGCCTTTCTGATTAAATATTCCAATTGAGCAAAGGAGGAGGAAATTAGATGGCGGCAAAGATCGAGGGCAGTTTGGCTCAAAGAAGGAGACAAGAATACTCGCTTCTTTCATACTATTGTGACTGCTAGAGCTAGGTGTAACCATATTAGCAACTTGAACATTGATGGGGAGAGGATTTTGGACAAAGGAAAGATTTGCGACTCCATTATCAGATTCTATACGTCCTTACTTTCTGCCGATACTTGGAACATGCCTCGATTGAACAATTTGTTGTTCGACAAGTTCTCAGAAACGGACGCAAAAACTTTGGAATTGCCTTTTTCCATAGTAGACGAAGTGAAAGCTGCTATCAATTCGGTGTGGGGGGAAAAGACCCTGGTCTTGATGGTTTCCCGATTGCATTTTATCAGTTTTTTTGGCATACCGTTTAGAAGGATGTTATGGATTATGTCTCGGAATTCTATGACTGGGGTAGGCTATTGGTGGAGCTTGGGCCATTCTTTATAGTCCTTATTCTGAAGCTTCGAGGAGCCGATGAGATGAAAGATTTTCGTCCCATAAATTTAATTGGAGGCCCTTACAAGATTATGGCAAAGATCCCCGCCGTTAGGTTCAAGGGGGCTCTATCTAAGGTTATTGCTACTAACCAAGGGGCCTTTGTGCTAGGCCATCAGATTCTAGAGAAGGCCTATGATCACGTCGATGGGGAATTTTTGGATTATATGCTGGACCGAGTGGGCTGTGGCTAAAAGTGGAGGGGTGGGATGCGTTCTTATGTGCAAACTGCCTCCTTCTCTATCCTTGTTAATGGTTCGCCAAAATGATTTTTTTAGGTGTCTAGGGGCCTAAGACAAGGGAATCCTCTCTCGCTGTATTTATTCGTCGTGATTGGAGAGGCTTTCAGCAGGATGCTCTCAAAAGGTGTTGACAATGGTCTTTTTAGATGCTTTTCTGTGTCCAAAGGTGGGGCATGTCAGTCATCTCCGATATGCGAATGAGGCTCTTTTGTTCTGTGATGCAGATGCTATTTCTGTTGACAATCTTCGTAAAATCTCGATTTTCTTCGAGGCAATCTCCGGCCTCAAGATTAATGTGGACAAGTCACAAGACCGAACTTTAAGGAATCTATGTTTCTCCTTGAGATTTGGACCTATTTGCTAAGATTTTTGAGTGTGAGACTGGAGGGTTCCCTTCCAGATATCTCGGTTTACCTTTGTGCATCGAAAAGCCTGCAGAACATCTTTGTGACAAGGTAATAGAGAGAATCGAAAGGAAATTGACATCTTGGAAATGCTGACATTTGTCTTTGGGATGAAGGTTAACCCTCATCAAATCGGCCTTCTCAAACATGCCAGTGTATTTCATGTCTCTTTTCAAGTGCCCGCCATTGGTTATTGACAGGTTGGAGAAACTCAATAGGGACTTTTTTTGGAAAGGAGTGAACAAAAGCAAGAAGTTTCACCTCCTTTCTTGGGGGGAGGTTTGTAAACCGATAGCTGAAGGGGGTGCGGGTATAAAAAGTTTAAACCTTATGAATACAACTCTGCTTGGGAAATGGATTTGGCGATTCGACAACAAGCAAAGTAGGCTCTAGAGAGAGATAATTGCTAGCAAATATGGAACTTGTGAAGGTGATTAGTTCGTTAAGAGCACTCCCTCTGTCGTGCTTCCAGCATATGGAAAGCGATTGCCTCGACTGGGCAGCTTGTTCGCAGAGGGATTGTTTTCGCTTTAGGAAATTGTTTTTTCATACATTTTTTGGTCGGATGTCTGGTGTGGGGATAGACCGCTGCAAGAATCTTTCCCTAGGCTGACATCTTTTACCTCGGATGAATCTTTCCCTAGGTTGGCATCTTTTACTTCGGATGGATCGCTCCATTTTGGTCTCCCAGTGTTATTCTTTTCATGACGGCTCTATTGTTTGAGGTCCCCCATGCCAGAGAAGTCTTCTCTATGCTGAAATCCTTGAGCTTATTGAGCTGCTCGATTACCTCAAATGTGTTAACCCCTCGCCTCGGGAAGAGGATTTTATGATCTAGAAAGATCATCCATCCGGGAATTTGGGAAATTCTTAGTTCGGTTGATGTTTAATCTTCTATCTTGCTAGACCATCTTTGCCACTCTATCGCATCTGTTTCATCATTGGTTTTATGGCACCCCTCCTCAAGTTGTGGATTTCGTTTGGTTGGTGGGTAAAAAGTGAGTTTTGACCATAGATAACCTTTAACGGAGATCACTTATTCTCCCTAACATTTGTTTGATGTGTATGGAGGACGCGGGATTGATTGACCATCTCTTCATTCATTGCCCCTTTGTTCAGAAGGTGTGGAATTATTTCTTAGATGTGCTTCACATGACCGGGTGATGCCGAGTTCAGTGGAGGCCCTTCTTTGGTCTTGGCATGGGGGCAGTATTGGGAAAGCCAGGAAGGTTGTTTGGAGGCTCCTTACCTTGGCGATTTTTTGGGCGGTTTGGAAAGTGCAGAATGAGCGATGTTTTAGAAATGGGAAGGCTACTTTGGAGGCTGTGATTTGTATAGTTGAAGGTTTTGTTAAGGATTGGGTTCCCTTTGTCAAAGCGGCCCATGGGGCTCTTCCTTCCTCCCTTGGGAGTGTTGATTGTTTTTCTAGTTTGTATTCTTTTCTCGCTTTTTGTTGGTTTTCTAATAAATTTGTTGTTACCTCTCAAAGAAAGGGAAGATGCTCAAAAGCAACTAATTGTACGTCCAACTAGTTGGAGTGTGGGGCCCGCCATGGTGTTTGTACAACATCTTGCCCCTCCATTAAGATTATCTCATCATGAAAATGAGATGCTCCAAAAATCAGGTTGATCCAACTATTAGGTGGGGTACACGTACACTATAGAAAACCATGAAACAACACCTAAAAATTTCACATTCATGTGGAACATCCCATTTTCATGGTTGGATCGTCCTGATTTTTTGGGGTATCCTATTTTTTTTTTATGGTGGGACAACCTTCCTAGACGGACGAGTTGTCATACAAACACCATGATAACCCCCACATGCCAACTAGTTGGATGTACAACTAGTTGTGTGAGAGCATTTCTCGTGTGTGTGCGTGCGTGCGTGCGTGCATGTGTGTCAGAACGTTATAAATTTTTACCTCAAAAGGATTTGTTTGCCAATATTTAACGGCTTTATTTTTGTTCAAAACGTTGCAAGATTGTTGACATTCCCTTGCTTCCTTTAATCAGAATCAGCCAGCTTTAGAGAAGGACCGATACAAAATCCGGCAGGCATTTATAGCTGCACCAGGAAACTCTCTCATTGTGGCTGATTATGGACAGGTTACAGCTCATCCACCCATTTATTTTCAATGAGAAGTAGAATTCTAGCAAAAATATATTTGGATTTTTTGTATTAATTTGATCTGATTATGGAAATAAACTTTATCGTATAGCTGGAGCTTCGGATCCTTGCGCATCTTGCAAATTGTAAGAGCATGTTGAATGCCTTCAAGGCTGGTGGGGATTTCCATTCAAGGACGGCAATGAATATGTACCCACACATTCGCGAGGCTGTAGAGGAAAAGAGGGTGTTGCTTGAATGGTACCCTCAACCTGGGGAAGACAAACCTCCAGTTCCTCTATTAAAGGTAATACAGAAAGTATCTCATTTCACTTATCTTTTGTGTGTGCCGGGGGGGGGGGGGGGGGGGGGGGTGGGGGGGAGAGGAGATATTATTCTAGCCCTGATAGTATTATTAAATTGTTGTGTTTCAAAAGATGATATTATTACTAGCTTGAAGCAGGCAGGGTGCTGCAGATTATAGACATGGCATGTGTGCATGTTGTTTTTCTAAGCTGCCCTGATGTTTCTTTTTTGGAGGAATTAGTCATTTTCTTAGATGGCTTTTTATATTTGATGCTTATATTCCAAGCTTTTTTTTTTTTTTTGGGGGGGGGGGGATGAATAGTGCTTCAAGAATTGGAGAGAAATGTATTATTCTAGCGCTGATAGCATTATTAAATTGCTGTGTTTCAAAAGATGATATTATTACTTGCTTGAAGCAGGCATGGTGCTGTAGATTAGAGACATGGCATGCGTGCATGTTGTTTTTCTAACCTGTCCTGATGTTTCTTTTTTGGAGGAATTAGTCATTTTCTTAGATGTCTTTTTATATTTGATGCTTATATTCCAAGTTTTGTAATTTGGTAGTTGCAACCACTGAGTCAGCCTGTCTTTTTATATTTAATGTTTATATTCCAAGCTTGTAATTTGAAAGTTCCAACCATGGAGTCAGTATGGGTTCATGATGTTCAGTTGGCTAACTTTGGTCCAAACCACCCCTGTACAGAGGCTTGTGTGACTTTTCTTTTTGGTCCTCTAATTGTAGATGAAAGAAACACGAACTTGAGAAAAGTAGATGAAGCTACATAGGAACTTGTTGATTATAATCAAACTATGTGATAGACTATTAGATGGTGTTTGATAGTAATCAACCTATGTAATATTCTATTACATTGCGACAATGGGAGTTTGGTGCTCTCATTGGCCCTCCCAAGCACGGATAGAGGGTTGCAGCAGGTTGGCAAACTTATGCCATAATCTTCATTACGAATCTGATGGCAGAACAAGATTCATGTGGGTAATTGGGATGAGGCTTAGATGGTAATGGTGATGGTGATGTAAGCTATGTAATGGGGACAATGGGCCAAACTAGGCCCTAGTCCCCTAAGCCTTGGCCCTACAAAGCTAGGCGAAGCAAGGGCTATCCCTTAAGGAAAAATTTTAAATGATCAAAGGTTAGGAATATATCCAATCATCTTTTTTCTTTTTTTTTTTTTTTTTTTTGCTTTTAGTTTTGGTATTTTCCATATATGGGTCCCATCATGTAAATGGTTTGGATCATTGAAACATGCCCGGAGCCAACAAGTTTCTTTAAACTGCCTATGTATGGTGGATGGGAACCACACACAAGTGTCTTTAAATATCCATTCTTTTTGTCTAATTGTGGCCCACTTGGTGATTGGACCGGGCCTAGATTTCAAGTCCAGGCCTGGCCATGAACCAATTTTAGGGTCCCAAACCTTGCCCTACACAGCTGAGCCACCTGGCCCATTGCCACCCTAAAGCTATGTTTGTATTCACAAGCGAGCAGACCTGCAAACATATGGTACATTCAAGTGGAAATGACAAAAGTTAATGATTTTTCCAGGTATTCATATGAGGAAGTAGCTCTGATATATCCCATGCAATACATTGCACGATCAAACCGATATATCCCATGCGATAACTGATATGTATACATATTCCAAGGGTGCGATGCATTACACGATAATGATACGGAAAACATTGCCACACACAAGTGTCTTTAACCATCCAATCTTTTTCTCTAATTGTGGCCCACTTGGTGATTGGAGCGGGCAGAAGACTGGGCCTAGATTTCAAGCTTGGGTGCGGCCACGGTCCAATTTTAGGGGTGCAAACCCTGGCCCATTGCCACCCGAAAACTATGTTTGTATTCACAAGCAAACTGACCTGCAGACATATGGTATAAGCAAGTGGAAATGGCATAAGTTGATTTTTCCAGGTATTCATAATGAGAAAGTTGCTCTAAAATTGTAGTTACTAGTTAGAGGTCACTTGAGTCCAACTTCGAGTAAGATAGTTGCAGTCCGGAGCCCACTATACCCTCACAAGTAAAGAAATTATAATATAGTTTTTGCACTTTAGTAATTGTTGCAACTGAATTCCAGTCCATCTAGACACGCCCGTAAAGTTTGAAAATATTCGTGAACATATTTTAAATGGATTATGCTGCATGACTTTGTTTCTTGATAATGTTTTTTTTTTTTTTTCTTTTGTCTTTTTTCTTTTCTTTTTATATATATTTGCATTCTTATTTCAGGACGCGTTTGCTTCTGAGAGAAGAAAAGCAAAAATGCTCAACTTCTCTATTGCATATGGGAAAACTCCTGTTGGGCTGGCCCGTGATTGGAAGGTATGCATACTGCTATTAATTGTTTTGATGGGGGTAGATGAACATGTGGCTGCCTGTGGCCAGATTCGGCTTGTTTTATATGTCTTTTTTCCCTTGCATTTCTGATTGTGATTTTTGTCCTGAAAATGAATGCTGGTTTGATGCAGCGTAGCCACTTTCAGGTCATCAACTGTTTGTCAACGCAATTAGTTAATAGCGCAGTTTCCTGTTTTGTTTTTTTGTTTTTAACTTCCGTTTGCAGATTCTTTTGCTGACCTCCAAAATCTCTGAGTGCACTACTAGGGGAGACATTTTTCTTCTGAGTTACCATATGATGCTCGGTGAAAAGAAAGCAAAAGCAAGTTTTATTTCACCCAGTTATGATACAGGTGGGGCCCATGTTTCTGCTTTAAAAGCTGTTGATCTGGTGGGTCCATCATGGGATAGGCCATATCCTAACATGTCCTTATAGCCATCCAATGAAACTGGAAAATGACAACCACTTATCCACATTTAACTGGGGCCTGGTGTGTTGCAATTGTATGCGCCCTATGATTGTGTTTCAGCGTGATAAAGTGAAGAAATATTATAGCTTCTCTTGTGCGCATTACGGGCCCCTTAAAATACTGTTGTTCTATGGAATCGATGCTGATTGAACTGGTACCATTTGACATTTTCTTTTCATCCCATGCACAAAATTATTGTTTTCGATCCCAATAGAAGTCATGAATGTTCATTTTCTGAAAACCATAACGGCCTGTTTAGATTGCGAATTACATAGATGTATTGTAAAGGCGCCATCATTACGATTTTACAACGTTTGCTTAAATATGTAATTCAACGGTCAAATGTAGATGTAATAGGAGGCTGGTAAAAGGAATTTGTAATCATTATAATTTTACATTATATTGCAGTGAAAATCTCCTATACAGACGTGCACATCAATGTATTTTTCTCTATGATTTGACATTGAAGTAATGTAAAAATATCATCATTATGATTTAATTTGCAATCCAAACAGGTCCTAAGTCTTCTTTCTTCCCTTGGCATGTCATGCATATTGTCTCAATTTAATGCAAATTCTGTCGGGAGTCACAATGTAAATTGAACTCATTGAGTTGCCATTTTCGTCCTCAGGTTTCTGTAAAAGAAGCTAGGGAAACAGTAAACCTCTGGTATAAAGAAAGGAAGGAAGTTCTAAGGTGGCAACAAGAGCGCAAGAAGGAAGCGCACACAAAGCAGTGTGTCTATACACTGCTAGGCCGGACCCGCCGTTTTCCTTCGCTGGCTAATGCTAGTAACTCTCACAGGGGCCACATTGAACGAGCCGCTATTAACACCCCAGTGCAGGTCCTTTCCTCCACACTCAGTACTGAATGCTTTGCTTCTCTCTTTGCACCTTCCAGTCTTTTGAAGAAACATAAATTAATGTAGCTGTATGATATGGGATCCTTTGGATGGCTTAATGACTGTTAAAGCCTTCTGGCAACCTGGGAAAAAAAGAAGAAAAAAAGCACCTTTTCTTATTTATTTTTTGACATGAAATTACATTTCGGTAGTGATGGACCTGTTTGGACGTATCCCGAATTCAGGATTGGTTTCACTTTTCAGCTGGACCAATCAATCTCACTTATGTAACTGATCGGGGAATGGAAACCCATATGGATGGGTTTTCATTTCCAATTTACCAGTCCCAAATCTCAAGTGAAATAAGGAATTTTGGTGGTGCGCATTCCACTCACTGCATAAATTTGGGAGAGCCCAGACGCACACTAAGGAATTAAGAGTGGAATTTTAACTCTTTCATACTCTCAAAAAGGAGGAACCTAAGACTTACACAACTCTTCATTTTGTTCTTAAGGTCTTGCAATTTGCTTCTGCTTTCTGACATTAACAACTTCGAACACCTGCATGTGTCCATATAGCTATATTCCTTTTTGCAAAATTGCTTTTACTGATTTGAGTACTTGTTCTTTGAGTCTCTGACTTTTGCAAATTCAACAGGGTAGCGCAGCAGATGTTGCTATGTGTGCCATGCTCGAGATAACCAGGAATGCTCGTTTGAAGGAGCTTGGATGGAGGCTGCTCTTGCAGGTAGAGTTAAATCTGATTCCCAATTTATTTATTTTTACTTGTTTCATTCCAAAATCAAATGAGAGAACATTAGCTATTAGTCATCTGATTAATACACAAAACAGCTCCGATTCTTTTAAATGCCAAGAAATGCAAGTGTTGTCATCTCTGATTGCATTGCCGTCTTACAAAGATGTCCAAGCCCCACAATTGTATTTTAGTTAGAGCCTTGATTATGCTATTCATGAGAGTAGGATTCTCAATCTTACTATCTTCTATATGTGTTGATGTGGGTGCAAGATCCAAGGCGTTCATCAGGTGGGCTACATGTGTAAGCTGAACGTGGATTGTTGGTGCTTTTTTCAACTGTCCCCTTGTTTTTTTTTTGGGGGGTTATGCATGTAGCTTACTTGGTGGCTGGACTGGCCTTGTTTCAGGAAATGGCAGGGCCTGCCTGAATCTGATGAATGGCCAGGATGTTTTGCCCGCACATTGCTATGTGTGGATCCAACTCTTGCAAGTAGCCATCCCATTTCTCCTGTAGCCTGTTTGATCCTAGGAACTGTCGAGACCAAAACTCCCCAAGTATATTGCGTCCTGCACGGATCTGAGATTTCATGACTGGAATTTGAAGATTTGGAGATCCCAGCAAAACACTTGTTATCTTTCAAATTATGGAATGTAGAACTGAGATATGGAGATTCCAGCAAGACACTTATCTTTCAAATTATGGAACTATAGAACTGGATTGGCGAAGGCTTATTCGCTCATCTTCCTCTCTAACGACTCTCTTTCTTTCAATAAAATTATTGTTACTCCTATAATTAGTTTTTTTCTACAGATGATACTGATCTTCACATCATATTGAATATGCATCTTTCATTACTCAAAAGAGACTTGAAATTTATTTTCTTTTGCTATTACATGAGATGTAGAAAGAAGAGTTTAGGAAATGACATTCTTGTGGAAGCAGGTGCATGATGAAGTCATATTGGAAGGGCCCACAGAGTCATCAGAGATAGCCAAGGCAATTGTCGTCGAGTGCATGTCCAAACCCTTCTATGGCACCAATTTCCTCAAGGTCGACTTAGCTGTCGATGCCAAGTGTGAACAAAACTGGTATGCTGCCAAATAAGCAGCAGACCCACTATTTGCGGACGGACAGATTTTTTTTGAAGCTAGCAAGCCGACAGCCTTCTATCAGGGGTTGTCTTTTTGACCCAGAGGATGAACTTGCACCTGTACCACCAGAAGACCATTCGTGATAATTTCCCGGAGGTCTGGTGGTGGGCCCATGTTGACACGGAGACCTATTTCTGCTGTTGTGGCGGTCAGGGCACATCGGAATGAGGTGGTAAGAGACTTGGTTTGGCTTGCTTGCTGGTGTAGCATTGTGTAATTCTCCTGTGTGAAGATCGACATGGCTGAGTCCATCAAACAGCGTCGGGCTACATCTGTATATAGTAATAGTTCCTTATGAGCAGAAAGTGTTTTTTTTTTTTTAATTATTTAAATCTTCGTTTGTAACCTGCTTTATTTGTGGGAATTCCTCTTTCGATTTCCGAAAATGGAAGCATCCAAACCTAATACTAGTGGGTATCGGGAACTGTGAAACACCATTTGGAGAAGCACAAGCAGAGTGGTTGATTGGGGTTTTTATCAAATGCTGTTTGGCTCTGAAAATACACGATATTGAACTGAGCCCCATTTCATGTCATGCATTTGGATGCACTTCTGCAACCCGTTTTGATCCCTCACCAGTTGAAATAGGCACTAAAAAAGGCCACTCGTTGAAAACCAATCAGATTGGTTTTAGAAAAAGCCAATACGCAATTGCTCGTGGGAAAATCCCTTTTGTTGTAGCTGCATCCAAACCGGCCCTTCAAGTGCTGTTAACCACAGGATTTCTGTAGATATTGGGACTTCATTGGAAGGGGCCAAATCATCTGATATAAGGGAGGCTCTAGAGATGGCAAATGTTCCCTGGCGGAAGGGGCCAATATCTCCCAACATTTACAAGCTTTTGCATGGAATGTGGTTTTTGAAATGATATATAAATTGAAACTGCTTAACGTAGGTTTGGCCCACCTCAGTTTCAGATCAACATGATTTTTGGAATGTTCCTTCATCTTGTTAGGGCAGTGATTCTAGCATTGATAGTATCGGTCAATGCTATCAATATTGCATGTGGGTGATGTGAAAACTGAGCTTAAGTTCACTTTCTAGCAATGCATAGACAACACATTAATGCATTGCGATATTTTGATAATATCATAGATATAAACTTCTTTGTATCATTGATACCATACGAGAGTCGGTACCCTTTGCAAAAAAAAAAAAAAAAAAAAAAATATCACCAAAATATCCAAAAATCCTCTCTTTTTTTTTGGGTTATAATTAGGTTTCTAAAGTGATTTCGACCACTCTTCAATCTTTGGAGAGAATGGGATTTGAGTGCCCCCTCCTTTTCAATCTTTGGAGAGCGGGAATTGAGTGCAGAAATCAAGATCAGAGAGCATGGCGGCACCAGAAACAAAATTGATGAGTTTTCTTTTCATATTTATTTGTTGAATCATTTAGAATCAGTAGAATGAAATTAGTTATATATGGGTCCTTACTCTTGCTAGGGTGGTAGACTCTTAGGAGTTTCAACACCTAATCAAGGGTTCGAGTACCCATAGGTGGTGAAATTCCACTATGGCATGAGTGTGCGGGGTATGTGTGCGTGTGTATAAAAAAAATAGTTATATATGATTTTACATGTTTTACATGCTCAATCGTGAGTTTTGACCTCTGATTTTCAAGTTTGAGATTTTTGGGGGGAAATCTGATTTTCAATTTTGTCCACTAATTTTCAACTTTCATGCTTGGTTTCCATGATCTATAAATTATATGACCTGATTTTGAATATAATTGCATCACTTATATCAGGCAATACATCGTTTAGGTCCCTATACAAAGGAAACTTATTATGTGTACTTGTTTTTTTAATGCTCTTGAGTTCCAAGTGTATAATGATGTCCTTTTAATATAGCAATCTATGCAATATTTCCCATGCTAGCGATACCCAATATGTCTGTATTCCAAGGGTACGTACATGCATCAATACCGATACCAAAAACACTAATTAGAAGTACCTCCGGTCAGGTATTAATAGGTCAAGGTCCCCACCCGTGGTCCATTCTTGGCGTGTCCATATCCCCATTGGGCCCCAGCAAATGAGCTGGCCAATCGTCCAGGTGAGGTCAAGGTTCCCTAATCATGCATCTCCACTTATAATTCTCCAATAGAAATTAACTAAATGCGATGGAAGTTGTGTTGACCATCAAACCTAGACATTCCTGATGGTAATGAGATACATTGACCACTGATGTTAAAAAAGGTTCAAATAAATGCAGAGAAACCTTTTGGGTATTGCTGGGTTATTAACTTCAAGGGAAAGCATCATTTTTTATAAAGTCCCACACAAATTTAGCACACATACAAAGCAGATGGAAATGAACATTTATAGGGTACTAATTTCCAGTTCTTGCAATCAAAATCAATGGTATTTAATTCTCTGAAACAGATCAGTTCATTTCCAGGTTCACACGATTATATATCAGAATACATGATATTCAAGATCCAAGTGGACCTAAAAGGGGGGGGGGGGGGGGGGGGGGGGGACAGATGAGAAAATATTTCACTCCTTCTCGAGCTGTTCACTACTTCTCGAGCTGTTGTAAGTTGATCCCCCACGCTGATGCTAACTGTAACATTAACTGATCTGCTGTGGCCCCTTCCCAATCCTCAGGAGGGTCCACCGCTGTTGCATCATGCAAACTCAACAAAAGCTCTCTCTTGATTTCAATGGGGATGCCTAAGAAGTCAGGGCCATTTTCCATCACAAGATCTGTCAACTGCAAGCTCAAACAGAAAGGGGTGAGCAGATCATCAAGCCATGAAAGGAGAATCTATTGTGATCAGAATCATGGAGTACGATGCATAAGTTGAGATTACAAAGTGCCAACATAATAGATATAGAAAAATGCACTAGAAGTTAAAGAGAATCCCAGGGAGGATTGCAGTTTATCTACAAAGGCAGGGAGGAAAGGATCTGTTGAATAAAGAAGCTTTGACTTGCTTTCCATTTTCTTTATGAGGGATAGTATAGCCAAGGCACTTAGGCAATGGTCCTAAATCCACCGCCTAATACATGGGAACCTAGGCCTTCTTTTTAATCGTAACCCTGAGAAGTGTTGGAAGAACCGCTGGTTACTGTCATAAATGGGTTTTGGAATTCTTCAAGTCCTACAGGGGAAAAAGGGAGATCCCCTCTCCCCTAGCATTTTTATCCTCGCAGAGGAATTCATAAGTAGGGGTTTCTGGAACCTCTTGAGTGCACAAAGCAATAGGAAAAAAAAAAAAAGATTACGGAGGCACCCTACAGGGGTCGCAGTCCCTTAAATGTATCTCAGCCCTATAGAATACAAGATTGGACATCCGAGCAATTGCCTTCTAGATGAAGGAAGCATGATAAAGAGAGGATTCTTGGTCCACTATCCTCTATAAAAAAAGGCCATATTTCCCAGCCACCACTGACCTCCACCAGGTTCCCTCTTCAAGGCCGAATCTCCAAACCCATTTCCCCAATAGTGCCGAATCGACCTCCCCCAAGCTACGAATTCTAGCACACCACGCTCAACGATTGGCCTGCACACCTCCATCCAATTGAGGTGAAACTTCGTAGTCAACACCCCCCCTTGCCACGATAAGTCCCTACGAAGCTTATCGATCTTCACCAAAACTAATTTAGGGCAGTGGAACTAGGACTAGACAGGAAGGTTTGACAGGGACACCTTGATGAGAGTTATTCTGCGGCCAAAAGGAAAGAAGCCTGCCCTCCCATGGCAATAGCTTTCTTTCCATGCACTCAATGACTAAATCCCAAAGATAGATGGCAGGCTTGCCTATACACAGAGGCAGCTCCAGGTGAGAGGGAAAGGACCCAGTTCGACACCCAAAGATACCAGCGAAGCAAACCACTTCGTCCTGACAAAGACGGACACCCAAGAGCTCACTTTTGATCAGATCAACATTGAGACCCGAAGCAACTTCAAAACACCGAATGATCATCGGAAGATTGACAATCAGAGACTCATCAGCCTCACAGAAAATAAGCATATCGTCAGCAAACAGCACATGGTTGATCATGTCAGGGACATTACCGATCTGGAATCCCCGAAATAGATAAACCGATTGACCCCTCATCAGCATCCCACTAAGAGCTTCAGAGATGACATGAAATAAGAAGAGTGCGAGGGGATCTCCCTGCTGCAAACCCCTGGAAGCATGGGAGAACCCAAAAGGGGATCCATTAATTAGAACGGTATAGGCTTCACTTCCAGCCTCCGAGAAACTGCACAGCTATTTTGCATTTGCTTTATGTGTAGATGGCACAATCCTCTCTTTGAATGGCAGCAATCTTCTTTGAAAAGAGGTATGGAGTTCCTAAAGGCTTGCGGAAGGGCGTAAGGCCAGAAAATGGGCAATTGGCATCCATGTGCAAGCAGTGCAAATCTAGCGGAATGGATGCTACGAGGTGGGTGTGGGTGGTGGTGGTGGTGGTGGTGGTGTTGGAGGGGAGGGGGATGGATTCCATGGTGATGAATATTAGGATTAGGAACCTTTCCGATGAGAAATCAAGGGTTGTCAACCTTCTAAGAAAGCTGCAAGATGTGTAGAACTATAGATAGACTTACTGTCGGTGGGAAAATTTGGAAGCAGTTGACAAGGTGTTGACAGCAAGAAAGGGTTAAAGCCCACCATTCCCAAGGGTGCGGAACACCTTGTTGCTAATAGAGATGAAGCTTTTTCTTCGGTCACCATGGCAAACAAGATTCTTACATTAGATAATCTAAAGAAATGGAATAACAGGTGCATCGTGTGTAAGGAAGAAGAATCCGTAGATCATCTATTCTTTCATTGCAAGGTGGCTAAGAAAGTGCGAAACTATTTCCTCTCTCTACTGGGGGTGGCATGATCATTCAACAACACAAGAGGAAGAGCAGTGGTTGAATGGCTCAGTGGACTGCTCAAGGGGCAAAAGGAATCATTGTGGGTAATGTGCCTATTTGGGACTTCATAGGGCCTGTGGAAGGAGAGGACGAGAGAATATTCAAGAATGAGCAGGCACCGGTAGAAATCATTAATATCTGATTGTCAGTTGGGCAATATCAAAAAGGAATTTCAAGGATGGTCGAAAGCTGGTTTTTTTTTTTTTTGGGAAGCTGGGTGAGAGCATAGCAAGTCTGATGTTCTTATAAATTTATCTGTTTTACATTCTGTATAGTAGCAAGCCTAATGCTTATGTGACAAGAGGGTCACGTACATTGGGATTTTGTTTGTTTAGGCTGTAATGATATTTTTGGAATCAAATTATCAATTCTCTAAAAAAAAAAAAAAAAAAAAAGCTCTGGGTATGAGAAGTTTCAATGAGCCAACTACGGTTTTATTAAAGAATAAACACTTTGCACCTTTTCCTTTATTTATTTCACAAAGAATTCCATTGTTGCCAATAAATTTAGGAAACTTTTGTCTTTTGACAGATTTCACTCATAAGTCATATTTGATCGAGCACTATTGGCAGTTACCTAATCACGGCTTCAAACCTATAGCTCAATGGTAGGCAGCACATGTTTCAACATTGAGGTCTTGAGTTCAAGCCCAGCTTACGAAAAAAGGAAAAAGGCAATTACTTAATCAACGACACCCTTTTTATTGATGAGTACAAAGAGTAGGAAGATGTTGTTGAGTCAACAATCAAATCGCCATTCAATGAGGGCGACTGAAATGATATCTCGACTTGTTTACTTTCCTCTGTTCATTCCATTATGAAATGCCAAAAGACGCCACTCACTAATAAGAAAGCAGAGGACCACATACTGATATCTTCAATGACATAAAAGAAAGCTGCTGGCTGCTTGTTATAATTGAGTGGGTTGAAAGATTCAAATAAGAAAGTACCTATAATTCAACTGGCTTGAAATTATAAAAGATACATGTATAAGAATAATGCAAAGTGGTAGATTAACTACTTATGATGGATTCAATGATCCCATCAACAAATTATTCCTCATAACAAGTTTGGAAATTGATCAAATACCCAAGAACAGGTTCCAAGTAGAATCCCCATGTCCTAATTCAACTCTGTTTTTTTTTCTTCCAACCATGTAATATTATGTCATATAATGCAAGTCTTATATACTTTAAACATCACAGGCAAGTCGCTGAGTGCCAACACATGTACAAGTGTCATGAAGTGTCAACAGACTCTACAGTGTGCACAAACCTATTCCCAAATGGAGTACCATGGTTTTCTGGATAACTTTATTGCTGATAACAGAGAAAATGCCAGTAAAGAGCAGAGAGATTTCATGATACATAAAAACAGGACAGAGATCCTCTCTTTTGCAAGCCTATCAGCTGACTCTTTAGGCTCACAGAAAAAAATTGACAGAAATGAACATATGAAGAATTAGATGAATCAAGAATTTCATTGCTGATGTTAGCAAGAGTCATTATTCCCATACATTATTCAAATTATTCACGTGCAGATTTACTTTCAGAGTAATTTCTTAATGCATACTATATTTTGCATCAAGAAAGTCATATCATCAGCATTTGCATGGCATACATGGCAGCAAAAATCCACACAACATATATAACAAAAGCATATGAATTTTTATTTTTTTATTTGAAATGTTAATTATACATCCCTGCTGGCAAAAGCAAAAAGAAAATAAAAGAAAGCCATTACAAGCAGAGATCAGATCCAAATTTGTCTTGAGGCATATGATATTATGAATTAAAATTGATATGATTTGAGCTATCCAGAAATAATGAAAAAGGAATCAAAATAAAACCACATGAAATGTGTACCTGTTGGATCCAAGATAAACCGATATCAAGCAAGCTCTGTTCTAGCAGAAACTGTCCGATTGCATGCAAAATCTCGCTCGCTATTTCACTGGAGAGCTGATCGATTACTGGGCCAGATCTGTCCATCAGCTTCACAAGCAATTGATCATCCCCAGTAGACAACAATTCAGCGTATGCTGAATCCATGTCGCCAACATGAAGTGAATCCATTGCATGGGTCCAGGAAGCCCAAAGTGGGCCTCGCTCCTGCCCTGAATTATCATCTGTCAGAGCTTCAGCATTTAATTCAGGAATAGCAACTCGTGCTGTAGTTCGCGAAGTCCCATTGTCCTCCCCAGCCACACGGATAGCTTCCAGAGTCGCCTCATCCTTGGAGGCTTGCCAGACGCTTCTTGCAGAAGGCCCTTCCCCAAGCCTAGGTCCTGGTCCCTTATCCCAGACTCTCCTATTCCCAACCTGATCACCTTCATGCTCTGTTCTGGGTAACCTGCCATCACTTGGAGCTCTTCTAGAACTCACATGCCCATTCCTTGAAGCCCCATGCGCATATGAATCCCATGCATCGGATACATCTGATCTCCAAGGTGGATCTCTTCCCCTCACTCCTGAAACAATACCATCGGATGAGAGAAACCTTTCTGCGAATGGAATCCGTCCATCACCACCCCGGCCCAACTTGGAGCTTGAGTAATCAGGGAGGCCATTGTACTTGCTTAAAGGCCTACCAGATGAACCCTCAAATCCCATCATCAAATTACTACCTCTCCTACCTGATGATATTGCCAAATCCCGTGCCATGTCCTCAACAATTCTCTCAAGACCTCGCACTCTGTTTTCCAGTGTTACCATGCTATCATGAGACCCACCCATGAAGTCCTGCAATTTGCAAAAATATCTATGAGAATACCAGATCTGAAAACCTACATCTAGTTACAACTTCAACAAGTACAAAGCAATATAAGTACACACACACACACACAAAAAAAAAAAAAAAAGAAAAAAAAAAAAAAAGAAAAAGAAAAAAAGAGCAACTAGTTTTGACAGGAAAATCATGAGTTTCATTTATTTATTTACTTTTTGGTTCAACCATGCATATCCTTTTCTATTAGAAATAAAAAGTAATGTGGGCCCAAAATACCTTAAAATTATCTATTTGGTAGTACCTATGAGTTTAGATTGCATGTATAGTTACTGTATGATTCTATTAGACATTCAGTCATCAGCAAAGCTATAGAATTGTAAAAATCTTCAAGGCAGAACCAGGAGATTCAAAACCCATTCTAAGAGAGAACCAATGCCAGCTTCGTCTAAGGATTGATTGAATAATGCAGAAACTTTCTTCCACTGGTTTTATCCACTAGTGTATACCAATACACCTCACAAGGCCACTTCCATTTTGTTGTAAGAAGTACTTGTTAGTTATTAGGATGATGACTCTCGCAGCATTTTTTACGACTCCAAATTATATACTTGTTAAAGTTCACAGCAAACACAAAATTATTGCAATAGAATATTATGCTGGAGAGAGCTCCACAAGAGTCAAGGCGATAGAGATGAGAAACACCCTGAACTTGAGGAACTTGTAGCATGAGGAGCCTCAAGCTTCACATGGCATGCTTCCATCAATAGGCAAAGCAACAAGAAGACATGCCTTGCTGAAATGAAATTCAGTTTTGGCCCAATTAGCACCAGTAGGAGTGTCATCTTCGATTAGGCAATGAAACTAATCTAGAACACTAAAAGCCATGGGAATTTGAAAGAACCAATGATTCCTTGTGCAAATGCTACAAAAAAGATAAACTTGTAAATATGAATATATCAGTCAACCATAAAGGCACTGGCCACTACAAGATATTCCTGTCAAACAATGAACTTGCTATGATAAAAACTCCTGCTTGTTGTGGGAGCAGGACAGCCAAGGAAATTGACCATAACAAGAACACTGAAAACTGTTTACAATCCTGTCAAGGGAAAATATAAGGAGCATTAGATCCTTCCATATGACTAAAAATTCATGATGAATGAAGCAAGGTTACCTAGATCACAGGTCACTCTAAAACGGGAACGGCTACACAGTACACTACTTCCTCCAATATGCAGTATGCTAGGCATAGGATCATGTGGGTCACTCCACTACATACGCTAGGCATATCCAATATTGTTTTATGTATGAATCAATATTGTAAGTTGAATATAAAATTATGAATTCTACCATTATAAATACCTCGCACATGGTATTGTATTATATGCATGCTATTGCATGCATCAGAATGTAAATTCCATGTTCTAGATAATAAATTTACATTAGAACTTAATCAATACTAAGAGCATAGAACCACAATTTCAGATGGATAGTCGCGATCCAGATGCACGATTCAGAATAGGAAATGTAAGGAGGTAGGTGATTTAGGTAACATCAAGGTGTTCCAAAACGGTAACGGTGGCCGTAACGGCCACCACCCTTGCCGTTATGATACAGGCCGTAACGGCCATAACGGCCGTTTTTTTAATCTTTTGAAAAAACTGTTACAGGACTGTTACGGGGCTGTTACGGTCCCCGTTACAGCCTGTTTTTTCTGTAACAGCCGTTTCAACCCCGTAACGTGTAATGGTTATGACCGTTACCGTTACGTAACCAATTTTGAATACCTTGGGTAACATGGGAACGAAGTGGAAAGCAAAGGGGTGACTGGAAAAAGACACGAAAGGGAAACAATCCCCAACAAGGCACTTGCAAATATGAACTCAAAACATTAACATGTTTCTGAAAATAATTGCAGGCCACCAACAAAAAGTTGAACCTACAACTATATATGACTACACACATGATAATAATAAGAAAACAACCATAGACCAGAGGAAGTCAGAGGCAAAAAGGCAACATTTCCAAATTTCCACAGTCGATTCTCAAAGTAACAATTTCATCTTTATACAAACCTGCAACATGGTCATGAGATTGGCTTGTTGTCTCTCCAGTTGTGCCAACTGCCTCTGGATAGCTAACCAGTTTCCTTTGTTATTCATGAATGAACCTTCAGAGTGACCCTCTGTTCTGGAGAAACCAGCACGAGCACCAGATAGGTCTCTCTGATTAATATCAATCCTGTCATCACCATCAAAAGCTCTTGTTTTGGGGTCTTTGCCCCTAAATATTCTTTGTTCTGTCCACTTATCCCGTGCATACTCATCTAAATCTTGCATTTTATTGTACACTCCTGCTCTTTTCTCGGTGCTGTGATAATTTACATTGACTGGTCCATGAATATCATTACCCTCACCACATGGCGCCCCATTGTTGTTCAAATTGTCAATAGAATCAGCATCATTTAATTCTGATTCTTCTTCGCCTTGTGAGTGAGAAGAGTGAAGACATCTACGGGGCACCACCACTTCTACAGGCAAATCACCTGAACCCCTTGTCTCAAGTTTTTGGAAGAATTCTGGATTCAGCTCTTTGTCGCTCAAGGCGGGTGCTCTCTTCTTCAATATGCCAACTGTTTTGTCTGACATGCTGCTACCCTTGACTCTGGAAAGAGAATCTGCATTAGGGGAAGAAGCACTGGATGGATCCTTCCCTGAGGACTCCAGTCGTCTCTCACAGGTATTTGACCTTTTGAGGCCTGATTTCTCTGCAGACTCAGTTGATTCTGAATCTTTGCCATCTGCAGTGTTATATATGAACCAAATCACAAACTCAAACGAAAAAAAAAAAAACCATAGTGAATTAAGGGACTTGATCGGGTGTTCGTGGTTCCTAAGGTCGACATAATATGCTGGTGCTATATCAGATTCATAGTTGAGGTAAGAGCAGGACCTTTCCATTCTTTTGTCAACCACGATCAAAACGTGGCAAAAGGCTAGTGTGGGTTGCAGTCTCAGCGCTACCCTAAAAATCAAGCTCACTAAGCAGGCTTGAGAAGCCCCTTCAACCATGATCCTGTGGTCCACCCAAATGCTACCTAGACAGATGTTTTTTAGAAGACAAATTTAATTGCACACTAACCACGAGACCCAGCTTTTGAGTCGTCTGAGACACCATCTCCTCCATTTCCTGAAATCTTCTTCCATAGCTGCAATGCCTCATTCATGCTATCTCTAACAGGTTTGACCTGAACAACAAAACCAATAAATTAATATATACTCCAAAAACAGAAGGACAAGCATGCTCCTCAACAAGAAGCAAATGTTCCAAAATTAAGCATATACTCTACACTCACAAATTTAGAAACTATATATTCATGAAATAAGTAAATCATTCCAAGCTTACTCAATCCAAGAAAGTAGAATCCATTACGGCACCTTATCAAAACGGCAACCCTCGAGTGCTGCTATTGTTGAAGCAGCTCCATCAGAAATCAAATGGCTTAAATGAGATGCCATCACATTCAACGTATCAGCAGCCGCTTTACGGGTAGCCCAGTCACTGCTCTCAAGACAACCATGAATGCTTGGCATCAAAGTTGGCAAACTCTGAGGTGAAATTGCTCCCACCTGCAAGGAAATCAAACTGTAAGACGATCTCGTTTTAGCTATCTCAATTAAATAATGAGCTACTTTTTTTTTTTTCTCTTCAGAAGTTCTAAAATAAGCACCATTCCATATGTTCACTGGGAGATGAGTTTTCTGGTATTTGTCAACAGTACAGTGGAAATTTTTGAAGCCATCAAAGGCTGGGATAGTATCAAATGTGTATAACTCAAATGAATGATATATAATATAATTCCATCAAAGTAACAAAATATGAAATAGCAGCTAAATCAAGATGCAAATTGATAGGAGATGTCAAAATGAACTCAGATAGGGTTATATATCACTCACTGCACCAGATGGCAGATCAGAAAGTGATCTGGCAAGATAAAGACAGAAAGTCTACCAATATTGCTGCTTTCGGATGCTCATCGAATTGAATTTCCATTTTTCTTTTTGAAAAAAAAAAAAACTTGGATTTTATTAAAAACAAAAACAAAACAGCTCCAAGCCGCCAAGGTGGCAGCCCAGCCACATCCCGAAAAAGAGAAAATTACATCCCCTGAGCTTATCCATGATGGAGGCCCACTTGATAATGAACATTCTACCCCTTTGGGAAACACCCTCTGCCGATTTACTTTCACCTCAAAAGCATCTAGCATTTCTTTCTTACCACACAGACCACCAAACAGCGAGGAAGGAAATTCTCCATAAAATCGTCCTTTCTTTTCCTAAGCTCACTCCGTGCCATGCTTTCAAGAGATCGTCTGCTGACGATGGAAAAGACCACATCACTTTGAAGCGAGATAAGATGTCTGTCCAAATTAAACCAATAAAATGGCAATGCACAAAGAGACAATCAACCGTTTCCTCATCCCCCGTACAGCATAAACAAATATTCAGAAGAATCATTGCTCCTTTTCAAAGGTTATCAACTGTCAAAACCTTCTTTCACCTACCAAGTACCAACCATCCGAAAGCCGCTATCTTAGGGGAACTTGATAATGCTAAACATGCTTTGTGTGCACCTCGTCCTTAATCATGGAATTTTTACTAAGAAAGGTGTAGAAGGATCGAACCAAAAAAACGCTTGATTTGTCAAGTCTCCAAAGCATACTATCTGAAAAGGAAGGATCCAGGACACAGAGATGAACATGGTGTGCCGTAAAGGCTGTTACGTAAAGGTAACGGTGGCAACCATTACCCATTACGGGGTCGTAACAGCCGTGACAGCCATTATGCAAAAAATGACCTATAACCGCCATTAACGGCCTGCTACACCCTCTGTAAAGGCCGTAGCAGCCTCGTAGTGGTCTGTTACGGGACAAATACGGGTTTTTTGGATTTCTTTTTTTCAACGTTACAGGGCAGATGTAGGTTTTTAGGGTTTTCTCTTTTAATAAATAAAAGAGAGACCGTAAAGCCATTACAACCCGTATCATAAAGGTAACGGTGCTGGCCGTTACGACCACCTTAACCGTTACAAAATTCCTTAGAGATGAATGTGATTCAGAAGGGCCACAAATTCTTCCACCTCCTCATCACAAAGATAACGCCTACATGGAGGGTCCCACACCACCTCCTCCCCTGCATAGGAGAAGCAATCTAAAACTACAATTGATGGATTCGAGGATAGACAGAAGATCCAAGGAAATTCTACTTTCAAAGGAGAATCTCATATACGTACATCTTCCCAAAAGTGAATTCTCTCTCCATTCCCAAAAGAGAACCTGATTCCTTCAATAAACGCTGACTTTACAGAAAGCACACCTTTCCACAAAGCTGAAGTTCTATAATAAGAGGAGTCCCTAGTCCACCATCCTTCCTGCGAGCACCCATGCATACTTTTGATAACCTCTTTCCAAAGTGCGCCCTATCTTCCTTCCCAAACCTCCAAAGCCATTTCCCGAGCAACGCCGAATTCATAGATTTGAGATCTTTAATGCTTGCCCCAACTTCTTTGTATGTCTTGCAAACATTGTTCCATCCACAAGGTAAAATTTCCTTTTTATCTTCCACCTCATGCCACAAGAAGTCGCGCCTTAACTTCTCAAGCCTAAAGAGCACTTAAAAATTGACACAAAATATAAGGAGAAGCTCGATACAACTGTGCCTTGATAAGCATGATGTGGCCACCATGAGAAAGATACCGACACTTCCATCTCACCAAATGCATTTCAAACCTTTCAACCACCTTATCCCGAAGGTGTTTCGTCAGCTTACCTATGCATAGAGGAAGGCCCACGAAAGTGGTTGGGAGCACCCCTACAGCACATCCAAAGATGTCCGCAAACTGTTTTATCTCCTCTTCCTCCATATGCACCCCGAACATCGTATTTTTCATAATATTAACCTTTAATCCCAAGACTGCCTCCAAGCAACGAACAATAGTTCTCAAGTTTTCCACCATAACCGGATCGGCGTCGCAGAATAATAAAGTATCACCCGCGAATTGAAGATGAGAAATTGGAGAAGCCATTCCTTCAACTTTAAAACCGGTAATAATGCCTTCCACCTACCATTTGTCAAGCATCCTCACCAGAGTCTCAACAATGATGATGAAAAGAGAAAAGGAAATAATGGGTCACCTTGCTGAAGGCCTTTAGAACTCCTAAATAAGCCTTTCAGAGATCCATTGAGCAAAACCACACCGATCCCACACATTCCCCTATCCACTTTCTCTATCTCACTCCAAACCCAAGGCGATGCAACATATATTTCAAAAAGCCCCAACAAACATGATCATACACCTTTTCTAGGTCCAATTTACAAGCAATGCCTTTACCTCTTGATCTGTGCATTTAAATCCAAACATCCGTGCACAATTAAAGCGCTATCAGGAATTTGGCGGCTTAGAATGAAAGCACTTTGATTATCGAAGATGATGCTCCCTAAAACCCCTCGCAACTGAGTCGTTGAGACTTTGGCCAAAAACTTATAAGGGCCTCCAATGAAGCTAATAGGCCCAAAGTCCTTTGATATCTTTGGGATTATGCAATAAAGGAAGCACCAAGGTCATTTGACAGCCTACCCCTCTCGAAGCATTCAACCATGAAGTCCATGACATGACATCCACTTTAACAATCTCCCAAAAAACTTGGTAAAACACCATTGGGTTCCCATCCAAATTGGGAGCTTTATCTCCTCCCAACGAATCCACGGCTCTTTTCACCTATTCCAATGAGAAAGGCGTTTCTAGAGAACATGCTTCATCAACCGAGAGACTCTTAAATTGTAGTAGTTCCAATCTCGCCCTATTCCTATCATCCCCTCATAGTAGGTCAAAATCGAAAGTAATTACCTCGTTCGCAAGGTGATTTTATCTTCAATCCGGTCCCCATTGACCAGTAAGTTGCTGATTTTGTTAATTCTAGCATGTGCGTTAGCGATACCATGAAAGAACTTTGTGTTTTTATCGCCTACTTTGATCCACACACTTCTCAAACCCTGTCGCCATCTAATTTCGTCTTCCAAAACCCTTGTCGAATATATCCGAGTGAGTTGTAATCTCTTCGCCTTATCTTTTAAAGATAGATCACCTTCTTCCGCCTTCAAATCAAGAGCTTGGAGATCTGAAAAAATGCTAGCCGTCTCCATCTCCCTCTTACCAAGTTTAGCCCTTTTCCAAGTTTTGATTGTCTTTGAGTAACTTGAGTTTCCAACAAAGCTTGAAGCACACAAACCCCTTTACATCAAATGCATTCCACCAATCTTTAACTAATTGAGAAAATCCCCCAACCTGTAGCTAAGAGAGCTCGAACCTTTAATGGTTTCGGACCACATTTTTCTTTGTCCATAGCAACCATCACTGGACAATGGTCAGAAATTGGCTTCAGGAGAGCGTGCTGATATATAAGAGGAAATTTTTTGATCCATTCTAGCAAAACTAGAAATCTATCCAATCCGGACATATGCGGACTCGATTGCCAGTTAGACCAGGTAAATTTACCACCTTGCATCAGAAGATTAATCAACTCATGCAAGTCAATCCAATCTGAGAAAGCCCTCATACCTACAATGACCCTGCCTCCATTTGATCTTTTAATAGAAAAACGAGAGATTAAAATCTCCCCCAATACACCATGGGCTGCAAAATTTGAATCTTGTCACCGTCAGCTCATCCTAGAACTCTTACCTTCTCTTTTCAAGATTCTGACCATATACAAATGTGAGGAGCCAACAAAAACCTGATGAAGACTCCAAAACCACAAAAACACCTCCCCACCACTCCAATTTAGACCAAGTTGACAAGTCTCACGCCGCCACCACACCCCTAGACATGCCCATTGCATTAATGGCTACCCAATATACATTCTTGGCATCCCACAAAGTATCTAGAAACTTTTTTCTCAAGTTTTGAACCCTCATTTCCTGAAAACACACTACCTGAACTTTACTCCTTTTACACACATCTTTTATTTGTCTTCTCTTCTACTTGGATCCCACTCCCCTCACTGATGCAGGTGCAGCTCCACACTGGGGTGGGGTGACCCACAAGGTGGGGTCTATGAAATGCAGAATGGCCACGGGGTGGGTCCCATTGTGGGACCTTAGTCGGTTTGCCTGGGAGGGCCTAGATAAAGGGTTATTTCGATGCTTCCCCAACAGCTTTAGAGCTTTTGGCGCGTTGGCCAGTACTCCTTGTATAAAATGGTATCAGAACGGGAGACCAATGTTTGAGTCTCCTTACCGATGTGACTGGAAGATGTAGGTGCATATCCACATTGGGGTGGGGTGGCCCACGAGGTGGGATTTGTGAGATGCAGAATGGCCATGGGGTGGGTCCCACTGTGGGACTTGTGAGATGCGGGGTAGCCCACGGGGAGATCTTGGTCGGTTTGCCTGAGAGGGCATAGATAAAGAGATATTCCGGTGCTTCCCCAATAACTCTGGAGCTTTTGGTGCGTTGGCTGGTACTTCCTGCATCACTCACATTCCATGATAATATCTTCATCTCGGAATGGATCTGCCCCTCTTCCCCTACCTAGACCTTGCAACTATCTCCCCTAAATTAAAAAGAAAAATTCAATGAAAGGCTTACCAGTTTCCTATTGCTCGTAGACATTCTAAGGGCTTTCTTAGGAGATCTTGAATAGCTCTTGACCCGACTACGAGCTTCAACAAATGGGAACAAAGCCATGATCTTCGGGACGGTTGTCGAATGAAAGCCCTATCAATCTTACCACATGACCCAAAGCATCCCTAATCCATTTCTTCTTTCTAAGAACCTCAACCAACTTAGCCCATTTCGGATCCGAGACGTCCTTTTGCGCCTAGAGACTTAACTCCACTGGATGAATCGAATCGTTCAGACCCACCATAACTTAGAGTGGCTCCACTTCTAGCACATATCTTCCTTTATCTTCCACGTTGGATTGACTCAAAGGTCTCAATCGTTGTCTTGAAAGAGGGTAACTAATGCTTGATATGAAGTTGCTTCCAGATCCGCCCTAGAGGAAGATGAAACCCAGTCGGATGTTGTATCTTGATCATTGGACAGAAAGGAAAAATCGTCGTCACAGCAATGATAGACATCCCATTCGAAAACCTCTGGAAATAGGGCTAGGTCTCTGTTGGATATAAGTAGGCTCTCCTCGCACAAGAGCGACTTAATTCGACAAGGCAATTGAGTTGAAAGGGGTAATGGGTTCACACGTCGGATAAGGTCTCGCGCGAATGGATCCACTACAAGACGACCACCCACCTCTTCTTCAATCTGCTCCATGATACGTGTCACTTCCTCCCAAGAAGAGGCATGCAAAGTATTAAAAGGAGGGGGATTCGCAGCTGACACTTCGGAAGCGAACACTCAATGTTGAACTGGAATCCCTCTACTACGTTCGAGATTCAAAATCTCCTAGCTTGGGGCATCTGAACCAGCAAGCTATGACCTAAACCTACAATCTGAACCAAAAAAGGCCCTCCCAACCTCTGAAATCTTGCCACCTCTCCCCACCAAACTTACACATGGCAAAATTTCAAAGGTAGCCTTAGTCGGCATTGCAGAGCCATTAATGCAAAGAGACTGCAGAGTCCTCTCCATCCGTGTGGAAGAAGGGTCGAGAAGCTCTTGCACAAGAAGCCACACGTCCTCCACCCGATCCCATGCTTCACAGGACCACAAATTCCCTACTTCATCGCTTTGATCCGTCCATATACCCTCCGCCAGAGAAGTGTGATCGCCATCTTCTACGACTCTATCTTCGACTCTGGATACAAGGATTTCAACTGAAACCTCCCCCATTTCTGTGACAATTTTCTCCAAAATCATATTCTTCCGATATCTACGAATGTGAACCCATCCCCATATAATCTTTGCTCTGAAGATTGTATTTAGGTCTACTTCAATGACCTCGCCTAGACCTTCTCCAATGGCCCGAAAAGTGTCCTCAAACCAGAGCTCGAGAGGGACCCCTATAATCCAAAACCAACACTCCTCCATCACAAAGGGTGAGAAATCCGACCATCTACGGATATCTATCATTAGGCCCCCAAATGAAACAACATTGAGAGATATGATTTTTTTAACCCTAACTATGAGTTCAGGGCTATCCATAGCTTGTCTTCCACAAGAGCTTTCATCAATACCTACTCATCTTCAATAGAGTAAAGTGGAAATGACATCCAATCCCACTAAAAGTTCACGATTAGGCCCCAAATAGCAATTGATATTGTTTCAGGTCCACCTTCAAACACAATAAATTGCAATCGAGGGTTTGATCACCATTATGAATTAAATGGTGACACCATATCTTTTTTTAGTTTCTTCCATATTCTTCCTATACAAAGGAAACCTATTATGTGCACTTCTTTTTGAGATGTTATGATTTAAAAGTGTGTATTAAGGTCTTTTTTAACAATCCATGAAGTTTCATTAAAAAATTCAACCATTTTCCCAATGTTTCCCCATGTTTCTCAAAAAGTGCGATAAATTACCCAATTCAAACGATATATCTCGTCCGATAACCGATACGTATATGTACCCAAGGATGCGATACGTAACACAATACCAATATTTCGAACACTGGACTAATCATGCAGTCACCATAGATCCATTCCACAACTAAAGGCCATAAACTAAAATATACACTCAAGAGCATTCAAAATTCAAAATTGGTGAAGGCATATTATAGCACACCTACTTTATGAATTCTAGAGGATTATATAATTTGATTAAATATATTTACATTCCCTCTGTAGAAATCACTATCAATTCAGGGGCGCTAGCGCGCAACAGCACCCATTTTATGTAATTTCATTTCGACCAGACAAAATGGGTATTTCTGACCTCTACGTAAATCTTCCAAGTGTATGTAATCAAGCTCTATAATCCTCCCAGCCAGTAAATTAAACCAAATCACCAAAACAAGCACATCATATACAAAACAAAAGGAAGAAACTAGTCATCATCTTCTTCTTCTTCTTCTCCCTATAAAAGACAAAAGTTCAAAGCAAAATATCTAGAGCATGTATGACCCAAATTATCCATATATATCGAATCAAGTTCCATAAATCTTTTAGAAATGCATGAATTTTACCCAAATTGCCAATATGGGAATGGTAATGTTTATATTTCATGGAGGAAAGATATACGGGTCACACCTGCGAGAGACTTGAAACAACCGACAGAACTGCGGCCTTGGCTAGAAAGTTCTGATTGTTCAGATACTTGCAGATCTTCGGGCAGAGCTTCTGGAACGCGGTGATGGGCGGCTCCCGCGCACAGTCCACCATCCTGGCCAAGCACATTGCGCACCCCGCTTGGACGGCCTTGCTCTGTTCAGTCATGGCCTCGAAGAGTGGCTTGACAAAGAGCGCAACAGCCTCGCCGTCGCCCTTGATATACTGGGAGGAGAGGGCGGCGATGGTATCGCGGCAGGCATCGCGCACAGCGGAGTCGGAGTCCTTGAGGCGGCGGACAATGTGGGCGAGGATCTTAGTGAGGTGGGAGGAGGTGGCGTCGGGGTGGGAGGTGGCAAGGAGGGCGAGGAGGCGGAGGGATTCCTTCTTGACGGCGGGGGGCTTGTCGGAAGAGGCGGAAGTGGGGTCGAAGAGGGAATTGAGAAGCATGGGGAGGGAGTCGGGGGTGAGGGAGAGGACGATGGATTCGAGGTCGGAGACGGCGATTTGGTAGGTGTCACGATCGGAGAGCTTGGAGAGGGCGGTGAGGATGCGGTTTTTGAGCTCGATCATGGCAAGGTGGGAGGAGAGAGAGGAGGAAGATGGAGTGGTGCTTTTGTTGAGGAAGGAGGTTGTGTTGGGTTGAAGTGGGATTGGTGGATTTGGAGGGTTTGGAGGGTTTGGTGGTGGACATTTCGACCGAGAGAGAGAGAGAGAGAGAGAGAGAGAGAGAGAGAGAGAGAGAGGTCTTATGTTGGGAAGGGGGAATGGCAATTCTGTAAATGTTGCAGAGAGAGATGGCATTGGAGAGAGAGAGAGAGAGAGAGAGAGAGAGAGAGAGGACTTATGTTGGGAAGGAGGAATGGCAATTCTGTAAATATGTTGCAGAGAGAGACGGCATTGGAGAGAGAGAGAGAGAGAGAGAGAGAGATGGGTGTGAAGATTTTAGAAATGGCTGTGAAGATTTTAGAAAGAGCAATGGAAGTGAGATCTAAGAGAGAGGAAATGAGATCTGAGAGAGAGAGAGAGAGAGAGAGAGAGGGAGAGAGGGAGTATTGAAACTGAAGAATTTGACACTTATCGGGTGGGGCAGACAAATGGACGGCGGATAATGGACGGGACTCGCGGACGCGAGCTGCCTACACCCTGCCCGCATGAAGTTCCGAAAATACGTGGGGCCCACCCAGATGTCGATGAGAAAGCCATCCCGTCCATCAGTTTCTCCGGCTCATGACTTGAATCCAGAAAAGAGCTACATCAAAAACTCAAGTCGACTACACTACACCAAACAGTAACGATGTAAATGGCCACCATTGAAACCGTACTGGACCCACCATGATGTTTATATATCATCCAGACCGTTCAAAAGGTCATTCTAACTAGAATGAACTGAAAACACAAAAATTAGCCTCATCCAAAACTTTCGTCCCCATAAAGATCTTAACGGTGGCCGTTCCATCTACACTGTTTTCTGTAGTGTGGTCCACTTTAGTTTTGGATCTGGATCATATTTTGGGATCATGAACGGGAGAAACTGATGGAAGGGATTGATTCTCACAGACATCTCAGCGGGCCCCACATAGCTTACGACTTCAAGTCCGCGACTCGCCTGTAATCCTGTGTTACAGTAATCCCAAGCCACCGTGATGTTTCAGTTATATCCGTCCATTTCGGTGACTCGTTTTAGTACACGAGGGAGATCAAACTCAAGTAGCCCGCGTCAAGAAATAGTGGGAACGGACCACTGGTAGAACCTTCGTGGGCCCCACCGTGATGTTTATATGCCATCTGAGTCGTTCATAACTTGATGCCCACCTGGATGAAGGGGGAACAGAAATATTAGTCTCATCCAATGCTTGCGTGCGCTCAGGAAGGTTTCAACGGTGCATGCCGTTTTCTTGTGGTGTGGCCCACTTGAGGTTTGGGTCTCCTTCATGTGTGGGCTTATGTGGTAAAGTGAGCTGGAGAAACGGATGGACGGAACGGATATAACAAAAACTTCATGGTGGAACTCACGGAGCTTGGAATTGCGGTCGTCGGCGGACTACATTACCCACTGTACACGTGCTACAGATGTGGCCGTCCGGGAGGTGGATCACCTGCAGCAACCGCCGCGGAGATATTCCTATTGCACGACGTGGCCCAAGCTCTGTGGGGCCCACATGATGTATATGTGTTATCCACGTGGTCCATCTGTTTTGCCAGCTCATTCTAGGGCATGAGCATGAAAATGTTGCAGATCAAAAGCTCAAGTGCACCACACCACAGAAAACAGTAGGGATTAAACACCAACCGTTGAGATAGCAATGGAAGTTTTGGATCAAGCTAGCTTATATTTGTATTTTTAGTTCATCTAAGTCCGTGTGACCTTATCAATGTGGGTGGGCCTCAAAAAGGTTTCAACGGTGGCCCTTCTCTTACTGTTTCCTGTTTTGTGGTTCACTTGAGCTTTTGTTGTGTATCATTTTTAGACTCAAGCTGGAAAAATAGATGGACGGCGCGGATAAAACACATACATCACGGTGGGCCCTACGGAGCTTGGGCCACGTCATGTCACACGATATTGATATGGTGGTGGAGCTTTGCAAAGCCCGCAGTGTCCGAGGGAACCCATCATAGTACCACCTCATGTCCCAAACGTGGCACACGTGTGAAAGATCTAAGACGGCCATCGAGTGGGCCCCACCATGGAGACCCCCTTGACTTTTAGTCCAGACCTGTTCACTTATCGGCTGAGCTACAATTACTAAACCAATTTTCTTCCAAGCCATTCTTTATTTGGGGCCAGCCTAATAGACGGCTTTGATCTCACACGCGTGTCCCACATTGGCACACGGACGACACAATGTCTCTCTTGTACACGCGTGTGAGCTAAGCAGACCACTTCAATGAGACTCGCTGCAGATGGCCCGTGCACAAAAATCCCAAGATCAGAAAATCCTAGCCATAGAATCTGGCTTTTTATTGGCTAGCTGATAACCGAATGATATCCTTTCATTCTCAAGGTTTCCTCGTTGCCAGCTATTGGCCGTTCGTTTGTTGTTTGTTGCATGTACCATTCATGGTATATCTCATAATATCAACGGTTTAGATCACTTAAACCATAGATTCCAGGGAGAAAAAAAAAATGAAAATGAGATGCAAGAGAAGCAACCATGTTTATAGGTGGGCAGCATCCGTCTCGATTCGTCGGATCTGACTCGACCTGAACTGAAAGCTAGGGTCAAGTCGGATCGAGTAGACCTACTTGGATTCAAAGCCTGACCGAGTTGTGTTTGGGTCACCTAGCAACTCGAGCCAATCTGATCCAAAATCCGATCCGATTTTGAATCAAGTATTATAAAGTCAAATTTTCTTTTTTGGTTTTTTTACCTTTATCCTTCATTTATCTGAACCCTAATCTTACTCGAGTCGGCGCCGCATCAAACTTGATCAAAATTTATGCCAGTCAGCAGCCCTGCACCCTATCTTCACCGATCCTCCTCGCCCATTCATCAGGTAGGTTAATTTTATATGTTTTTTTTGTGTTGATTCGAGCTTGGGACCTCGGGTGTAGCCGTGCAAGCTGTTGGTGGCCTGCTCTAGCTCGGGACCTCGGTTGTTGCCCACCTTGGATTCGAACGGACACGGATTAAGTACTGAACATGATGGTGGGTCCCGCCCTGGCTTGCTGGTAAACCGCACTTCATGGTGGGTCTCATCCTGACTCGCTGGTGGCCCGACCAATATCAAGACCTCGCTGGCTCAGCTGGTAGTCTGGCCGATCACTCAAATATATTTTAAATATGTAAAATTAGTTATTTATTAACTTATGAAAGATACCCTTAATTTTTTTTTCTTTAAAAAAAATTTAAAAAAAAAATTAAAAATTTTCCATATTAAAAAAATAAATAATAAATAAAATAAAAATTTTGATCGGACTCAGTTTCCCTTGCCAAGTCAGACCGGTTCGGGTCGGGTCAAGCCAGCCAAAAATCAGTTCAGATCGAGTCAGTCCTGCTAGATTCGGTTCTGAGTTGAATCGAGTTCAGGTCAAGTAATATGCAAAACTGGACCGAGTTGAGTTGGACCTAACTTGGTCTGACTCGACACGTTGCCCACCTCTAAATATGTTGGTGGGCTGCTCTGTTTGGAAATGGCTGTAACTCATCATCCTCACACGCTAACACTCGTGTAGGCTATCCAGACCATTCAAGTTGTGGTCCACTTGAACCGATCGTATCTCTAAAATCGTACTGATCAAGAAATTTTAACCACCATGTCGATGGCCATTTACAGATGTGAGTGGTCCAAATTGGAAGGAAAACAAATCATACGGTTAGTTTTAAGAATAAAAAATCATACGGTCATTATCCATCCACGGTTGGGCCAGCTGTTGACAGTTTGGATTACCATACAACCATTCCATGTACCATTTTTCTATATAGGCTGGATCTGTCATAAAGCTTTGTTAGCGTGCAAGCAACATGTGGGCCCCACCATGATGTGTCCATGACATGCAGTCTGTCCATCACGTGATCCCTTTCATATTCTCCTCGGCTTCAAAGATCTGACCGATCCTCTAGCTTCCAAAAAAAAAAAAAAAGTCTACCCAAACCTCGAGTGGGCCGCACCACTCAAAATCAGGGCCATGTCCTCTAAAATCACATGCCGTGGCCCATCTAAGTTTCAGAATGGCTTATTCTTAGGGTGCTCCTTCATAAGAAACAAAGCAACTTACTCCCTCCTAAATATCACTTGTGTTGTAGTTCACTCAAGTTTAAATATACATAAATTTTTGCATGATAAAGAGAATAGTAGTTGGATGGTATAAAAACATCACAGCTAGCTTAAGCAGAAATTTTAATAAGTCTACCCTCACAGCGCACCTAAAACAATTCAAAATTCTGACCGAGACCAACCCCAAGCCAGGTTCATTGACAAGCTTACTTTTTTTTCAACACTCGGTCAAGCGCTCGAGTATCCATAGGTGGTGAAATCGAACTACGGCGTGAGTGTGTGTGGGATGTGTGTTCATGTGTCGGAAAAAAAAAAAATAATAATAAAAAAAACAGAGAGAGAGAGAGAGAAGAAGCACACACACCCCACACAAACACGCCCTAGTGGGATTTCACCGCCTATGGGTACTTGAACCCTTGATAAGTGTTGAAACTCCTGAGAGTCTGCCATTGGGTTGAGCTTGTTGAACATGACGTGCTTGTTACTGTTCATGATAAGGTTTTGTTGCTGAGGCGGTGCCACTTTTGCATAGGGAGGCAATGACATCTCCTCTTTAAGGAGGCATTTGGCGCAAGGTATTAGATGAGACTAGGTGGAATAGAATTGCATTTGGTCACGTGCAATTCCATCCAACATTTGGAGAGGATGGGAAATGTTGGGATTGGGTGGGATGGAATTGTATTTAATCCATGGAATTGCATTTGGTCCCATACGAGATTTTTGTAGATTTTGAATTCTACTATATGTGGGCCCTACATTGATGTATGCGCTTATCCATGCCATCCATCCATATACACCGTTTATATGTGACATTTTGGTTATAAATGTGTACAAGTGAACAATATCCGTTGTGAATTTGGTCCGTTGATTACAATTCTATAGTCCACCAAACATGATTTTGCTTAATCCAATGTTTTCCCATAGCAAAATTTTTTATCCCAAACATGGATTGGATGGCTACAATACCATTGTATTTCCATATGTGCAATCATTGTTCAATAATGATGTTAATCCTATCTAATACAATTCAATACCATTCAATTCCACGAACCAAACACGCTTTAAAGAGACTTCTTCTCTTTCCTTTTGTATGGCTGTACCATTCTCTTTTCTTTTCTCTATCTTGTGTTTTTTTAGCGGTAAATTCTAATTTCTCTGGGACTTTGCTACTTGTTCTCTCTCCCCTTTGTGTGATTTATAAGGCCAAAAGAATGAGCGCATATGGATAGAGGTGTTCCCGTACCATTTTATGGGGCATTCCTTAGTGGAGAATTCTTATGTAGGAGAAGAGTGGGTGAGAAATAAATTCAAATATTTTAATATTTTTTTTATTTTATTGAATAAGAAAACTCTATATTATTATCTCGAGGAATGAATATATTGCCGTATGATGAATATTTATATGGCTCATCTTTTTCTTTTTTGTTTGACCATTTGGCATTTTGTTGTCTATTTTTTATTACAAAGTAGCTTAATTTATATCGATCATGTGCGAGTGTTTTTTCGTAACACTTACCCATGACATGACTTACTAAAAAATAACACACGTGTAATAGATGTAAGTCCTATGTGAAAAAGATAGCATAATTACTTTACAAGAAAACTTTTACTCCACATCTAATTAGTGCACATGTCACTTTTTATTTAATCATGTTAAGATATATTTCATTAAATTACAAGCATTTCACATTTGAGCTTATCCTACAATGCTTGTCATTTTCCGAAGACAAGATCCTTGTAACCCTTGGCTAGGTGCAATGAAAAATACTGTGCTCTGGCATCGAATGTGGGCCAGCAATGCTGAGGAAAGCCTCACATTTGGCATAAGACACCTTTGCTTTTCATGATGGGCCCCATATCTATGAGCACTTTAGTACTTTTTTTTATTGAGCCATATCAGGATTTATAAGTTCTTTTGGTTCGCATGTAGGGAGAGTACTGAGGAAAGGATGGATAATGAGTTACAGATGAAGTGACTAGACCAGCTTAAGGCCAAAATGGAATCTTGTCCATTTCGTATAAGAGTCTTCAGTGAAGATAAGGTGTACTGATTTTGGTAGGATGTCCATTATAGAGGATTTGTTTGGTAGTCCTCATGGCTATGTAAATTTCAGTATTATGGCCCTCTAAATTTCAGGATCCTACCTTGGCTACTTCCCGGTCGGTGCTTTGTGGGCCCCACCATGATGTATGTGTTTCATCCATTCCGTTCATCCATTTTTACAGATCAATCTAGAGCTTGATCCAAAAAATTAGAGGTATATAAATCTCAGGGGACCACACCACAGGAAAGCAATAGTGAATGGATATCCACCATTAAAATTCTCCTAAGACCCACTGTACTGTTTATTTCACATCCAATCTGTTGATTATGTCATACACGCCCAGATGAAGCTAAAAAAACAAATATCAGCTTGATCCAAAACTTTTATGCCCCCAAAAAGTTTTTAATGGTCGGCGCTCATTCAACACTGTTTCCTTTAATGTGGTCCACTTGAGATTGAGATGTACCTCATTTTTGGTCTTATACCATAAAATGATCTGAAAAAAATAGACGGACGGCATGGATGAAACACATACACCATGATGGGCCCCACAGAGCACCAACAGTAGCCAATCCGTTTCCAACATGGGGTTGTCAATTCGCCCAAGTGGCACCCCGCAATTCAATGATCTAGATTGCTCCATCTGTTGGACCCTACAGCTCATGTAAACCGTCCGTTCACCAAGTGGGCCCGATTTATATTTCGTTGTTGCCCGAAAATCAGGCAGGTTTGGTCTTCAGGGTCGCAATACTACTCAGTAATGAATGGATGGCCACCTTCAACGTACACCCACGGGCCACCTGATGAACGTCCATCTGATTTGGACAAAGGTAACTGCTGATGGGCCATCTGATGAACGGCCTAGATCTCAGCATCATGCACAAATACTGGGCAGAGATTAGGATTCGTGATCATACACGTGCTAGTAGTCATTTGATAACTAAGGTGAAGGGGCGTTATCCAGAGAGGATGAGAGGTTGTTTTGATGGGGTGGTGGGTTGTTTTAATTAATTAATTAATAATAATAATTATTATTATTATTATTTTTTAGGTCCAGAATCATGATTAAACGAGGGCCCACCCATGTAAGGGGGTGGATCACCTATCAGTGATATGAGCGGGCAGAACACGTGTCAGAGATCCAGGCCGTTTATCAGGTAGAGATCAACACACCTGTTGTACTTTTTTTTCTAACCGTACAAGTTTGACTAATTCTCAGCAGCGTACCAACATTATTTTTGGTCAGTGGGATTTCCACAGTGTGCCCTACCTGATGAATGGGCCAGATCTCCAACACGTGCCATATCTGCACGGACATCTGACACGTGCACAGGAGCGGCGCTCGTTGAACCACGATTCTCGAGGTGGTGCAATGTGAAATGTATTAAAGCGCGTCGTAAATTCGTGATTCGGTGAGGGGCCGCACATGGGAGAGAACTAAAACGTTTTCTAGATCTGGATCCTACGGAAAACATGTCAGAGATCCGAGCCATTCATCAGATGTTTCTCACTGTGAAAATACTATATGACTAATATCTGAGTTCTTATTTCTTCAAATCAGCCACACATTTACATTGAATCTGGACCGTTGGTCTCTACCGTTCATTTTTCTCGTGAAATTTTGACCTCTCTGACGAACAGGACAACACTATTTTTGGTCAATGAAATGTTAAAAGTTTATTCTACCCGTTGAACGGTCCTGATTTCTGACACGTGTTTATAAATGTCGGATCTCCGACATCTTCCGCTCCGCATGCGAGCTCACATTATTCACATGAACTGGAGCTACAACCGTTACAAACTTCACATGCAGAGGTTGTCTTTGTCAACGTAACCGAAATTTGAGGGTTTTTTATCTCCACACGCACCCAATCTACACGCAGCACGTATGAAAAATCTAACATGTGTGTGGAAAATCCGAGTTGTGCATAAGGTGTCTCATACCTTGAAGATGAATATACACTAAATCCAAGATGGTCCACTCATCGGGTGGGCATCCTATAGACGGAAAGAATGGATGGTTTAAAACACTTGCCAACGGTCCAGATTAAGATACACGTGAGGCCTGCTTTATTAATGGGCCTTCGTGATTTTTGCTAACAATCCTGTTTATGATGGGCCTACCTCGTGCACTGCTCACATGTCCAAGCCAATTTCCAGGCTGTCACGTGTGGTGCGTGTAAAGGTTGTGCAGCGAAGTGTGCGTGTGGGCAACAAACCAACCTTGTGGAGAAAGGATTTAAAATTTTGAACGGTAATTTTTTCCCATAGACCCGACGGAGCACCCACGTTTTTATTTCGACTCAAACAAAACCTACTTACGAAGATAGACTTCTAACTGTACGGACAAATCCCTATAGACAAAAATAAAGACAAAAAAACCCTCACATTTTTCAGCTGCTTCACCTGAGACCAAGGGTATTTTTGTCACGTCCGAAAAAAGACATAGTACGGAAGAGTCTACCCTGCTAATTTTTTCAAATTTTGAACCGTCTTTGATAAAAGGCGCGTAACTCGGTGGAGCACGCTAAGGGCCTGTTTGATTTTCACCGTTTCACTGGGGAATGGTAAATCCCCTGGAAATGGGTGATTATTACCGTTTCACCTTTTTGGATATTAGTGGGAATTTCATTTCTTAGAAACCGGTTCAAAAGTTTCGGTAATCATTTTAGGACCTCATCTTGATGTATATGATATATCTGTTCTGTCCATCCATTTTATTACAACATTTTGAGATATGAGAAGAAAAATGAGTTAGATCCAACACTCAATTGACCCAAACCAAAAGAAACAATGGCCCCATGAAGTTTTTAACGGTAAGTATTTAATTCACATTTTTCTATGGTGTGGACCACTTGAGCTTTGGATATGCCTCATTTTTTAGCTTATATCATAAATCCATATGATATAATGGGTGAACGGTGTAGATATATGATATGCATCATGGTGAGACACACAAATAATTTCCATTTTTACGTTGAAAAAAGTAAGTCGCCCAATCAACTATGGGAAACGTGCAGCACTTCACTACATTTCCCTGAGAAGTAATAAATGCCAGGGGAAAATGCATTTCCAACGAATTCGCTAAAACAAACAGGCCCTAAATGGTAGTCGAGGATGTCCATTGTAAATGGGGTCCACTGTTATTATTTAACCATTCATCCGTTTGGGCCTCAGCATGGACAACCTACATTAAGAGAAGAATCCTACCAATTAGATGAACTAATAAACCCATATTGGCTTAGAAAATTCAGTTCAAATTATAGTCTTATTAATACTCTGGCCACATGGAGGCTTGAAACACATGCACTTAAAAATGATTTGCAAGGCATGTATTAACTCAAATTGAAGTGGCCAAACTGTGTAAAACAATGTAAGTTATAGGCCAAATACTCTTTCATTGATGGATACTTTTTTTTTTTTTTTTTTTTTTTGAATTAAGACCATTGGATTATTTATTCATTTTTTACTTATTAACCATCCATTTTATGTTTTTAGATGATGGGAAAAACTACCGTGAGGTTGAGCAGTGATTTATGTCGGGTATCCACCTCATCAATTAGATGCACCCTTCATTTAAGTCATCAATTCGTGATGTGTGGTTGAGTGTGGATGACCGTCCATTAAATCCTTCATAATCATTTTCGGTACCCATTGAGATGTGGTTTAGACATTAAGCCCAATCATTATGTGTGTCCCACTTGGATGGGTGGTCTCATCAAGTTTTAGGCATACGCAAAACTAAAGCGAGCCCCACTAAGGGCCTATTTGATTTTTCACTTGGAAACGGTAAATACCCTGGAAATGGATGATTATTACCGTTTCACCCGTTTGAATATTTATGGGAATTTCATTCTTGGAAACCGGTTCAAAAGAAAGTAGTTTAAATTGTTGGACCCCATCTTGATGTATATGACATATCTGTTCCGTCCATCCATTTTATCACAACATTTTGAGATATAAGATAAAAAAGGAGATAGATCCAACACTCAACTGGCCCATACCAAAAGAAACAGTGGGCCCCAAGAAGTTTTTAACGATAAGTATTTGATTCACATTTTTCTATGGCGTGGTCTACTTGAGCTTTAGATATGCCTCATTTTTTTAGCTTATATAATAAATTCATCTGACATAATGGATGAATGGTATAGATATATGATATGCATCATGGTGGGACCCATAAATATTTTACAGTATTTGTCATTTTTACACTGAAAAAGTAGGCCGTCAAATCAATTATGGAGAAGAGTGCGGCAATTATGGATAGAAATAATTATTACCATTTACAAGGGCATTTCCCAAGGAATTAGAAAATCAAACACGCCCTAAGCATCTTTAAATGCTTTAGGTTAATTTCATACCCTTTTAAATGGTGTGACCCACTTGAGTTCAAATGCACCAATATTTGGGATATCCCATGTGTTAGATCTTGATGTGGAATAGATGTATGATCCATCGTGTATTGGATAATAATGATCAATGAAGAAGATGGCTTACCTATCTGTGTCGCCATTGCTTGTATAATTGAAATGCGCAAATATTTTTCTCCTTACACCCCTTAAAGAAGTCACAAGGTGATTGAGCTTTTGTCAGTGGTGATGAATTGGGGATCCAACTCTCATTTATACTCATGAGTGCAAAGGAGATTGAAACTCATTAAAACTCCTATCCCAAAAAGGCTCCACACAGATAGATAATCTCAATTCCTCTAATATATTGCGCGCCTATCACAATAATATTATAACACCCCTTACGAACTTATGAATGTATCACAACTTAGTAGGGCCCATTGGTGCACCCGATTACACTATCCAACCTTTAGGTAAATGTAAAGATTCTTACACCATGACTTAAAGGGGGACCCACCAAATGCATTAGGGATGTCCAACAAGATCATAGCGGGGCCCATAGATCTCGACCTCATGGTGCCATTTCCTTTTGAAAGCATAATTTCTAGGTCTGATGCATGTAATTTTGGACACTTCAGTTTGAATTACTTACACTCTAACTGTTTGCATATCTTTCTTTATTAAAAAAGCTAATCACTTGTTAGGGTGGGCCCCGCATACGGTTGAGGTAGTGCGGACTACTATTTCAGGTAAACCCATGGACTACTATGATAATCTTAGTCTAATGATTTCAACAAATCTTTTACATCAAGGGCGCGGAATGTGATGCAATTTGCTACCAACTCTGTCTACTTCAGCTTTTAAACTTTCAAATTTTGGATCTTAAGGCGCAGGTTTGATTACAATGATAGTTTACCATTCTTTTATAATTTCAAATTGACATCCACAGTAGACCACGTGGCATGTTACTGCGCTCCAGACCTTCCCAATCCTGCATCGGTTGCTGGAAATTAGCTCTGATCAAACAACCTAGGCCATCTAAATTCGCTCATTGGATCTGAACCATTTGCCATTTGTTTTTAGTTGTCCATCTGATAGCAACCAATTAGACGGTCAGGATTATTTGTGAATTTTGAATCATGCACCGTTGGCAATGAGCCATACGATTTGCGCAGTCTGGATGAAGTGGATATACGGCACATGTAGAGTGATTAGACGTATAAATAAATGGTGGTGAACTGAGATGGGGTTTGGGTACTACACGCCAGTACGTGGCTTGGAACGGCCAGGGGCTCTGAGGGGCCACCGTGATGTATGGGGTTTATCCCTACCATTCATTCATTTTTCCATATAATTTTAGGGTACAGGCCCAAAAATGAGTCAGTTCCAAGGCTCAAGTGGACCACACCACATGAAGTAGCAATGATAATGACACCTACCATCGAAACATTTCTGTTCATAAGGTCACATAGACCTAGATGAAGGGAAAATACAAATATCAACTTGATCCAAAACTTCTATGTCCCCAAAAAGGTTCAACGGTAGATGT
Source organism: Magnolia officinalis (assembly GCA_021015155.1). NCBI lineage: Eukaryota > Viridiplantae > Streptophyta > Magnoliopsida > Magnoliales > Magnoliaceae > Magnolia > Magnolia officinalis. Next base: position 8,688,380 of record JAJHSJ010000002.1, on the reverse strand, counting down.
TTAATCCCCATTGTGTGGTCCACTTGATTCTTGGAAATGACTCATTTTTTATCTTATATCTTAAAATAATATAAAAAATGGATGGATGGTGTGGATAAAACCCGTACATCATGATGGCCCCTCAGAGCCCCTGTCCGTTCTTACGTAGGGACACTCGGTCCGTCCTGTGATATCCCATTGAAAGTAGGGATAAATGCAACTTCCCTTCTTCCTTTGATTCTGAATTATTGCAGACGCTTTCTCTTGAAAAAGTAGATGAATCTGCACCAGATGACAGAGATACATTGTTTTCAACAGTTAATTTCATCTTAAAGGCTTAACATTGAATATAAATTGCATCAAGCTTATTAATTTATTAATATTGGATTCTCGGAAAATCAATATGATCTAATCATTATGTGGGCCTTATTATATAAAATATTGGACTACCACCCAAAAACATCTAAATTCCTATGGTAGGCCACCTGATCATGATTTAATATATAGTCCGATACTCTTAGGTATCATCCGTTACAACCAATATTATCCATGAATGATACAACTATATCAACCTATATCAGCCCCAACCATGGCTTGATCAATTTGATTTTTGGGATGTCTTATTTTCATGATTAAGTGACCAAAATGAGAGGATGGATGACATGCACACAATACGGTGGGCCACAGCTCTATGACTAGCTTTCCATGAGACGGGTGAAGTAGCATATTACTCTAGTTGTAAATACACAGTGAGATAAACATACAATGAATATGTGAATTAGGGGAGCTGATTAGGTACGACTTGGAGGCACCCAAGACGGTGCGGTCCTTATTGTGGGGCCCACCTTGATGTATGTTTTCTATATCCACACCATCCATCAGTTTTGCCAGAGCATTTTAGGGCATGAGCTCAAAAATGAAGAAATTCAAATCTCAAGTGGACCATACCATAAGAAACTGTAGTGATTGACTATTATAAAACTTTTGTGGGCCACAAAAGATTTATATTAAAGCTGATATTTGTTTTTTTTTTTCCCTTAATCCAGGTTTGAGTGACCTTACCAAGAGGTTGATGGCAAATAAACATTACGGTGGCCCTAGGAAGTTTTTAATGGTGGGAAGTTGAATCAATGCTGTTTCTTAATATATGGCTCACCTTAGATTTGGATCTGCTTCATTTTCTGTCTATATGTATCCAAGTGGGTCCCACGGTAATAGCCTCACCTAATCTACTCCCGTGAAATAAGGGGAGTCATTTATAAAAAGGGAAATGGAAGAAAGGTATTTACAAATGCCAGGGAAGAGAGGGTAGGTACTAGGTACTTATACCTGTCTTTGCAAGGTGACAGATATATGCTTGGCAGTGGTCGGTGGGCCCTAGCTGGCAAAATTAAAAGAAAATCCAGTGCCATGGTATCATAGAAATTACTTTTATTCATGGACACTAGGTTGTTGAAAAAGGACTTGGATATTTTTCATTCTTAGCCGTCCAATAAATGTCTACAATTCAAATGATCAAATATAAGTGTGATTATTTGTTCACAATGCATCTAAAGCGGTGTCATATTATGACTAGATTGATTTGACTCAGTAATTGTATTGTTGACATCACCAAGTTCTGTGGACTCGTGTTATATCCACACCGTCCATCCATTTTGCGATATCTTTTTAGGGCATGAGCCAAAAACTAGGCGGATCCGAATCTTAAGTGGACCACACCCTAGAAAAACAGTGGGAACCATGATCCTCACCATTGAAACCTTCCTAGGACCAACCATAATATCTATTTGTTATCCAACTTGTTCATAAAGTCACACATAGTTGGATGAACGGACAAAAATATTAACTTGACCCAATAAATTCTCAGTAGTATGCATTTAATCCCCACTACTTTTTTATGTTGGGGTCAGCTTAAGCTCTAAATATATCTCATTTTTAGCCCATTCTCTAAAATAATATCGCAAAGTAGATGGACGGTGTGGATATAATACATACATCATGATGGGGTCCATATAGGGGTGTACACGAACCGAGTTAGCTCGGTTAACTCATGCAACTCGACTCGAAAAAGCTTGATTCGACTCGGTTCGAAGCTGAGTTTGAGCCTAGTCAAGCTGATTTTTTAGCTCCAAAAAATTTTGAATCGAGTTCGAGTTTGCCCAAGCTTGACTTGACTTGGATCGAACCCCAACTTGAACCGAACTTGGATCAAACTAGTTCGGTGACTTGGTTACTTTGATATTGATGTTGCTCATCAAGTGTTTGATGAAATGACTCAACGAAGTGTCAGCTAGTGACAAGGAATGTATGTATATGAGACAAATACCATTTTTCCTTGATTTTGATGTTGCCTATAAGGTGTTTGATGAAATACTTGTAAACAGCTGCTACTATTTTACATACAGTGAAAAATTGAAAGTGCGTTGCATGTGTTCGTGAAAATGTTGCAAAGGCTTTGTGACGCCCCGTCACTATGGTCACATGTGGGCGGGCACACATGTGGGCGGGCCCCAAGATGGCTGACAGGCTACTGTGTGGCTGACAGGCTACTGTGCACACAGTGAAAGGTGAAGCTTTATCCCACATCGGAAGTGCCGTCTGAAGTTGTGGTGGTTATATGTAGAGTTGCCACTCTATACTGTATGAGGCCTTTTGGGGGAGTCTCCCAAGAACAAAACCGTGCGGGCTGTGCCCAGAGTGGACAATATCATACAGTGTGGGCGTGGGCTGTTACAAATGGTATCAGAGTCGAGGACGGCTCTGCCCTCGGTGGGGGATATTGTGACGCCCCGTCATTGTGGTCACATGTGGGCGGGCCCCAAGATGGCTGGCAGGCTACTGTGTGGCTGGCAGGCTACTGTGCACACAGTGAAAGGTGAAGCTTTATCCCACATCGGAAGTGTCGTCTGAAGTTGTGGTGGTTATATGTAGAGTTGCCACTCTATACTGTATGAGGCCTTTTGAGGGAGTCTCCCAAGAACAAAACCGTGCGGGCTGTGCCCAGAGCGGACAATATCATACAGTGTGGGCGTGGGCTGTTACAGGCTTGATTTTGGCTCGAACTCAGTTCGAATTGGCCCGAACTGCTGATCGAACCGTGCCGAGCTAGCCAATCAGGCGAGGACCAAGCCAAATGTTCACAACCCCAAGTGTAGGGTTGTGATGTAGTAATAATTTCGGCAAGACCGAGGTCGAATCCACAGAGACCGAACCTTGTATGTATTTTGAAAGTAACTAGAACGTAGAACTAGACGAAGATGTAATCTAAATCAGAAAAATGTAGGAGTGAATTATTAAAAACTTGTAAAATTCAAAGGTGGAAAACTAGGGTTTCCAAGGATCCACTTGTAGAGATCAGGGAGATTTATGCTTGATTCACGAACACGACTGGAATCAAAGTCCTATCTTCATCCAGTTGGAAAATATATCATTAAAATCAAATTATGAACTTCCTTTGATTCAATTTTCAAGAGATGAGAGGCATGAGGATTAGAATTGATTTCATCACAAAACCATGCCTATGAGACAAAACAAACAACAGAATTTAACCAATCCACATCCAATCTAAGGGAGTTATGAACGTTAGGAAGGGTTCCATCATCCAACCATGTCCATGAGACGATGGTAAGCAACAGGGTTCCCACGTTCACAATCCCTACAGTGAAAAGAACATACTCAAAGCTATCGCAGATCTATTATAATTTAAGTCACAACAAACCATTAAAAACTATAAATATTTCTTATAATCAAACAATAATCAAAGTCAGTTCAACGTAAACATGAATCAAAGCCGTAGAAAGCAACCCATCACGCTACAAGCTTCACCTCTTAGCCCTAGCTAAGAGGTTTAGCCAACTATGATTATGATTAACCAAAAGCTCAAAAAAACATCCAAGGAAAAGAAAGAAAAACAAGTAAGAAAAGGAGAAGGAGAATCCTAACGTCGGCCACGATCTCTCTCTCTCTCTCTCTCTCTCTCTATCTCTCTCTCTTCTCTTCTTCTTTTTATAGCATGAAGGGCGGTGGCTGGAAGGCTGCTGGAGTCGGTGGGATCGTGCGTAAGGAGTTACGCACCTTGCGCAGCGAAACAATTAACGCAAAACAGTCTTGTGTTTGCGGCTGGATTTTCGGGATAATGAACGTCCTTGGCTTGGATCTAGCTTCATGGTTAGGGTCGGCCTGGGCTTGTGCTCCACCTGAACGATCCGAATCATGCATCCGAACAAAGGTGGTGGGCCACAACGTCTCAGAACTTTCGGTCACTGGACATGCGCACGTTTCTTGCGCTGTGATGATCGGTGGGCCCCATAGTGATGTTTTCGGAGAAATACACCCCGTCCATTAAATTTGCGGCAAAATTTCAGTTAGGAATGGACGATTTTGCTTGAGTTTGGTGCGGCCCACTGTATCAAATCTTCCCGCCATTCATTCTGCGTTTGACGGCGATCTTCGTGTGTACACGCGCATGAGACCAATAAGTTAACATGAGTACGGTCGTGGCCACCCTCGGATCGAATGAACGGTTTAGATTGTGCATTGGATCAACGGTGGTGGGACACCGAGCATTTCAGCGGACGTACGTCCGTCATCTGTTGCGTAAACGCGATCCGGGTCGGGTCAGCAGTCATTTGACCGGGATTTCGATCCGGTGCGGCGCGAGTGTGCACTGGTTGTGCACACTCACCCCTTCATGTGGGGTCCATTGTGATGTTCGTGAGAAATCCATTCCGTCCATCCCTTTTCTCATTTAATTTAAGGGGTTGAGGCCAAAATTGAAGCATATCCAGATGTCATGTGGGCCCCAAATCAGTGTTTTATGGGCTGATCTGTCATTGAGCCACTTCCAAAAAGATCCAATGACTGAATTTCGACGTGAACGGTTAATTTATGATCCTCAGGCCAGATATAAAGTTTCGAGCAAAACGGATGATAGGAACCCTGTGATCGCCTCTTTATCGTCAATTACCTGATTTTCTCAGATTTTTGGTGTGTGAATTCTTCGATCTTGGTCCCCTAAGATTCGTCCATTGCCTTGGTAATTCTGGAGCGTCAAATCCATGCATTTAGCACACTTTTTCAATCTAAACTCCTAAATTCAACTTGCAACACAAACACGATTAGAATAGAGCGTTAAACATTATCATGTACGTAAAACTAAGTAATAACTGGGGTCTAATATACAATATTTGACCCTCAACACCGAGCCGAGTTCAAGATGGGGTCAACGGGTGGCCGAGCTGAGTCGAGCTAAGGCCAGCTCGACTCAATTCAACTAGGTGTACACCCCTAGGTCCATAGAACTTGGCGACATCAACACACCACTAAGATCAGTTGCACAATCTACTTCTCTATTAATGGTGGCAACTAGCCAGGCACCTAATAATCTTTACTTGGCTTTGGGTTGTGCTTGGACGTGGACCTAATAGTCTTGACTTGGCTTGGTCTGACATCAGGACCATGGGTCAACTAATTTACAACGAGGCTTAGGCTCAAGTCATTTTAGCCTGACCTTGCTCAACCTAACCTTACTTTCAGTTTATGTGTTGTATCCTACAAATATATTATTCTAATCCTTAAATTGAGTATTTATCTTGAATGTAAATTATCAGTGTTATTGGTCTAAAATGTCAAGTTCTTTTTATATGTGTGGCCCACTTGATCAATGGATTGATAGGAACATTTAACTTTAAAAAGGGGATTTTATCAATTTTTGAGCTAAGCGGACCAGCCAGCCCAATCAAACCAGTCCACTGCCAGCAATTTCTAACCGTGAACACATCCTTCTTTATTAGAAAGGCAATACACGCTGGATTTCACTTATTAAGGTAGCCCCCACATAGTGGGGACTACTATTTCAGGTAAACCCATGGAGTACTGAACCAGCCCTAATCTAATCATTACAACAAATCTTTTACATTACGGGTAGGAATGTGATGCAATTTGCCACCAAATCCATGTTCTTTCACCTTTAAAACTTTGAAATTTTGGATGTAAATCTAGCTGACTATACTGATAGTTTGCCATTCTTTTATAGTTTCAAATTCTCCTGCACAATACACCACGTGGCATGTTACCACAATCCGGACCTTTCAAATCTTGCGTTGGTTGTGGATGGTAGGTTGCCGGAAATTCATTTTGATCAAACAACCTAGCCATCTAAATTCGATCGTTAAATCTGAACCGTTTACCATTTTGTTTTAAATTCTCCATCTGATGGCCACCAATTAGACGGTCAAGATCGTTTGGCTAATCTGAATTTTGAATCATGCACCATGCACGATGAGCCGTACGATTTGCACAGTCTGGATTGAAGTGGATGTATGCCACATGTATAGTGTGATTAGACGCATAGCTTAAAAATGGTGGTGAATGCCACCCACGCAAACAGAGAGAGAATCTTATCCATAGGAAAGTGGGGGACGCGGTTTGGCAGGTGACCCCAACACCATCCAGTGGTGGGTGTCAAAGCTCCGTGGCCCCACCATGATGTATGTGTTTTATCCAAGCCGTCCATTCATTTTGCTAGCTCATTTTAGGGCACGGAGCCAAAAACTAGGCAGATACAAATCTCAAGTGGACCACACGACAGGAAACAATGAGGATTGGACACTTACTGTTGAAAACTTCTTGAGGCCCACTGAAATGTTTATTTTCCATCCAACCTGTTCATAAATTCAAATAACCCTGGATGAATGGAAAATACAAATATCATTTTGATTCAAAAATTCTGTGGCCCCCAAGAAGTTTTCAATATTAGGCATTCAATCCAATGTTATTTCCTATGGTGTGGTCTACTTGAGCTTTAGATGTGCCTTATTTTTAGGTACATCACTTAAATTAGCTGACAAAATGAATTAACGGTGTGGATAAAACACATACATTGAGGCTTACATAGCTTTGACACCAACTAGCTAGCTGATGATGGGTCACCAGCCTGTCCATGAATGAAAGTTTGATTTTGGATAACTGCAAATGCCTACTTACAGAGTGGTTAGATTAATCTGTACCAAATGACAACAATACCATTGTTTTGAAGAGTTAGTTTTGCCTGAATGAAAGACTCACTACTCCCTATCACATAAAAAATTATATTCAATTTATCTAATAGGGTTACTTTTCTATAAATATTGGGCTCTCAAAAAATCAAGATAATCCAATCATTATGGGGGCCATACAATGAAAACAATGGATAACCACTTCAAATGATGGGCCTGTTTGGAACGTACAATTGGGTGAGATTAGGTGGTATGGAATTGCATTTGATCCAATGTAAATTCCATCTAACATTTGAAAATGATGAGAAGTACAGGATTCTTTCGCGTATTATATCATCTAGTCTAACTCTAATGGGAGATATGGTGGGATTTCTTATACATTTTTAAATCCTGAACATTTGTGAGTCACTCATCTATGCATGTGTTTTATCCACGCTCTCTATTTATATACAACATTAATTATGAAATTTGGTCCATTGATTATAATTGTATGGTCCACCAAATGTAGGTTTCGTTTCATACAATGTTTTTAAGAAGAAGAATTTGATCCCAAACGTGAAATTGGATGCCTAAAATAATGCAATTTAATGCCATTTAATCCAGCGTTCTAGAGAAATCCTAAGTTCATGTGGTAGGCCACCACCAGATCGCAATTTGATATATCGTTCGATATTGCATGCTAATATTGTCCATGAATGATACAATTATATCGACCAGTAACAGCTAGAACATGCCAGACATGGGGTGACATGTGGCCCTGTATTAGAGTTGGACGACTCTATATAACAAAGCTAATTTACAAACCATGCACCTGATGGTTGGATCAACTTAATTTTTGGGGTGTATTACTTTCATGGTTAGATGACCATACTAAGAGGGTTGTATAAGACACTCGTAATAGACCCATGAGATAGGGGTAAAATAATCAATTACTCAAGAGTAATTAAATAGTAGAAGAAACATACCATGAATGTGTAAAATAAGGCGAGGCATCTATAAAAAGTGAAAATGGAAGTGAGGTATTTGCAATTGCCACAAAGAGAGCAACCTGCCTCACCCAAGACGGTGCGACCCTTACTGTGGGGCCCACCTTGATGTATGTAATCTATATTCACATTGTCCATCTAATTTTGTAGATCATTTTAGGGCATGATCCCAAAAATGAAGCAAATCCAATTCTCAAGTAGACCATATCATAGGAAACAATGGTGATTGGCCATTCATTTAGGTTCGCGATCTTATCAATATGTTGAACATTATAGTGGGCCTTAGGAAGTTTTTAACGGTTAGCATTCAATCACTTAAGATTCGAATCTTCTTAATTTTTGGGCTACATGTCATAAAATGACTTGGCAAAATGGATGGATGCATGAATATAGAATACATACATCAAGGTAGGCCTAAAAGTAAGTGCTGTCATGGGGTCCTAGCTGGCAAAATTAAAAGAAAATAAAGCAGGGCCAGTTTTTCATAGACACTAGTTAGCCGAAAAAGGGCAGTAGAATATTTTTCATTTTTAATTGTCCAATAAGGACTGGTTTGGATACCACCAAATATGTTACTTTTGTTACTTACAATAGTAAATAAGTGACTTATTTCAGATAAGTGGGTTTGGTTTACAATTAATTATAAGTAATTTTTTTACTTGAAAGTACATAATCACTTCGGTAAATTATTTTAGCTTTTATACTTTCCGCAAGTTGCTGAAGGGAGGCACCGGTGGATACCAAAGAGAGGGGAAAGCTGATAAATCTATTGTTTGCTAAACATACTTATCTTCTTAATAAGTAGAAATTAATATAAGTTACTTATGTAATAAGTAGCTTATCTTAAATAACTTACTGTCCAAATGTCTCATAATTGTCCACATCTGTAAGTGAAATGATCAAATAAATCTCTTTTTTTCTTCCCTTTCTTTTCACAATGCATTAATTAAACCCGTCTCATTGTCTGGCTAGATTGATTTGAACTAGTGGTTAGCCAGACTGAGCTTGACGTGGCTTTGGACTGGGCATGGACCAACTAGCTTGGCTTATGGTCTGAGCTTCATGCATGGTCCGACTAATTCGCAGGTGAGGCTTGGGCTCAAGTCATTTTAGCCTAACCTTGCCCTGATTGTATAGTAGTGTCATTGGTCTAAAATGTTTATTTCTTTGTGAATGTGTGGCCCAGTTGATCAATGGACTGATGGGAATATTCAGATGAGCCGACCCAATCAAACCTGGTCCATTGACACCTCTACCACCTATCCAATTTCTAAGTGCCTGCGTATCATCCATCTCATCCGGTAGAGTATTAAAGTTTTTTGTCTTTCACTTTAAAATATTTGCTTCAATACATCTGGAATTATTGTAATGTGATATGTCAGAACTTTGGCCTTTGAATCTGGACCATCGAAATTGGTCATATGATGAAACTTAACAGGTATGACGGATAAGCAACTAACAAAATCTTTAAACAATTATTTCAACCATTCAAAAATTGGGTCTTTTGCTTTGAAAATGGACAGTCACTATAACTGTTTGGATAATCCATACGGTTGAAATCTTCGATTTGATCCCTCTTTTTTTGGCATCCTCATTGAGGGGGAGCCTTATCACATGAATGGTTTGGATCACTGAGAAAAGAATCTAATTGAAGAGATTAGATCCCAACACATCACGTTGTAATAAGATCAGTAGGAATGTATTGGAGCAAACCTCTCACTTTTATACCTTAGAGCACACGCCATGCCTGAGATACTTGAGCAGGTGGGACATACTCATATAATAGGATTCGATCAGGCCCAGTTACATTGAGTAAGTTTTGTCAAGTTATGATGTGGCCCCATTTTATTGGCCAGTCGAATATGATCCCCCAGGTAAAAGATGCGGATTTCCTGCCAAAGAATTTGCAGGAAGTTCCTGCGCTGTAATGTCAGGTGGACGTGGGGCCATCATAATATTTGCGAGAAATCTACCCCGTCCATCCATTTTTCCAGATAATTTTAGGACATGAGATAAAAAATCAGGTTGATACAAAACTCAAGCCGGCCATACGAGAGGGAAAACTTAAGGAAGAGTTTTTTTTTTTTTTTTTTTTTTTTTTTTTTTTTTTTTTTTTTTTTTTTGTAAATTAATTTTTATACACGCGCACACATACCGTAGTGGGATTTCACCACTTATGGGTACTCAAACCCTTTACCAGGTGTTGAAAGTTGAAACTCCTAAGAGTCTACCATCAGAGCAAGGACTCAACTTAGGAAATGGTTTCATACCCCTGAAATGAAGTGAAAACACAAAAACTTTTAGCCTGATACAAAACTTTTGTGGCCATACCAATGTTTCAATGATGGTCACTGTATCTTTGGTATAGCCACCTTGCCTGAATTTTGGTCTCTTGACCTAAAATGATTTTTTAAAAATGATCGACATAGTGGATTTCTCACTAACATCACAGTGGGCCCCACCTATCATCCCAGCACAGGCCTTCCTATGTACTCTACCTAACAATCTTTTGAAAGTTGGCCAATGAAAAAGCGTCATGTCACAGCTTCACGGAACAATATCTTATTCTGCATGAAGCAATCCTCACCCCTTACATGCCACATGACATGTCTGCTGCATTTTGAACGGTTCACTTAAGGTGACCCCACTATGTATGTCTCCTGCTGAAATATTAGGTTGGTTCTCTCAAATGGGGCCCACAGGTGCATGATTCACTCACAATTGCAATCGAAATTATGATCCACCTCAGTCTCCATGATGATGGGCCTCACTTTAAATGAAACTTCAACCGTCGGCCCCGCCGTGACTCGAACATATGCGAACAATCACATTTTTATGGGGCACTTCTTAATGGACGGTTAAAAAAGAAGCTCATCACTTCACATCTGTTGTGAATTTCAACATGGATCTTGGTAAGATTGGTTCTTGTCAATTTTATTGCTGATGTACTGATGTGGATCATGGTTTAGGATGTTCTTGCAGCTTCAAGCACTCGGACTTTGGTAGAATGGACGGTTCCACCAACCCATACTGGGTCTGGTTTGGTTGGTTGTGCTTGACCCAATTACAATTAAATAGTTCAGGCCTTGTGGAGGTCTGGCTTAATGAATTGGGTTTGGTTTGGTTGGTTGAGCTTGACCCAATTACAGTTAAATGGTTCAGGCCTGGTGGAGGTCAGGCTTAATGAATTTTTAAATAAGCTGCAATTAATATGAGTGGGTGCTATCGAGAAAGAAAATTGTTAAAAGCCATTATTTTGAAATCATAATAAATTAGTAATTTCATTTCACATGAGTTATTATTATTATTATTAATTACCTCCAATTTGCAAGTCACAATCATATCTCTTACTTTCTCTCTCTCTCTCGCTCTCTCTCTCTATATTTTTAGATATATGTGACAAACACAATTTTGTAATTTTGATTACTAAATTATCAAAATTTAATGAATTTTAATTATAAGCAGTCAAACATAACTAATGATTTCAATTCACATGGCTTCTATAATAATTGTCCATATATTTCGAATAGATTAGCTGGTGTACTAGCCACCACCAACTCGGCTAGTGTGTTGATGTCATTGAATTCGGTAAGTCCCACCATAAAGTATATATTATATTCAAACCGTCTATCCTTTTGGTGAGCTCATTGTAAGGCTTGAGTCGAAAATAAGGTAGATCTAAAGATCAAGTGGACCACATTGCAAAAAGTAGTGGGGGTTTTAAACGTCTATCTTTGAAACCCTTATGGGGTTCATAGAAGTTTTGGATTAATATGATATTTGTTTTTTCTCTTCATCTATGCGTGTCTGACCTTATCAATAAATTGGATAGAAAATAAATGTTATGGTGGGCCCTATGAAAGTTTTAGTGGTGAGAATCATTCCAACTTTGATTTCCTTTGAACCATTTGTACAACTCGGAGCTCGAGGAGCATCAACGCTTGTCTTTGCATGACACATACCTACACTAGACATGTCAATGGTGTGTGGTACACCAGCTTATCCGCTTCGTGAATAAACGGTGGAAAACTGACTGACTTAATCATATGGACATGTATTTTCTAATCATCTATCTAAAGTGAGGTAATAATTTGGATGGTCTATTTGATTTAAATTTACTAATAAAAGTGGCACGTGTAAGGCTTGTGGAAAGAGTAATGAAGAGAAAAATTCAAGACAGATAAAAACGTCGACATAGATGTAGAATACATACATCAAGGTGGGCCCCATGGTAAGGGCAGCACCGTCTTGGGTGAGGCTAGGGCCATATCTAATCCACTCCTGTGGAAAGGTAGAGATTATAATCAGGCCCATTAGGCACAAGTCCATGTAATAAGGCCCATTTACATTATTATTGTTATATATATGTGAGAGAAGGCAAAGGTCTTATAACTCTAACCGCTCCAAGCCTCTCACATTTTGCACCTTCATTTTTATAACATCTACACAAGTCTTTTTCTATTGCCTTTACTTTTTTTTAGTATTCTGCTTATAGCACCCAGTGTAGCATGAGTTAATTATCTATTATGATACTATTTTTTGCTTTTCTTTATTACTCCTATGCAGGGCCTGTGCCTAACATAGTATGACTTAATCTGTTAATTTTAGAAAAATTTAAAGTAGAGATTGTATATCATATGGGCAAAAAATGGTAACCAATTCCTTTCTATCTCCATAACCGAGGTTCTTATTTAGAATTTAAATGGTATTTGCTGAGTTGAAAAATGCCGTGATTTCTTGTTGTTTATATGATTTTATGAGTTCTAGTTAATTGTAAATTTTGAAATCATGCTTTAATCAGTGGTGACTCCAAATCAAATGCATATTTACTTTCAAATAAATTTTACAATTAAATAAAATAAAAATTAAAATCTAACATACGAACAAAATTGACAAAGCGAGGGTTTGGTGTTTTTGGTGCCCCTATCATGATAGGTATTGGTTTTATTTTCCAGCTGAGCTTGACGGAACTCGCCCTGGCCCATTGGCAGCGACGGATCCTGGTCCTGAGTCGAGTCGGGACTCGGGCGAGTTGTAAATGACTCGCCAGAGTCTGAGTTTTAGTGGGGCTGCTCGTAGCGGATCGGACTGACCACAATCCGAGTCGTCTCGGTCGAGTCGGAAATCCAATGAAGCCTCGAAGGATCTCTCTTGTAGTAAGCTCGCCCAGTCAATTCGTCCCTTCTGCGCCACCGGGTGATGATCTCGACCGTTCATTTAAAATGTCCGCATCAGTGAGCAGTAATGGTCCCGAGTCAGATTCTCGCCACGTCATCTGTAGGAGATCCTGGACGAACGGTCCGCATCATCACATGGAAGGGGCTGCAGGGGCGATTGCGCGAGCCTCCGGAGAGAGACAAATACCAGAAGATCTGCCACGAAGGCGACTCGATACATGTGAAAATGCTGAGAGAGAGAGAGGTTTCTAGGGCTTTTCTAGGGTTTTTCAGAGCTTTAATGACGATCCAATTCTGTCAGTAACGCCTCTTATCTCGGTAGCGGATTGGCCAGTGTACCTCCACTGGCTATATAGATTGACGTCAGTAAACTCTGTGGGTCTGATCACGAGGTATGTGATCTTCCCAAACTGTCCATCATTTGGTGAGCTAGTATTAACGGTTGAAACGAAAAATAAGATGGATCTAACTATCATGTAGACCACACTGTAAAAAGTGATGGGGATTAAACGTCTACCATTGAAACCCTTTTGGGGTCACAGAAATTTTAGATTAATATTAAATTTGTTTTTCCTCTTAATTGAGGTCTTTGTGACATTATCAACAAATAAACGTTATGGTGGCCCTACGAATTGTTTAACGGTGAAAATCATTATCTCCTCTGCTATTTGTGGTGTGGTCCAGATGATATTTTAGTATGATTCGTTTTTTGGATATATTCTAAAATGATCTCTAAAAATAGATGAACGGTGTAGATATAATAAATACATCACCGTGGGTCAAGTAACTTTGATCTCCTTTGAACCGTTCGTACAACTATGAGCTCGTCTTTCGCACGACACCTACCTACAGCAGCTATATAGCTAGTGTGTGGTACACCAGCCACTCCGCTTCCCTTATCTCTCCCTCTCTGTTAATTTCTAGGGCTTTTATTTATCGTACCGGATATCTCTGCTTCTCTCTTGGACGATCTTGAGATGGATTTTTGTAATTTCTAGTGTTTCGTTTTGAATCTACTCAATTCATGAAATCTCGAGTCGGGAAGTGGAGTTACTGATATAATCCGAGCTTTAATCAGCGATTTCTCAGTGTAAAAGTGAGATTCTGGTGCATTTTATAGAATTTAATTGCCTTTCTTTTTCCCTGCTCTCCGTTTTTGGCGTCTGATTTTTTCCTCTTTTGGGAGTCTTCTATTTTGAAGTCAGGAAACGAATATTCATGCTATGATAGATGGATTTGGGGATGGATTGTTGCCAATTCAGTTTGCTTCTAAGAATTTGGTTGGTTTGTTTGATGATTTGAAGATAGATTAGGGCAAGTTTTTATATCCGCTCCTGAGTGTCGTTGAATCATGTGTTTTTTGCCATTTTTATTTTCTCTTAAAAATGACATTTGAGATAAGCATTCATTCGGTGGCGGGACCTATTTCCAAATTTGAAACCCTAGAAAGTGTCTTTTTGCCCTATTCATGAGGAATTTTGCAGAATCTCGTGTTTTCTGTGAATTTCTGTTTACTTATATTGTAAAATGGAAATTAAGTGTTTTTTAAGCTCAGTGGTACTCCTTTCAGTGGCCATCGAACAAATCATTTGAATTATAAATTTATGATCTTAACCCCACTTTAAAGATTCATTTATTTTCGTTTTTCTACTTCCTTCAGTTTCAATCTGAAGGGAGATTGCTGATTTTTAGAGGTTATTGTATTGCTTGTTTAGGAATACTGTGTTGTGGATGGATTTTGGTTGTTTTGTAAGCCTTTGAGTTTGAAAATGGATTAGAAATGCTTTGGAATGTATTTCCGTCAATGTTTATTTGCTTAATTTTGTGAAGTTCTAATTTTTTTATTATTGAGGATTTGTTAGGTGTAAGTTTTTGAAAAATTTGGCGCAATTTATAGATTTTTCAGTTGCTTTTCTCGTGTTTTATGATCAGGGGATTTTTACTGGAAGATTCGTCAAGGATTCTGATTTTACCAATTGAAGTTGTGACTTTATATATATATATATATATATATATATATATATATATATATATATCAAAACTTGCTTATTGGCAAGTGAAATGTAATGGCTACATTTTTTTAAACCTAAAAAGTAGTAAGTCAAGCAGTATGGGCCCCGCATGGTGTGTTTATGACATCCAACCCGTCCAACGGGTGCATCCCACCATGATGATGATACAAATAGAAAAACAGGTTGATCACGCATAAAGAAGCAGTGTACATCACCAAAAAATCTCCAACTTCATGTGTGACCCATTTGATGATTTTGATCATAATGGTGTGGCCCACCTGATTTTTGGTTTGTATGGGCCTAATGGTGGGCTGCATCTGTTGGATGGGTTTGATGTCATACACATACCAAGTGGGCCCATAATGCTACAATCTACTACCCTTTCAGAGGAAAAAAAAATAAAATAGAAGAGGTGGTCTTGATTAAGTGTTTTTTACCCTCTACATGCCATCCGTTCTGCATTAAGTATTTAATCCCTTTCACAATATTCTTTTTCTATTGCTGGATCCTTTTGAATTTCTTGTTCTATTGATTATCGGCACATGGTAGTTTTCTAGTGTTCAATCCTAAACACTTCTCTGTTTAATAATACCCTTTTGACTTTATTCTTGTCTTCTTTTGCTGTTTTTGTGTTTTTGTGGAGAGTAAAATGCCGAAGTTGTTTCTTCCTCCTTTTGGTTGTATTGATTAGATTCTCCTACCACATATTTTATTAAACTGCACATGTTATTATTCTGATGGTTGGTCGATGTTTACGTGTTTCACACCCCCTATGCACTGCTTTGGTTGATGAGCATCTATTTTCATGTATGGGTGAGATGAAGAAGGTATTTGAGCCATGGGGTATTTGAGGAGTACATAACAACACCAAAGCTCATTAGCATCTCTTCTATACTACACCAGTTTCGACCTCCTTATTCTCCTCCATCTCAAGTTATTTGTTGTTTTCCTTAGGTGGACCAGAATCTGCTGTTTGAGAATAGAGGTAGTTTCTTCCTTCCCTCTCTCATTCATACTATGGGGAATAATTATAGGATTCTTGATAGTTGGGGATCAATTTTGACAAGTGGGGCCCTTGGTTCAATAATCCAAAAAACATTGGTCTGCTGTGTCCCAATGTGGATAGACCTTACCCCAAAAATATCCTTCTCAGAAAAATCCTAAGATCCTGACATTTTGACTGTAGCCTACAAATAAATGGCTAAGAACAGAAATACAGCAACGGCCCTTGGTTTCCTGGATCCTATAGCTCATCTTCTTCTATTTGCGGCAATGTATACCAGAGAAGCATGAATTCCTAGCCCAACTTTTCAATTTTTTCCCTCTCATCCATTCTTTGGAACCTGCAATTGCTTGCTAGATGCATTAATTCATTTGTTTTTGTTTTTGTTTTTTTTTTTTGTTTTTTCCCCAATGTTTCCCACTGCCTACCTAGTTATTTTTCACTTGTTACAAATTGTGGTTTTTAATATTGCATGCTAGAGCCCTCCCAATTCATTGTTACCATTCCCATCTTATAGAGTTTCTTATTGGTACCTTTTGACCATTAGAGTTTAGATTGGTGCAGATCTAGTTAAATTGAAATGAGACTTTTGGGCATGTTTGGATGTGCTATCAACTGAATTGCAATTGTTGAGTCTCTGTGTTCCAAATTTGCAAATTACATTACTTTTTAAGTTTGACTTAAGAACTAAGATGCAATTTGAGGGTTTTCCTTCTTCATTATGAATACTAGTCTGAATCTTATCAATTCAAGTCATTTGCACATCCAAACCCAATTTCAACCAAAACAGCATCAAAAGTTCACTTTCTATACACTTCTGAGTGGTTTTACTGTTTTCTTTAAAACAGCTACAGCTTGTGTTAGAACATACATGCAACTACGATCAGCTTCCACCTGAAAAAGAAAAAAGGGTCTCTGCAAAACTCTGATTGACAGAAGATCATGGTTCCGGCATTTGAAGCCATCGATGATAATGGAGGCTCTATCATGGTGGGGACCACTGGTACAATTGGTTCCTTGATGACCAGGGAATTGCAATCCATGAAACACATGCCACAAGCATCGATTCCCTCTAGAAGGAAGAATCCCACGATTCCTGTCTCAGTTCCCTGTGGCGCAATTCTGAAGAAAACACAGCCAAGAAGGAATTCACCCAATCAAGCCAGCAGCAGCAGCAACAACAGCAGTAATCAAAGACTTCCTCTAAATGCACCAAAAACAAGATCCAACCTCCGAAAGAATGACCATTGTGTCCCAATGCTCAGCTCCAAAAATGTCACCACAGATGGAAATACCAGCCGTGAGAAACCAAACAAGAAAGGATCTTACCTTGTCGTTGAAGTCGTAGATCTAAAATGCGGCAGCCCCGACAAAGCATGGCCCAGCCCCATAACCGCCAGCCTCAAGAAGCTTAGTTTCTCCAAGCTCTCCGAAACTGTTACCTAGCCTTGAACTTTCTTGATTTCTGTTTTCAGATTCCTATAACTGAATCCGGGCATTCTCTCCACCCGGCTATCTGCAACCTCCACCACAGAGCAGATGCTTGGGAGGAACCCTCCACTGCTTCTCTTCTTCTTCTTCTTCTGGGCCACAACCACAAACCCGGAATTGGGTCCAGAGCTACTGCAACTGCCCGATCTCGCCCCTGCAATCTGCGGCCATGGTCTCTGCGGGGTGTTCCGGCGGTCCAGTTCGAGCCTTCTGAAGTACTCGATCTCCTGCGACAGGAGCGATCCAATCGTGCCTCGAGTGCCAATCTCGACTGGAGCTGTTGCCGCCATCTTGGGAGAAATCGAGTTGCTCTGGCACAGGTTTTTATAATGCATTGGTCGGCTTGCAGAGGAAGAAGAGTATCTTGCAGTGGTCTGTTGGTGGGAATTGCTTTTTGTTGAGGGCATCATATGCACATGCATTATCCAAAGTGGAGGAGATTGGATGATGAGATGGGTCATCATATTCTTGTGTTTGCAATCAAGGCACGGATAGGTAATTCTACCTTCCTTTTCCTATTCTTTTACATTTGGAGATTCTCCTTTCTCATCTATCTTTTTGGGTCACACCTTAGATTGCGGGGAATCATCCACAGTGCATGTGGCATATAGGTATATGAATCCAGACCAACTAAATTCTTGGGCCCCGTTGTGGATCGATCGTATCCTGAAATTGACACTCAATTGGTGGGCATTATCAATGCCAAAACTTAAATAATCATTGTTCCAGCTTATTGGGTGAATTCAGATGATTAATGCTGGACAGTTGGTTTGATTTCAGGCTATGTTCATGGCCCACAAATTTAACGGTTTGGATGGATATTACATGTATGCTGTGGATGAGGACCACCATTTGACATGGTGTGGCGAAGACATGCAAGCTTTTAGTCTACTTTTATTATTTTCTTTACCGGCAAGATATGGGTGGTGGGAGTTCATTTGTTTGGTGGAACTAGCTGTCTTCATGCTTTTAGGTATGGAGTTGGGTTTTTTATTTTTTTTATTTTGCTTTTCCCATTTCCTTTGCCTTCTCCTTATTTTTGCTTGAGTTGCATTTTGTGCTCCCTCTCTTCCATATTAACCTTACCTGAGTTTATCAGTACTGTTAATCTGGTGGGACACCATGTGAGTAAGTGAACAACAAAAAATAAAACATGATCTGACCCATCGGATGCTCACTTTTAGGATAAGACTAAAAGTTGATACTTCACCACCATTTTTTAAAGTGTTTTGTCTTATAGTGACACACACCAGTCCAACATCTCAGAAGCAACCAAGTGGACAGTTAAAATTAAAAATTCAAGTAGTCCAAATTCCAAGAGGAAGATCAGATGGGTGAGGCTTTTCAATCAGGATTGGATCTCAGGCTGTGCTGCACGCATCCACAGTGGGCCCATGATTTTGTTGTCACGTTACAGTCAGTGGGTGAGATATCACAAATTAAAATAGCATGAAAGTGATGCAACAACCTGCCCATTGAATTGGATCGCAACAATCCAAGTCAACATTGAAGAAATGGCCGAAGTTGGAGGGGTGCCATTTCCATTCAGGGCTGTAAGTGGGAACCAAACTCCTAATTGCAATTCCATGTGTTTGCAGATGGGACCTAAGTATGAGTAATTACAATGTCGTAGTTGTTGTATCAATCATTGTCCAGTTATGGAGAGTTGGGGAAACAAATATTGGAAGAAGAGTGCATCTTCAGTGGGCAAAATGTACACTACCCTAATAGCTAAGCTCTTCAATTGCAACTAATTTTGGGCCATGACCCGTCATATCAGTGGTCCTAAATGCCGGGTGCATGCGGATAACACAACATGTTATATTTCAAGTTATTAGAGATCGAGTGACATGATTACATGATGATCGAATCAAGGGAGTTGAAACATGGAAATTTGTTGCTCACTCAAGTCAACCACATAACATGAAGATGAGCCAATTCACTTACCTAATTCAACAGTAGCGATGGGAGTTGGTGAATGTGGTTTTGATTCTTCTCTTCATCCTCACATGACACACTCTACTCCCCAGCACAGTAGCACCCACTCCCCCTCTCTCTCTAAATAAGAGGTGGTGGGCGGAGGGGGGCCAGCAGCCTCTACTTGGCCACATGTGGGTGGGAACCACTAGGGGTAGGGTAAAATGCACTCAAGGTACAAGACCTAATAGCACCTTTGTTTTGGCCATGGGAAGTTTATGCAGATCATTAAATTTCAGTTGAGCTGAGGATAAAAGAAGCTGACAATGGATAGAAGTTTCATTATTATTATTATTATTATTATTATTATTATTATTATTATTATTATTATTATTAATTCCATTGCTAAATTTTATTAATCATCAATTTTCTGCAACTTTACTAATAATCTAATCCAATAAGATTAGATGACTATGGAAAGCGATTGCAACTGATCCAACTACCTCCAAAGAAAGCTGGTGAGTAAGCCTAACTTATTTTTTATTGGACAGTAATAAGATTCACCCTATTTTAGAAGGGATCATACATACAAGACAGAGCATATAAAATATACAGAACAGCTCTAGAAAAAGGCTCATTAACTGACCTTATTAATTTTTATAATAAGAGAGAAGGATAACTTCTTTGTTTTGCATTTTGCAATATTCTACTTGTGTAAATTTGAAGTTGGGTTTTTGGGATTTCAGCAATCGATCCATCCCAAGAAGATTCCGACTGCAGCTGGATTACTGTTGTCTTTACACTAAAATAATCACGAAATTCACATCCTTCTCTACTAAATAAATATTGGGATTTGTCTCCGATTTGCTCAATCATTTCTCATTTCTCTTTAAGAACAACATCACGGCTGTAATCCACAAATTTCTCTCCTTGCATGCTAAAGGTCCAACCGTTGATCTTTCTCAAGACTTGATAATGATAAAAGCATCATTTTTCTTCACATTCTGGTAAGTTTTTAGTGTTTGGTGGATTTGGATTTGTCCAAAATCCATGGATTTATGGAAGTGTGGATTCGGGAAATTCTACGGATTTGTTGAATACCCAATAAAAAACAAATGGGAGAAATTTGAAAGCTGTGGATTTCACAAATCCATCCCTCCAAAATCTAGATTATAATGCCAATATTATAATGGATAGTGGTTTCTCCACTTGCTGAAACTAAAAGTAAGTGCTTTGCAGTTCCAATGTCTGTCTTTAGGTGGAATCTGGCTTCTTGTGGTTCTTAGCCACATCTGCAATTGGGTCCCAACATGGATGGTCTAGATTGACGGACGCACACATGCATTGGATTCGATGTGCGTTAAGTACCATTTAACAGAACCCAAAATTCCATGGTGAGTCTAGCCCCAAAAGCAGGTCTTGCAACCATCCCACCCATCCAAGAAAAGATTGGAGCAAAGCCTTTATACCATGAGCCCATCTACGAGCTTCCGTATCAGATTGATGGACGGACCTGATTGATTGTTTGGGTGGGTAGTCTTGGATGGTTGATTACATTCAGCAGTGGTGGCCCATTCACTCATGATCTCATCTACTAACACCATGTTTTATGGCTAATTAGCTCCATGATTGAAGGCATCGTAAAGCTTTTTCAACTCCAATCCTGCTGTCTGCTATTGTGGTGGTGGGGCCAAAACTTTCATAGTTCTATTTTGACATTGGATACCTTTGATTTTCTTAAGCTAATTGATTGGGTATGATATAATGGGCCCGGGGAACCGTACTATTTGTGGACGTGGTTTGGCTAGTGACCCAACACTAGCTGGCGTAAAAGCTGTTTGGGGCCCACCATGATTTCTGGGTCATTTCCATGACGCATGTCCAAATCTCAGGTGGACCACACCACAGGAAACAGTGGGGATTGAACACCTACTGTTGTTGAAACTTTTTTGGGGGCCATAGAAGTTTTGGATCATGCTGATATTTGTGACTTACTTTCATCCAGGTCTGTATGACCTAATCAACAGGTTGGATGACAAATAAACATTACAGTGTGCCCTAGGAAGTTTTTAACGGTGGACGTTCAATACCCACTGTCTTCCTGTGGTGATTTGGATCTGCCTCATTTTTGGGCTTACGCCCTAAATTGAGCTTGAAAAATGGATGGACGGCCTGGGTAAAATACATACATCATGGTGGGGCCCACAGAGCATTGACAGCAACTAGTTGGCTGGTGTTGGGATCACTAGCCAAACCGCGTCCACTATTTGCATAGTTTAAAAATATGATTCACTATCGGAACCGTTATTTTTGCACGGTTTAAAAAATGGGATTCAATGTACTGTATGCCCCCGAGAAACTCGTTTGCATCACCCCGTATCGGGATGATACAATGGTTTCACATACGTACAAAACCGATTTTTATTCTTCCCAGGATGGAACTGGTTTTTATTTATTTATTTATTTAAATTATAATAATAATAATTAATATTTTTAACACGTACACACACCGCCACACACTCACGCCGTAGTGGGATTTCACCACCTATGGGTACTCGAACCCTCACCAGGTGTTGAAACTCCTAAGAGTCTACCACCAGAGCAAGAGCGAACCCTCACCAGGTGTTGAAACTCCTGAGAGTCTACGACCAGAGCAAGAGTAAGGACCCTCTACCAGGACGGAACTGGTAATCGTTGGGCAATGCACACTGGTTTTGGACAATACTATAGGATTCGGATTCACTAGTGACACCGCCAGTACCCACCTGGGTGCTGGAAAAGCTGTGGGCTCCACCATGATGTATATGTATTATAACCCCTACATCCTTCCATCCATTTTGCAACCTCATATTAGGGCGTAAGAAGAAAAGAAGAAGAAGAGGCAGATCCAAACCTCAGGTGGTATAACACCATAGGAAACAGTGGTGGTGATTGAACGCCCACCACTAAAAACTTCTCGAGGGCTACACAAACTTTGTGTTTTCCCTTCACGAAAAGGTTGGATGGCAATTGGCAAATAAGGGTTCCTATGGTGAGGTCCACCTAAGATTTGGATTTGCCTCATATTTGGGTTCGTGCACTCGAATCCTAGTCAAATACTCTAAACCTTGTGTAGCCGGCAATGTCTATTATTATTATTATGGGAACCCCCCAAATAAATGAGAAGGCTACCCCATTTTTAGTCCATTGAATAAAACTAATTCCAAAAAGAAGTTGGATTTTGCTTATTACCTTTATGATTGCAGTTTGTAGTACACATACATGCCAGCCCATGTGCAACCATCAAGGTTTGAAATTGGCCTATTTGTTCATTGGGTGATACGGATATGCATCTTCTTCTTCTTCTTCTTCGCCATATTGTTCATTGGGTGATAGGGATATGTACACCCTATCACTTCACAAACGATATTTCAAACCGTCCTTAGCCACCATCCCATCTTCTACCACCTCAACTGTGTCTTGCTTCCGTGTGCTGCCGTATGCTACATTTGCTTGCCTCAACAAGTGCCACCGTGAATCTTCAAGCTCCTCGGGTGTGCACGAGCTTCATGTGCCACCATATGTCAATCATGTCTTCCACATGCTGCACCCTCCGGTTTTCAGTCTGAATTATGGTACCCATCCATGGTTTTTTAACTTTTTCAGACCTGTTCGACTGCCAGTTGTTAACTCGAGCTAGGCTAGGCGAGGCGAGGTAAGCGAAGACCTGACCCAACTCAGGGCCAAACCGGTTGATCCTGTTCACCAAGTCTTTTTAACCATACTTCTATCCAAACATTTTATTTAGAAGAGGTGTATTATATATGCTCGGGCGTCCAGTTGCTACAAGTGGGGGCCCATGTTTCAGTAACCCAAGACCAGTGATCCTTTATTCCCCCTTCCATAATGGAAAAATCTTAGCCCGTCAATTTATGTCCGGTAAACAGTCTGTTAAGAAGGAAAATACACTAGTTCCAAATCTCCAATCTGGAGAAATTCCAATGCGCATGGGCCATCAACCTTGAGTCCCAACATACCAACGACTAGGGGATTACCCGTCTCTCTCTCTCTCTCTCTTTTCCCCGCTTGTGACCCAACTGAAGACAAAAAATAAAATAATGGTTGCTGTACAAACTGTGTGATGAAGCCCTCACTTCAAAAAAGGCTAGCGTCCTTTGTTTATCTTGTTACAGTGTGCCTAATCTCCTCTTCTAACTTACATGGGTGGGGTACAGCTACTCCTTTAAAAAGGGAAAATGCATCAGAGATTGCGTGCATCGGTACAAATCTACACCGCCCGATCGGGAAATAACAGAATCCTCTACAACACCTATTGCAGGAAGACCGAGAAGCACCAGAGCTGTGCGTGACTGGATGCAAATTGCCTACCAAGTAACTCTGTGGGGTCCACCGTGATGCATGAGCCCAAAATTGAAGCGTATCCAAAACTCAAGTAGGCCACACCACACGAAACAGTGGGAATTGAATGGCCACCGTTGAAAGTTTCTTGGGGGCACAAAAGTTTTGTATCAAGCTGATATTTGTGTTTACCCTTCATCCATGTCTGTGTGACCTAATGAACAAGTTGGATGACAAATAAACATCACTGTGGGCCCAAAAGAAGATTTCAACGGTCCCACTGTTTCCTGTGGTGTAGTTTACTTGATTTTTTCCAGCTCATGCCCTAAAAAGAGCTTGAAAAACAAATTGACAGCATGGATAAGACACGTACATCACATGTGGGCCCCACTGAGTTTACACGGTACAGAATCCATGTCCGTGTGCAGATCATGATGTGTGTGGGATTGACTCCATCCATTAGTTGCGTAGCACCTCTATGTTAAAGACCTGATCACGAAAAAACACTAGGGTGCGTAGTGGGGATGGGATGCCCACCATAGAAACCTTCTTGGGGCCACCATGTTGTTAATA
Source organism: Magnolia officinalis (assembly GCA_021015155.1). Classification (NCBI taxonomy): domain Eukaryota; kingdom Viridiplantae; phylum Streptophyta; class Magnoliopsida; order Magnoliales; family Magnoliaceae; genus Magnolia; species Magnolia officinalis. Next base: position 8,663,909 of record JAJHSJ010000002.1, on the reverse strand, counting down.
TGCCATCCGTTCATGAGGTGATTCCCACCAGAAAGAAGAGACATCTCAAATATCCTATTACTCCAAAACTCAGGTGGGCCAGAGTGTGTGAATATAGAGGTTTTAGGCGCAGTTTTACATTGTTTCCGTGGTGTGGCTGACCTGAGTTTTGGATCCTGCTCATGTACAGTGAACATGAGGTCGCACAGCTGATGGGCAGAGTGGAAGCCACACACATCACGAAGGGCCCCATGGAGATCCGATGTTGCATGCACTGCCTACAACAGGTGTTGCAGAGGATTCTGGCTCTGTCAGGAATGTTGCTAAAACACAGGGTCTTAGACTCTTAATCCAAAGAATTGGGTGCTACATCGAATGGATTCCACCTCTAAAAGACACCATCATCTGCTTATATCTACAACTGCAAATATTTCCATAGGTGGTGGCTTTTAAAGACAAATACCTGCAGATTCTCATCGTGTACAGGCCGCCACCAATCACAGCCACTGATTTCAAAGATGGGTCCCAGTTGTGAGCCCTCAACAGCAACATGGGGGGAGGTCATGATCTCGTTCCCATTGAAACAGCTGCAAAACTGAAAAAAGACAGGAAAAAGACAAAAAAAAGAAAAAAGAAAAAAGAAAAAAAGAAGAAGATAGAAGAAAGCATGAAGAAATCTCAAATTTATTTATTATAAGGAATCGTTGCACAGTCCACCTGCCTGAAACTGGAACACCGACCCACAACAATAGAAAATGACAAGGGAATCAAATAAAGCAATTGAGGTTACAGAGAGCCAGAAAAAAAAAAAAAAAAACCCATACATTACACTGTAAACCTAATGAGATTACAACCTCATCAAAACTTCAACGCAAAACACAATTAAAGCCCACAGATTAGCTGAGGAAACTGGAACACCGTGACTCACAACAACAGAAAATAAGAAAGCAACTGAGATTACAGATAGCCAAAAAGAAGGGGAGGGTCATGATCTTGTTCCCATAGAAACAGCTGCAAAACCAAAAACCGAAAAAAGAAACGAAAAAATCTCGAATTTATTTATTATAAGGAATCGTTGCATGGCCCACCTGCCTGAAGCTGGAACACCAACTCACGACAATAGAAAATAAGAAGGGAATCAAAGAAATCAACTGAGGTTACCGATAACCAAAAAGACCATATATTACACTAACCAGATTACAACCTCATCAGCACTTCCACGCAAAACACAATTAGAGCCAGATCGGACGGCTGTAGCTCAATTCTGGTTCTTACTTAGTGATTGGGATTGGAACAACGAATTTTCAGACTAAGCTGCAAGGACTATGATCAGGATGAGTAGGACAACCCCGAAAATCACCAAGAGCAAGCAGGTCTGCATGAACAGAAGGACATGTTGGCAACATTCAAATTCAACAGGGAAATGGAGATGAGAAAAAAGCAATAAGCTTACCAGAGATGAATTTGATTTTTGGGTTTTGGATGCTTTGGCAAGTTGGGACTTAGCCTGTACAGTTGCCGCATAGGAATTCTCAATGTTGGAGTCGATGTCATCTGCGAAGGCAGCAGCAACGGTTATAGACTGGGAAAATGAGAGGAAAAATAGGGAGGGCTTGCACATCTCCAGAATCTCTGCTGTACTTGTCAACACACATCCAGGGCAGTCAGAGCAGTTGGTTGGGTGGACCACCACTTGGACAGGCATCAGTCCTACCATCAAGGTGTTATCATCATCCTATGCATCCCATCTTTCCAATTTGCCCATTGAACATTGTGCCATTCTTTTTTTTTTTTCAACCACACATTTTCAGCCTGCAAATGCTGTATGGCTAAGATATAGCCCAATCATGTGAAATTTGAACTATAGCACCTCCAGGCAGTGGGGCTCACCGGATCAACGGTTCTGATCATCTGGAAGTAGAATGTGTACGGTGGAGATGCTGGACAGGATGAACTTCCACCAATAGAGGTTCATAAACCTTCCACAGAAACCATTCAACTGAAATGTCTGGGTAAGATACAATGACTTTACCAATCATGGTTCCTTGCTCATGAACCAGCACCGCAAGATCTTTAAAGATTTCATTCACCTCGCCAATCTGCTGCTGGATGTCCTGGATTCCTTGCTCTCTTTCCTCAATGATGGCCTCATTGAAGGAGACTTCATTGTCCAGTAGCAAGATCTCTTGTCTGTGACATGAAGCAAACAAAAGTTCAGGCTATCATGATGCCATGAAAAGACCATATCAGACAAATGATGTGCAAATACGTCTCAAAAATTGCAGAACTCGCTATGGGCATGGAAAAAATGATGGTATTTCAACTGTTGAGCTAGTGGATGGGTTACTGGGAAAAAAGTTGGGATTGGGCAGCTGCAACCATCAAATATGGCACATTTCTTTGTTTCGAGTAAACCCTTATTAGGTCACCGATTGGATGGCTACAGGAGTCTAATCTGCTTTATTCTTTTAGGCCCGTCTATGAGGTGGCTCACCAGATCAATGCTTCTGACCAGTATACGATTGCCACATGTACAATAGAGATTTTTGGGGCACACTTCATGGTAGGCATTCCTCTCAACAAAAGGATGCCAGTCCCAATCAACAGGAAGTGATTGCTGAGCAGGCAAAAAGCTAGGAAAACATTAACGCATGCCAATATCCTTTTTTTTTTTTTTTTTTTTTTTTTTGTGGGGGGGGGGTATTTTATTTAATATAAGCACTCCGCAAAAGGGTGCCAATCCCAATCAATTGGATATGATTGCTGAGCAGAAAAAAATCTAGAAAAACATCAATGCATGCCAATATCCAAAAACGCAAATGTGTGTGTGTGTGTGTGTGTGTGTGAGAGAGAGAGAGAGAGAGAGAGAGAGCATTTGAATTTCGAAGCCAATATCCAATTTTAGGGGGGGGGGGGGGGGGGGGAGGGGGGGTATTTTAAGTAATATAAGCACTCCGCAAAAGCGTGCCAATCCCAATCAATTGGATATGATTGCTGAGCAGGAAAAAATCTAGAAAAACATCAATGCATGCCAATATCCAAAAATGCAAATGTGTGTGTGTGTGTGTGTGAGAGAGAGAGAGAGAGAGCATTTGAATTTCGAAATAATAAAAACATAGCAAGAAAACTCCACAAAAGCAAATTAAGCAAATTAACCAGAATACATCCTTCAGAGGTTTTTACTAAAGAAAGAAAGAAAAAAACCTCAAGAAGGCCCTGCCTAAGATGTAACAATAGAATATGGAAAGCAGAACTCACCTTCTAGATTCTACAAGAAGAGCGCGCTCTTCAGGAGTTTTATCCGAACGTATGTCTAGCTCACTTGCAGTATAGCTGTGCAGAGATGATCAGGGTGACTAAATTAGCTGATACATGCAAAGCTGAAATTGAAGACACTGCAGTAATAGACAGAAGCTTTTTGTGCAAAATAAAAGAACCATAGCCAACACACTATCGCATGCATTGCGGTCAATCAGTAATTCTGAATGACAAAAGGGACATTGTCATCATTACTGCGCCCAATTTAAAAAAAAAAAAAACAAACAAACAAACAAAGACACATTTTGAATAGCAAAAACAGCGATATCATGGTCATTGTTAGGGAGAAACCAAAATAAATAATAATAATAATTGTGGAAGTCCATTCTGATAGCAAGCAAAGGTTTTCTTTCCTTGATCTGGGAGAAGTTTTGCAAGCCACAAAGGCATGCTGGCTCCACGAACCTTTACAGCAAGCATATGCCAACCTGCCAGGTGATCCACCACTTTACAAAAAGAATTTGGCGTATGTGGCCTGCCTCACTAGTAGACTGGATGGATTTTTTGTGTATGGTGCCTCGTGCACCACTCAGATGTCTCACACACTTCCTAGGTAGGCATTTCCACTGTTTGTGAAGGTGCCTGTGGTGTCAGCAAACCTCCTGGGAAAGATTGGACATATAGTGAGGCATACTTAGGCATCTTTAAGAGTGTGGTTGTTCCCAGGTACCTCCTAAAAGTTCAAGAATATTAGAGAAATTTTAAAATAATCAGGTGCATTATGAGATTTCTGCAACATAAGTGTGGTTTAAGAAAATCTATGTATGTGATAGTGGATGGGATGTGCAAACCCACTAGCAGAGCAGAAAATTGGAGAAAAGGGTGACCCATTTAATGCAGTTTCACATTGCACGCAGGCCCAGAACACATGTATGTTTGGCTAAAGGTCTGGAACCAACAACAATTTGGCAGTAGTTTCAATAGGGCCCTAAGCAACATAGGTTTTTCTAGAAAGTGACCAACAATTAAGCATCTCATGGTGGATTCTTCAGAAAGTAAGGCCTGTTGCTAAGAGTTAAGTGGCTGTTCACAACCAGATTGTCATACAAATGATAAACAAGGCAAATATCTCCAAATCTAAACAGGTAGAACTGTAGAACATGCTACACTGTCCAATTTACCTGGAAGGAAGAACTGCTTGGGGAACAAAAGGGGCATATGCTGTTTCCCTCTCAGCTGCAAGCCGTTGTGCCTTCTGAAACTCTTTCAAAACAGCCTGGAAATCTTTTGCAAGCTTCGCGTCAGCTATCTTTTTGCTGGCCTGCATTTAGATGGAAACTCAATGTCTGAGCAGAACAACCGGAAACAATAGAATGTTCATGTTTAAAACCACATGAACGCCAAAGGCTGAGAAAAGTGAACTTACGTAGTTAGTGCGGATAGTTTTTATTTCTTAAAAATAAAATTAAAAAATAAAAATAAAAAATAAAAAAATAAAAAAATCTAGTAGAGAACTTCAGGAGAGGTGCGTTGATGATTTATGACAGCTAAATGGCCATGTGTGTTCAAATAGCCACAAATTAACACGCATTCACAAAAAACATATGCACATTTGCATGCACATGCAGGAACATAAAATCATGAGGTATCATACATGATCTGACCATCAGCAAGCAACTAGATATCAATCAACATGTAAGATTATTTCTGCCAAGGAGAATTTGCGACATAGCTAAGGACGAAAACACTTGGGCTTTATTTACATATTCGGGGGCAAAAGAAATAAATAAATAAAATCAAGCTGTCAGCAAGAATACATTATGATCTTCTGCTTCCTATTGTTACCATGTCTAAGAATTTAGGTTAGAAATTATATATTAACTTACAAACATTACGAGATAAGGAGGAATCCATAATGATTTGTTGACAGAGATGGAAAAGTGAAGGCTCTAGTTGACAGGAGGCAGAAAATAGTGGTAGGAACATTTATTGCCAAGGTGTAATCACTACACCTTTTCCCCTTCATTTGTTTGTTAGTGCTGACTGGGGTGAGAAATTGTCCATGAAAAAAATTCAATTAACCCTAGAACATCTTAATATTATGATTTGATTAGTAGCTGATCTGAAATAGCTCGGACAAGGCTATGACGATGATGACAATATGGTTTGATTTGTAAAGGACAAAAGGAATAAACAAAAAAGTGACAGTTGCACCTTGGCAGTAAATGTTACTCTCATATTTTGAATCCTACTGCCAAACTTACTCCTAAATCACAGAATGGCAGCTTTTGTAAAGCCTTTGTATCATGATGATTCAACAGGGATTTTCTCAAGCCATCATCTTCCGCTAATGTAATCTAGCAACAAAAAACAGATGGTGGCTGCAAATCAGCCCATTGATTCCCTGTAACTACGATATGCAAGTCATTCTAGCAAAAACTACCACATTAAATCCACATATCCGTACACACGGACAAATGGAGACAACATTTGCATCCACCTTTGGAGTGTTACAGCAGTTAGACCGCCACCCACAAGTCCCAACTAACCCTGACAAATCAGCCATATTGGTTCTCTTATTCACTCTTTCACTCTTTCATTGATTTGATGTAAAAGCCAATATGGTCATCTTTTACTGTACGCCATCCACCTCTCAAGCTCTCTGCCTCTCTGTATCTTGAAGAGTTGTCTTCAACCATAACAACAACAAAACTGATAATCAACTCAATGGGAATGCCAAGAAGAGTATTTTAGGAAAATAATAATAATAAAGCAAAAAAAAAAAAAAATTGTTATAAAACTGCATAGGAACAAAGAAAATAGCAAAGAACTCTATCTAATTTGAAATTGAGATTACAATAAAGAACAAAAAAGGAAGTTTAGCTGCACTCACACTAACTTCAGTATGCTGATCTGTTTCACTCGCTTGTTTAAGTTTTGCCGAAGTATCTTTCACCAACTGTCCAATATGTAGCCTTGTCTTGTGACTGCAAGAAACATGAATTACTTAAAATTAACAAATGGAACACAAAAAGAAGTATCACCATGGTACTATTACATGGTCCAATATCAATTAAAATAAATCATTTCATAAAGCAAAGACACTAAAGAAAATATTATATTACGATAGCTAAAATTGCCAACATGATTTTGAACTGAAAACTTACATGCAGGACCACAAAGGCAACACGTCAAATAGATAATTTATTAGATAAGATTCCGCATTATCCATAATAAAAAATTAATAATAATAACATAATAAAAATTTAATAATAATAAAATAAACTTTTACTGAATTTACCTAAATCTTATCATTTGCATGGCCTGTTTTACATTGACAGGTTATTACACACTTCACAGCCCTTCCTTAGGACCCAATAAAATCTACTTCTATTGCCTTTTCTGTACAAGGATCAATTCATATGTTCCTCCAATCATGTGATGGCATTTTTACAACACATTCAATTAAAACAAGTTATATAAGCAGTTGGATCATTTTCAGAACAAGTCAATTATTTTTTGGCGCTCCTCTTAATTTCTAATGCAATTAATTATTTCCTCAACTAAAAAAAAAAAAGTGAGGGTTGGGTTTTCAACTAAATAAAGAGATTGGTTGCAAGGACTTGGTGTTATCTAAGGAACAAACAAACAAAGACTGGAAGTAAAAATAACCTCGGAATGTTCAAGGTCAGAACGTCAACTTCAAGACCCCCCAATACCATATACAGACAACTCAAGTACTCAACATTCACAGACACTCCTTTCACCAAATAAAGGGAAGCACTTGACATATTTAAGATCCCATAAACTCAGATTAAGGAACATCGCTTAATGGAATTTGGAGCTTTGAATCATTTACATCTGTTTAGCAATATCTTCACATTATGGGGGATCCACAATGGGCTCCACGGTTTGGACGGTGAAGATCGAGGCATCACGTGCCATGCATCAACGAGGCAGGTGCCAAAAAAAAAAAAAACAAAAACAAAACCCAACAATGATCAGATAATTGAAGCATTCTCTCTTCTTTTATTTTTGAGATTGATTCAATTGCAAAATAATAATAATAATAATAATTCAATCATTATTATTATAGTTGAGTGGGCCTTTGCTATTGATAAGCTAAAGGGATGTAATTTACTCTTTTTAGGGAGTAGCTAATCGGCTATCTCCGCTGGTCAGCTTTCCCTCTGTTTTCCTGTTTTTTTTTTTTTTCTCAATAAAATCTCTTGTTATCTGTCAAAATAATAATAATAATAATTCAATCATTTCTACAATTTTTTAAGATGTAGTCCGGATTCCAAATTCCAAATGAAAATTCAAATAAAAAATCATTTCAAATGACAATGAAAATTCCGAATTCCAGTCCAATTCATTCCGAGCTAATCGAATAAATCAAAATCCAGAATTCAAACAGCATGATTGGAAAGATCCAAAGGCATGGAAAGAATCTCACAGCTTTTCTCTCAGCTCGGGAGTGTCCTTGGGCGTGCCAAGCGTGTTAACGAGACGCTGGAACGTCGAGACGGCGGTGTTGATCTGGAACACGCCGGAAGCGACGGCCTGTGTCGGATCTTGCCTGCCGTTAGCGAGATCTCGCCGCGCGGGCAACGGACGGCCGGATTCTATGTCTTGGAAACTCATCCTGCCCTAAAATTCTCCAGAAAAAAAAAAAGAAAAAAAAAGAGGGTTCTGGGAAACCCTAGGGAAGGAGGATTTCGAGAAGATTTTGGGAATGGAGATGGGAATTTCTAGGGCAGTGAGACGGAAAGCGAGGCGAGATTTGAGGGGAAATGGCTGGAATTAGGGTTTTTGTAAGAGAGAGAGAGAGAGAGAGGGAGAGAGAGGAGTTTGAAGGACCTTTTGGGGGGACGCGAATTTCCTACACGCAGCACGCTGATGTAGGGAGCACGTGCAACAAAAAGCTCTGTGGGGCCCACCATGATTTTTTTGTGTAAAATCCATTCCGTCCATCATTTGTTCCAGATCATGCTACATTGTCATTCAAAAGAAAAACCAGCCCAAGATTTAAGTGGCCCACAGGGACCACGCCACATGCAACGGTTGAAATCAAGACGTCCGATATTGAAATCTTGATGGGCCCACCATAATTTTCTTATACGCCATCCAACACGTTCATAAGGTGATTTCCTACAGTATAAATGAAAAAATAAAAAGTATCATCGCAGTAAAAACTTATGTGGGCCTTAAATAAGTTTTAATGGTAATCTTCCTGATCTTCACTTTTCCCTATGGTGTGGTCCAATTGAGCTTTTAAATAATCTGAATTTTGATATCTTACGTTTTCATAAGCTTGTAAAAATAATAGACGGACTGGATTTCACATACATATCAACTTGAGCAGCACAGATCTTTTTGTCGCACGGGCCTTCTGCAACAACGGTTGCAGGTAATCTCGTGTGGATTTTTGGATTTTATTATTGCGGGATGGGGTTCGTGGTGGGACGCACTACCTGTCGTTCTTCGCCGGCAAGGCGTGGGGGAAAAATGACACGTGGCGTGGAAGGGTGGTTAATGATTAGAAAGAGAAAGGAATAGCCACGTGGAAGGTGGACCGGACGTGGGCCATGCGAGGAAAATAGGGCCGTTGGATGTGGAAAGTAGGAAGAATAGCCAATAGCTGTTGGCAGATTGCCTCCTTGATGAGCGGCGATCATGCATGTGCAGCTTGATGGGCCCCACATGAATGCAATTTACGGGCGCGGATTCGGTGGATACGTGACTGTGGGGCCTACCTTGATGTACGTGCATTACATCCACGCTGTCTATCCATCTTGACAGATCATTTTAGAGTATGATCTAAGAAATGATGCGGATCTCAGGTGGACCACATGACAGGAAACAGTGGTGATTGAATATTCACCATTGAAAACTTATTTGGAGCTGCCAGAGTGTTTATTTGTCATCCAACCTGTTGATAAGGTCACAAAAACTTGGATGAAAGGGCCACATAAATATCATTTTCATCCAAAATTTGTGTAGCCCACAATGAAATTTTAATGGTAAATCACCATTGATTCCTGTGGTGTGGTCCACCTGAGATATAGATATGCTTTATTTTTTGGATCATGACTTAAAATTAGCTGTCAAAAGGGATGTACGTCGCAGATGTAAAAGACATACATCACGGTGGGCCCCAAAATCAGGGATCCACGCACCTTGGATCCCCCGAAGCCGCCCAAAACCGTTCATATGGTGGGCCCCCGGGGCTCTGTGTTGCAGGAAACTCGGGTCACGCACGCTCGACATGTCGTCTGAGATGCGATGGACAGAAAGAAACGTAACATGGTATAGCTATCTCTCCACAGGACACGTGTCAATGTGTGTGTGATCAGGTCCACCCATATGATGGCAGCAGGATGGATGGCTTACATTTTAAAAAGAAAACCGATGAGACAATTCCATCCGTTACTTTCTATGCTGTTTATCGCACTGCATATATGACCGTTAGCTGTTTTAAATTTTCAACGTCTCTTTAATGGCCACAGATCAGATGGATAGAATTATCTAATAAGAGTAATTTTTTGAGATATAAACCATCCATTCTGGGCCCTACAAATGAACGGACCTGATTTGAACATCACCTGGCAAGCGTGTCCCGTGGAGATGGATGTAGCATGTTTCGATCCTCATCCTCCACCGTATCATCTCATCGGCAACTCCAACGAGGCGGCGTTAAAGATGTCGGCCATAAATAGAACATTGCACGACAGATGATCCTGACCGTAGAAAACAATGGCTCGAAAACAAACTACTAAAATCAAATGAACATCACATCAAATTGGAAAAGTTGCATGATCAAACAACCGTTGACACTGGGCCTAGATCTTGAACGGTTTACAATCAAAAAAGGTACAATGGTGATGTGTGGGAGAGAACAAGTGGTCCCACCCCTGTGGGAAATTAATAAAGGAACTAAAAAAAGTCTTAAAATATAATTTATATTGCAGTACCTTTCCCAACCAATTTTATCAGCAAAGCTATCTTTTAATTTGAGTAATTATTGCTAGAGTACCTTCAATTAGAATTTTAAAACCAAAGTTGGCTCCGCCATCCAAGCGGGTTGAGCTGGCCCAATGTCTTTCTCAAGCTACAAGGGTTCATTTATGATTTGAGTGGACCCCACGATTGAAAGCATTATCATTTTGTGGCTCACCATATATTATGGATGGATAGGGGTGCAGACGAACAAAGCTAGCTTGGTAAGCTCGCTTGGCTCGACTCGACTCGAAAAAGCTCGATTCGGCTTGGTTCGAAGCTGAGTTCGAGCCGAGTCGAGCTGATTTTTTTAGATTGAAAATGAGTTCGGGCAGAGTTCGAGTAGGCCCCGGCTCGACTAGACTTGGATCGAATCCAGCTTGAATTGAACTCGGATTGAACTAATTTTGGTGACTCAATTACTTTGCCATTGATGTTGCTCACCAATAGTTTGATAAAATGACTCAACGAGATGTGGCTGGTGGCAAGAAAGGTTTGTACATTACATAAATACCTTTTTTCTTTTTCCTTTTTTTTTTTTGTTTTGTTTTGTTTTTATGTTACTTAGAAGGTGTTTGATAAAACACCTGTAAAACCATTACCTTTGCTTGTAAAACAGTGAATTTTTGAAGTTACGGTTCAAGTGTTTGTGGAAATGCCTCAATGGCGAACTCGGCTCGATCTTGGCTTGAACTCAGCCCAAGTTGGCTCGAGCTGCTAACTGAACTGAGCTGAGCTGGCTAGTCAAGCTCGAGGACCGAGCCGAGTCGAGTTCAAGCTAAGGTCAGCCAGTGTTCGAGCCGAATTGAGCTAAGGTCAGCTTGACTCGGTTCGACTCGATGTACACCCCTATGGATGGACCTGAATTTGCGCATAAGGCATTAATTTTACTATAATATTTAATGGTTGAATTGGATTTCATATAATTACTACATGGATCTATGAAAATTAAGTGTGGATGTTTTATTTAAGTATTTCCTTTAACACAAGTCACCTAAATCACAGGCCAACATAATATTTTGACCTTGGGCTTAAGGTAGGATTACACATCTATTAGTTGAAGCGGGTTTCACGTACATTAAAGGAGGAATTTTTCAGCAAGGATATTTTGATGTTGTACAAGGCCTATGATGTGCATATGAGATTCACTTCGATTGTTAGATAAGTGGTCCCGCACTAAGGGAATGTTTTGATAGTAAGTTACTTAGGCTATTTATGCCTCAAGTAAATTAATTTATATTTGTTAAGTTTGTTTAGTAAACAATGTTATTATCAACTTCTCTTTTCTGTCTCTCTTGATGTCTCCTTCAAATGAAAAATAGAAAAGCTTAAAAATAAAAAATAAAAAAAATACTGAAGTAATTAAGTAATTTTAAGTAAACAATTTTTTTTTATAATTAATCATAAACCAAACTTACTTATCTAAAATAAGGTTTCCTGTTAAGTCAAAAAAGTTACTTATTCAGTGGTACTAATAATTTATTTTTATTTTTTTAAACTTATTTTTAAATACATTATCTAATAAAGCTATAATTTCACAACTTTGTTTAAAAAAAAAAAATAAAAAAAAAAATCAGAAAATAAACCCTGGAGATGTCATCGTTTCTTTTAAAGTTTATTTAACTTAAGTGGGTAGGCTTCTTGCGTGGGTGGTAGACTCTCAGGAGCTTCAACACCCGGTCAAGGGTTGAGTATCCATAGGTGGTGAAATTCCACTAGCGTGAGTGTGTGGGGGGTTTGTGATGATTAACAACCCATGTTGAATATTAGGCATGCCTCACATGATAGATGATTAACAACCAAAGTGGGACCCATATGATGGATGGTGAACATTAAAGGTGGGTCCCACGTGATGGATGACTCATATCAAAAATGCAACCCTATATAATCGACTATCTACATCAAGCAGACCCCACATGATGGACAAGTCATAGAAAAGGTGAGACACACATGATGGATGGTAGACATCAAAGGTAGGCCCACATGATGAATGGTCCACATCAAGGCAGCCCCACATAATGCACGGTTCATATCAAAGGTGGCCCCACATAATGGATGACACACGTCAAAGTATGGCCCAGCATAATGGACCATCCATGTTAAGTGGGCCTCACTTGTCCACATCAAAGGTGGGGCTCACATAATGGATGGTGGAAATCCCATGTGATGAACGGTTAACATCAGAGGTGAGCCCACATGGTGAACGATCCGTATTGAAAGTGGGGCCCACATAATGAATGATCCACATCAAGGTGGCCCACATAATGAATGATCAACATTAAGGCAGCCCACACAATGGACGGTGTGGGCCCATCTAAAGTGTGGCCCCTCATGATGGATAGTCTACATTAAGCGGGCCCCATCTAATGGATGGTCTACATCAAAGGTCTCGCATGATGGATGATGCATATCCAAAGTGGACCAACATAGCCGACATCAAAAGTGGGCCCCACATGAGGGACAACCTAATTTGAAAGTGTGGCCCACGTGATAGACATCAAACGTGGATTTCACATGGTGGGTAGTGGACATTAATGTAATGGAGTGTAATTTTAAAAAATGATATCAACTATCCATAGAAAAAACTCTTATTTAGATAATTTACCAAACATACTTATTTCATCCAAGAATTATTTGAAGTTTTGAAAGCTTAATTTTACTTGTAAAAAAAAAAACAAAAAAAAAAAAAAAAAAACAAAAAAAACAAAAAAAAAACTTATTGATAATGAAAGCTGTGATAAAATTATTTTTTAAAAAAAAAAACTTTTTAGAGCAACTCTTATTTGAAAAGCCCTTCTTAGATTAGAGTATAGATATCAAACAAGCCCAATTACAGCTAAAAGTTCCACCTAACTTGTGATTTAGTGACATCATAGGCTTATTTGGATAGTATTAAATAGGTAGCTTTTAAGTTATTTGGATACTACCAAATAAGTAGCTTTTTATTAATTTTCAACTTTTATAAGTAACTTTTCCATCATTCTCATGGTTACATAACAATTTAGAAAATTATTTAAGGAAGTACAATTCTATGCGACCATAAACACTTTGTTGGGGGCCTTGCACAAAACCTTAGGATCTAGCCCTCCAGAACAAACCAAAATTATGGATAATAAAGCAATGAAAATAATCAATGCATCAATCACACACCACACAAGAGAATTTTTACGTGAAAAACCCTCAAAGAGGTAAAAACCACGGGACCTCGTCCAGATCAACAATCCACTATGAAGTAGAACGTTACAATCTTCTTCACTCACGCAGGAGTGGATAAACAATAAGAAAAATAGAAAAAACCAGAGAGATATCACCGATTATGAGGATATAGAAACGCTGAGATATAGATTGCACAGTAGAGAACCTCCACGAGCAGAACCTCCATTCTATAAGCTTCCTCTCTGTCTTTCTCCCTCTTTCTCACCTTTGATAGCCCTAAACCCCTTAGCAAATCCCTTGTAAAGCTTTAGGAAACCCTCCTGTTGTTTTTCTCATCAACACAACCCCCTAGAAAAACTCTAGGGACCTTTTTTTTATAGTTTTAGGAAACTCCTTTCCGCATCCCAGTTGCGAAAGGACTTGCGCATCCCAGTTGCGAAAGGACTTTACGCATCCCAGTTGCGAAAGGACTTGCGCATCTCAGTTACGAAAGGACTTGCGCATCCCAGTTGCGAAAGGACGACAGGTCAAAAAAAAAAACCATCAAATCTCCCCCTTTTTGACTCAGGAGGGATTCACCTTCTTTAAGCCAGCCAGGTTTCTACAAACCTCAAACTTGCCCTTGAGCAAGGCCTTGGTCATCATATCTGACCCATTGTCATCCGTGTGAACCTTCTCAAGCTGTAACACCTTCTGTTCCAAAGTATCCCTGATCCAGTGATACCGAATCTCTATGTGCTTTGACTTGGAATGCTGACTTGGATTCTTGCTCAAGTGTATAGCACTCTGACTATCGCAATAGACCACGTGCTCCTCCTGCTTTAGGCTAAGTTCTTGTAGAAACCTTTTCATCCAAAGCATCTCTTTACATGCCTCTGTGACTGCAATGTATTCGGCCTCTGTTGTCGACAATGCTACGACCTTCTTAGCTTGCTCTGCCAAGAAACCGCTCCCCCTGCAAACGTGAACATGAACCCCGATGTAGACTTCCTGGAGTCTATGTCACCTGCCATATCTGCATCTGTGTAGCCCTCTAACACAGGTTTACCGTCACCATAGCATAGGCTCAACCTGAATGAGCCTCTTAGATACCGCAATATCCATTTCACCGCTGCCCAATGCTCTTTGCCAGGATTGGCAAGATACCGGCTAACAACACCAACCGCATATGCTATGTCTGGGCGTGTACACACCATAGCATACATTAAACTTCCTACAGCTGACGCGTAGGGTATCTTCTGCATCTCATCCACCTCTGCCTTCGTCTTGGGACACTGTCTGTCGCTCAATCTGAAGTGACCATCCAGTGGAGTACTGACCGGCTTCGCTGCATTCATATTGAACCGCTCTTGTGACAGCCAAAGCTTCCTGCTGCTTCTGTCACGGGTTATCTCTATTCCTAGGATCTGTCTAGCCGGGCCCAAGTCTTTCATCACAAAAGACTTGTCCAACTCCTGTTTCAACCTGTCAATCTTCTTGATGTCTTTTCCAATGATGAGCATGTCATCAACATATAACAGCAGAACTAAGAAATCACCATCTGAGAACTTGCGCGTGAACACACAGTGGTCCGACTCCGTTCTGTCATATACATGCTTCAACATAAATGAGTCGAACTTCTTGTACCATTGCCGTGGAGCTTGTTTCAGCCCATACAAGCTCTTCTTCAGCCTACACACCATATGCTCCTTGCCCTTGACTTCGAACCCCTCTGCTTGGTCCATGTAGATCTCTTCTTCCAAGTCACCATGGAGAAAGGCAGTTTTTACATCTAACTGCTCTATCTCCAGATCCATGCTAGCCGCCAACCCAAGCAACACCCGTATGGATGTCATCTTCACCACTGGTGAGAATATCTCCTCGAAGTTTATGTCTTTCCTCTGACCCAAACCTTTCACCACAAGTTTGGTCTTGAACCTTATCTGTGAATTCTTCTGCTCAGCCTTCTTTCTGAACACCCACTTGTTGCTCAAAGCTTTCTTACCCTTAGACAGTTTCACCATGTCATAGGTGTGGTTCTTATACAAGGATTCCATCTCCTCTTGCATAGCTTTCAATAACTCCCCCTTATGCTCGTCGGCTAGGGCCTCAGAATAATCTTCTGGCTCTCCCCCATCAGTCAGCATAATGTACTCACGTGGCGAGTACCTCTTGGACGGTTGTCTGTCCCTAGATGACCTCCTCACCTGTGACTCAATAGGTGGATCAAGTGGGGGCTGCTCCCTTGGTCCATCTTCTGAAGGAACTCCCTCGTCCTCTGCACCTTGTTGTACTCCCCCGTCATCAGGCTCCACGGGAGGAATAATTGGATCCGTGTCCTCTAGCTCACCTGAACTAGGCTGATTCTTCTCTGACTTACCAATGTCTTTTATACACTGATCTTCAAAGAAAACCACATCTCTGCTCCTGACGAGCTTCCTCTCGGTCGGATCCCACAATCTATAACCGAACTTTTCATCACCGTACCCCAAGAACACATACTGCCTGATCTTCATATCGAGCTTGGACCTCTCGTCCTTTGGTACGTGAATGGATGTCATGCATCCAAACACCCTGAGATGACTGTATGATGGATCCTGTCCAGTCCACACCTTCTCAGGTACTTCTCCATTCAACGGGGCTGATGGAGACCTGTTTATCAAATACACCGCCGTGTGCATTGCTTCTCCCCAGAACATCTTGGAAAATTTCGCATGGGATAACATGCATCTGATTCTCTCAACAATGGTGCGATTCATTCGCTCAGCTACACCATTATACTGGGGGGTCTTGGGAACCGTCTGTTTATGCCGTATACCTAGGGACTTGCATACTCATGAAAGTCGCCAATGTATTCACCACCATTGTCTGTGCGGATGCACTTCAATGGTCTACCTGTCTCTCTCTCGACCATAGCATATGTAACGCCCTGAAAATCGGGGGTCGAGTATAAACTCAACTCCCGAGTTCCAGAATATCACTTATGCAACAAAATGAATGATGATTGAATGTTGACTGTATTCGTGCATTGAACATGAGTGAGATTAAGCCAAAGCAGCATATCATACTCCAGAGACAGTTAAATTTGCAAGCGGAAGACTGTGATAGATAGATAAAATATATAAACTACGATGAGTCTCCAGAGTGTGATAAGTTTACCAGGTTAAATAAATACAAGTGCAGTTTTAAAATATACCAAATGTGAGGAAGTGTAATGCCTCCTATCCCATGTACCATAGCCCCGTCAATACAATATCAGGTCTTCATCGACCTGCCAGAGAGATACAGATAGGAGAATTCCTCCTATCATCATAGAAGTAGTCCAGCTCTGCTTCACAAGCATCGCCACCACCTGAAACTCAACAAATCTGGTTGGTGTGTACAACACCGTCCCGTAACGTGGGAGTGAGTGATCAACTCAGTGGAACAGTAAAGCATAGGTTAACATGTTATCAATTCAATCAAGCAGTAATGATAAAGCAGTACAAATCAAACAATTCTAACTACTCTTATTAAATGCAAGAATGAAATGACATGATGCTGTATGCCCTTGCCAAACCACCCTCAAGCGACATCATCTTACGTTCGCGAATGCTTACTCCCTCAGTGCGCCACATCTACAAAGCACATGCGGTGCGATGATGCTCATGATTACCAAGTTTTTATTAGTCCATTTCAAACAGCAGTATTGGGAAACTAAGGTACCTCCCTTGTATCATTCCCAAACATGATCCATTCTAGGGTCGTCAATCCTAGTTATTCTCATACGATGTTATGGTTTGAGAAACGTAGTGAAGGCATCGCAAAGGGCTCATCACCCGTCAGCGCGGATACAGATCTCACCGTATGCGGCTCAATTGCTGGCCGTCAGCTCGAGTACAGGTCTCACCGTACTCGGCTCAATCACTAGCCGTCAGCTCAAGTACAGGTCTCACCGTACTCGGCTCAACTCACACTCTAGTTGCTGTGAAAGACTCGTGGCCAATCACAGACCCTTGGAGTGTACTCGATGATACCACGGAGGACTCGTCGCCCGTCAGCACGAGCACAGATCTCACCGTACTCGGCTCTCGCCGAAGTATCGACAGCTCGAATACAGTGTCCCATACCACCATATTCGGCTCACGAGTTGATTGCGCAATGGTCACTACGGGGAGGCACATGGCCCCAGCGTAGGCCGACAGCTCAACCACGGTGTCCTATACCACCATGCCCGGCTCATGCGACTTAGCGGATCTAGGTACCATGGTTAAACGGGGATCGCCACTGGTAAGTTTGGTACCCTAGGTTCAAGCAGTAGCGACCAAACAGGGTGAACATGCATAAGGCAGATCGGGTTACTTGATGAGCTCGACTAGCACGATCGCCCGTTGAGCTGCACGACATGAAGTGCATAAACAACTTCGTGTGGCCTAGCCACTGCCGACAGGCAACGCACGACTCGAGTTCGTCGAACACATCCCACGTGGCAAATGAATCTCAGCCACGAGTTCAATCTCGTTACCGATTGCCTGGACTATAATCATAGCCCCGAACACAATCAATTACAGAGATATAAAGCAGTAATAGATCAGGATTCAAATCATACAATCAGTCGGGTATTATCCGTTTAGGGCTGCCAGGGCTGTTGCACGCACTCGTTGCTCCGCTCCCCCATCACCCATGACGGATCATACAACATAAATATAAATTAAACATATGCATCACATAGTTAAAATCATAAAGCAGTTGAGCATGTTATGAATCACAACACAAGCATGAGTTTGTACATGTTCAATTCCTAATCACACAACTATCAAAGGAGATCATACACATAGTTAAAAGAGGTTGAGAATCATATCTCAACACCCTTATACTTTACAATTTGCTAACTACTACTCATTCAGACATTTCAAGAAACACTTAAACAAACATACATCAACATACACGACATATGTCGATCACATAGGCATTAGGCCAAATCCTTTCACTAGGGAGTTGCCCCAATCATAACACGCGTACACCCACGACGGATAGTCATGGCAAGCAGGAATCCGAGTTCCATATTCATTCAGTCATTTCCACAAACACTTGGGCCACACATTTTAGCATATATAGTGTATTTTGGCCGTGGCGTGACTTAGGGCAAATCCTTTCGTCAAAGGGGGGTATCGCCAATACATCAATCATGAATCCATGACAATTAGTCATGGCGAGCACGAATGAGAATTCTATACTCATTCAGCCATTTCCACAAACACTTAGAATACACTATTACAACATACATGGTGGATGTTAGTAAAACATGTATTAGGGCTATCCTTTAGCCAAGCTAGTATTTTATCCATGTATAATATATTACTACAGCAAATAATCATGATACATACATCTCCAAAATTTATACGTATACAGTATTTCTAGAATACACAATTTCAACATACGTAGCATTTACAAGTGAACATGTATTACGGCGATTCCTTTCGCCAAACTAGTATTTTATCCATATATAGTATAATCATATATTAAATAAACATGTCAAACACTTCTCCAAAAAAAAATACGTAAACGGTATTTCTACGTATACTTAGAGTATGTGAAAATCCATATTCTTTATCGCTAATCGAAACAGGAAACGGAAAGCACTTTGTACATGTGCATTTGCATGCAGATCATGAATCTATCATTATCTGACATTGAAAGCGTTGAAAAACGTAACTTATACGCTTAAAGTCCTCACCTTTTGTCGTAGAATCGTAACGGAGTTGATAGGTTTACTAAGCTTCCGTATACGGCAACTAGGCGACCTATAGAACGAAATAGGTTAGCTACTTCACAACCTACAACAGTCTAAACCCCAAAACAGATTAGGGTTAGGGTTTCTTACCTAGAAACGACGCCGGAAACGCCGGAAAAGCGTCAAGAAGGATGCGATGGAGCATGGATAGCAGCAGGGAAGGACGGCAGAGAGATTCTCCCACTTCTCCCTCACTTTCTCTCTCTTTTCCCTCTCTCAAATCCAAATTCGTATGGCTGGAATGGGAGAGGGTTTAAGGTCCTTATATAGCCTCAAAACTCACCGAAATAGACTCTTGTTCAAAGGTTACTGCTAATATAGGTATTTCGTCACTTTTCCAGCTCAAAAGAGAGGTTCTGGTGGCCCTCCTTGAGCCAAACGTCAGACTTAAGCTCACCACACATGGATCTATGAGGGATTACGTTTTCGACTCGAACGGATTCCCAGATCGCACGTGGCGGGCCACTTTCAGTTCAACGGTCAGTGGGCTACGATCCGAAATTCCAAGTACATGTAAATGTTCCTGAAATTTTTCCTGATCCGAGGGTGTAATTTGGTCTGATTCTGACGGTCTGGTTGCTTAATACTGATGCGCAAGCGAAAGGTGCCAGATCACTATTCCAGATATTTTATTTTCAAAAGGAATAGTGTTTTTCACACACCCTCGCTCCGGATCGAAATAAATGGCCGTGGGACATCGGAATCGCCTGATTTTTGAGATGATTGTCAAGCCCAGTGGGGCGGTCCTGGTTCCTTAGCTTCGTGTTAATCGGACTCCCGATGTGCGATCTAGACCTCATACGAAGTTTCGTTTCAGTCCCGAGAGCAGACGGGTAATGAGTTTGGCTCTAGACTTTAGGGTAACCTAGAGTCACATGTTTTACAAGTTTTGGGTCTTGCAGATCGTATTTAAAGCGATCCCAACGGATTTCATGGCTAATCGAGTTTTGCACTTAGTTAACTTTGTTACATTTCTAAAGGATTTAATCCTAATTGTTTTCTGGTTGAGATGGTACTTAGGCCATTGTAGTTTGTATATAAAGTGATCTAAGTTTTACTACTTAGCTAGTTTAAGATAGTGTCTAGGGCGAAAGTGCTTTGAAAAATTGAAAGCACAAGGTAGTGAAGGGTGGGATTTGTGAAGAAAATGGTTTAAGAAGGAATTTGAGGCTTTAATTGAGCGTTTGGGAAGTTAAACCTGTGTTAGGATTGACCCATCGCCTAAGGATGTCTAATCCCAGGTTGGCAAAAAATCCAGGATGTTACAGCATAAAACAATTTAAACACACCAAAGACCTCGTCCTTGGATTTCAAAGCATAAACCCAAACCCTCCTAGATGCATCATCTATAAAAGTGACAAAATACAATAGCCCACCCAAAGTTTTTGTCCTCATAGGACCACAAACATCAGAATAAACCAAATCTAATGCATGCACTTTATTAACATGAGAAGCAGTTTTAATAAATGAAACTCTATGTTGTTTCCCTGATAAACAATCAAGACAGGTTTTGAGAGGCGTACCTGTCACGTCTGGAAGGAGCCGCTTCTTTGCTAGTACCTGAAGCCCTTTTTCACTCATGTGGCCTAGACGCCTGTGCCACATGTCAATAGCTGAATCTTCCGCTGCGTTCAACCCACCCTTGCACATACTGACACTTGTCTTGTAAAGGGTGCAACACTTCTTCCCTCTGACCACGATCAACGAACCCTTGATGAGCTTCCATTGCCCACCAGCAAACCGACTTTCATAGCCATCATTGTCGACATCAAATTGAGGCGAAGGTCTGGGATATGCCTCACATCCCTGAGAACTAATGTGCAGCCCACATCAGTTTTCACACAAATATCACCGACTCTCACGATTTTTGATACACCAGAATTTCTCATCTTCACAGTCCCATAGTCACCTGACTTGTAGCTTGTGAAGGAGTCCCTGTGTGGAGTCGCATAAAAAGAAGCTCCCGAGTCAACCACCCAGTCGGTGTCCTGACTAGAAGCCGTGAGACATACGTCATGATCTGCAGAAAGAATAACTACAACGTCGCCATCTGAAGCGACCGCAGTGGAATCTGATTCATCTTCCTTCCCTTTTCCTTTCTTATCGTTTTTCTTACCACGACATTCATGCTTGTAGTGGCCCTTCTTGCCACAATTACAGCATTTAACATCTTTTCTGTTATTCGACTTGCCTCTTGATTTATCTCAGGCCTTTCCGCCCTTCTTGTTCTTTCCTCTCCCCCGTTCCTGTGTCACAAGAGTCTCTTGCTGAGTAGACCCCTAAGACTTCCTCCTTGTCTCTTCATTGAAGAGACAGCTAGTCACCTGTTCCATGGATATCTTTCCGTCTGGCGCGGAGTTACTTAGAGACACCACCAATGTCTCCCAACTGTCAGGCAATGAACTAAGCAATAGTAAAGCCTGCAATTCATCATCCAGGACCATCTTCATAGAGGTGAGTTGGTTCACTATATTGCTAACCTCATTCATGTGCTCGGCCACAGAACCACCATCTTTGAATTTGAGATTCACAAGTCGCCTTATCAGAAAAATCTTATTACCGGTTGTCTTCCTCTCATACAGCCCTTGTAATTTCAGCCATAGGCTAGCGGCTGAGGTTTCTGTAAACACATGGTGGAACACAGAATCATCCAACCATTGTCTAATAAACCCCACCGCCTTTCGGTCCGTCTTCTTTCAATCATCATCAGTCATATCCTTGGATTTTGCTGATATGCCTAAAATTGGAGAATATAGGTCATTGCAATAAAACAAGTCCTCCATCTTAGCCTTCCATATGGTCCAGTTAGAACCATTGAGGCTGATCATCCTTGAGCCACCTTCCATAATTCAAAACCGATCCTACCTGTTCAATGAACCTGGCTCTGATACCACTTTGTTGGGGGCCTTGCACAAAACCTTAGGATCTAGCCCTCCAGAACAAACCAGAATTATGGATAATAAAGCAATGAAAATAATCAATGCATCAATCATACACCACACAAGAGAATTTTTACGTGGAAAACCCTCAAAGAGGTAAAAACCACGGGACCTTGTCCAGATCAACAATCCACTATGAAGTAGAACGTTACAATCTTCTTCACTCACGCAGGAGTGGATAAACAATAAGAAAAATAGAGAAAACTAGAGAAATCTCACCGATTATGAGGACATAGAAGCGCTGAGATATAGATTGCACAGTAGAGAACTTCCACGAGCAGAACCTCCCTTCTATAAGCTTCCTCTCTCTCTTTCTCCCTCTTTCTCACCTTTAATAGCCCTAAACCCTTTAGCAAATCCCTTGTAAAGCTTTTGGAAACCCTCTTGTTGTTTTTCTCATCAACACAACATCCCTTAGAAAAACCCTAGGGACCCTTTTTTATAGTTTTAGGAAACTCCTTTGCGCATCCCAGTTGCGAAAGGACTTTGCGCATCCCAGTTACGAAAGGACTTGCGCATCTCAGTTGCGAAAGGACGACAGGTCAAAAAAAAAAAACCATCACCCTTCTACATCATGAGATTGGAAAATCATTCAATGAATGGATAAACAATCTAATGGGCTCCACAAAATGATGGCCCATATCGAGGTGGTCCCACCTGATGGACAATCTACATCAAAGGTTCGCCCCTATTGATAAATTGCCTATATCCAACAAGAGCCCTGCATGATGAGCAAGCCACATGGAAGGTGGGACCAACATGATGGGCAACCCACATCAAAGGTGGGCTCCACATGATGGGCAATTAATAATGGTGGGCCCCACATTATAGATGATCCACATCAAAGTCAGCAGTACATATGGACAACCAACATCAAAGGTTAGCTTAATGATGAGTAACCCATATCCAAGGTGGGACCCACATGATGGACAACTTTTTTTTTTTTTTTTTTTTTTGGGTTAGCTTGTTAGTACACACCCATGTCAGTACACACACTCCATGTTAGCCACCCCCGCTGGGGATTGATACCAAGACCTCAAGTGTTGAAAGGAGGTATCTCCACTCAATCTGCCAGTTGAGCTATGGATCTGGGTGTACATGATGGACAACTTACATCAAAGGTGGGCCCCTATAATGGGAGGTCCACATCAAAGGTGCCCTACCTAATGAACTGTGAACATTGAAGGTCAGCCCCTAATAATGAATGGCCCACAACCAAGGTGCGACATGCATGATGGGAGGGCCCACAAAAAAAAAAAATTTTGATACACATCAAAAGCTGCTACCGCGATTCTCCTCTTCAATCTCTCCTCGCGCGAATCTACACAGAATTCAATCGAAGGGGATAAGATAGGGAGCAGATTCGGTTAGCTCGGGTAACACCTAATTCGGTCAGGCCGTGAACATGGGCTCCACCTTGATGTATTTTGTGTATATCCACTCCGTCTATACCTTTTTAAAGATCATTTTACTCGTTCATACTAAAAAATAAGAAGATCCAAACTTCAGGTGGACCACACCATATGAAACGGTTGTGATTGAACTCCCACCATTAAAAAAATTCTAGGGCCCATCGTTAGTTTTATTTTCCATCCAACCTGTTGATAAGGTCAAAAAAATCTGGATGAAGATCAAACACAAATATCAGCTTAATAAAAAAACTTTTATCGCCCACAATAACTTTTTAATAGTAAATCACAACTGTTTTCAGTGGTATGGTCCACCTGAGACATGGATCTGCTTCATTTTTGTTCCCATGCTATAAAATGATCTTTAATAACGAATGGACGGCGTGGATATACAATTCAAATATCAAGTTGGGCCCCACATACATGTCCTGACCGAACTCGTTGCTACCCGGCCTGACCGAATCCGCTCTTGATAAGATACAGGCTTCACAACTCACAGCATATTTCTCTCTCTCAAGAAAGGAGATTGGAGAGGGTAATGGCATCCATCTCTTGTACAATCTCTCATCTTCAATTCCAATCATCATTGAATCTCAACCGTCCATTTCTTGGGATTAGAAAGAGGCTTGGATGGTTCAGATCTCCAAGTATTGGGCTGAAAACAGTCCCCAGCTGTCATTCGAGAGCCAGATGCTGGTTCCGGTTCGGAAAGAACGGTGTAGATGCGGAAGGCGCTGGAATCTACGGTAGCCAGACCCGCGATGATTTTGATAGGGACGACGTCGAGCAGGTTCTTTTCTTTTGTTTTTTTCTTTTTCGTGAAAAATGCTCTTAGTTGCATTAGGACACTTAGACATTTCGATACATTAATCCAGACCGTTCGTTAGGTCCAAGGAAAATTTCATGGGCTACATTGCAAATATCATACCAATCTGACAAATATTAACCATTTGATCAATGGTCTTAACTTATGGATGGTGGAGATTGTTTACACAAATGTAGGTCCAATGAATTAGTTGTCCATCTAACTGTTAGAGCTCTTGATGGATTGTTTTTCAGACGATCGTAACCATCCATCCATGGCTTGGAAAATGGATGACTATAAAAAAAAGTTAAATGAAGGATGGATTGGATTGTCCAATTAGTTCGATTTTTGTATGGTCGTCCATGAAATGTATTCTGGACTTAATGAACAGTTCAGATCAATCGATTTGACTGTGATAATGAGACAATGTAAGTAGGAGCACTGTAACTCTGTAGTGCACTGGAGCATTTCAATTTCTCGATATGGAGCAACATAGTTCGTGGATGAGTTTTGAATGGTCAGATTCTGTGCGCTTGGTGCGCACTGAGAGTCAGTGCGCATACATCACCCGTCATCAGTAAGTGGGATCTTAGCACTCATTTCAAGATGGATGTTTGCACTATCAGATCTTGGAATGCTTGTAGATTCCTTGCAGCTATCTTTAAACTTGGGAGATGGTGTGCGCACCAGCTCTCTGTGCTTCCTGGGCACACAGAAGTCACAAGCTGCACATTTTTATTTTATTTATATTTATTTTTTTAAACGATTTGGGTTTTTAAGGGAAAAAATTAGCACTGTAGACGCTTACCTTTTATGCGTTTTTTTTTTTTTTCCCTGAACTGCCAAAAACTTATGTTATGAAAGTAGATTTTTCAGGTACGGAATGAGGATTTTGGATGAAAATACTCTTGGTTTTCAGGTGAAAGCAACTGAAAAAGTAGGGGTATTTTTGTCTTTATTGGTTCATCCATATGAATAGAAGTCTAGATTGGTAAGGTAGGTTCTGTTCGGGTCAAAAAAAAAAAAAAAAAAAAAAAGAAGATGGAAGGTTGCGTCTATAATAAAAAATTATCCTTTTAAGGTTATAGTAGCCCCCTCCTTGAAAGTAGATAGTGCAACCATAGTAGGGTTCTTAAATGGATATTCAATCTGTAGAGCTAGAAACTGGATACTGAAATCTACTGAAAAGTTGAAAAAGAAAATTGAGGGACTGTTTGGATGTTGATACAATAAAAGATCCTGAACCATAGATGACAAAATGCAGATAGAATGATCCGGTTTCAATTGTTGGGTTCCTCAATTTACACCCCAAATTCATTGTGGAATGAATTTTAAGGGGTGGTTTGGATGCCTGTAAATTTTAAAGTTGTGATTTTCATCTAAAAGTGACTTTGGATACTGTAGTTTTGCCTGTAAGTGACTCATTTCTCACTTATAGAACTCATCCAAACGACACTTAACCAAGAGTGGAAATTGTTCCATTTTGTGAATTGGATGGTTCAATTGATGCATTGTATTTGAAAAAACACAACGATCCAAACGGTCCCGGACAGATTGTTTGGCTTGGAATTTAAAAAGTGCCTAAAGTATTTGTTTCTAGTTAACAAAATCTCTGAGAAAGAGATTCTGAGAATGTAATTTTATGGAATTCAGAAACTGTGTTTGAGTGCTGGGAAAGGATTGACAGGAATTCTATTGTTGTTGTTGTTGTCATCATCTTAAGCATTATCCTAACTTATGTCGAGCATGAACTGGGTGGATCAGGAGACTAGCATCTATCTTCTATCTCACATTTGAAAGGTCTACTAATAAATCTCATTTGATCTTGAGTTGAGTTGTGATTCAGCTGAGTTGGGGGTGATTCATTCGAGTTGGGTCGACTTAGCCCAGCCAGGCGGGTTCACCTGGCATTTTCAATTCTAACTCGTGGTGTCAAACTGGGATGTGTCTTATTGAGTCAAACTTCACTCAGACCATTTGTATTAGGGGCTGTGTAAATTCAGGCCAAATTGTGGATTGACAGCTATTCATGGATATGTCGTTGGGACTAGTTATTTCATGGACATGCGAATTTGAATAGTTGTTTCATTCCTTGTTTATTAATTCCTTTGAACTAAGAGGATAGATTGTGGCATATGTCAGGAACTTATTAGAAATGACAGCACATGCTTATTTAACACATGTGCATTGATACATGTGTCACTTTTTGGGCGCTTGAAGATTGATGGTATATACACATGCAAGATTCTCGAACTTTGATGGTTGCAGACTTGACATATTGGAACATGTGATGCACATGAACAAATAAGAGTATTACTAATGTGTAGTGAAACCGTAAAATGTCGTTGATAAAGAGTTCCACATCTTAAGACAATCAATTCATGCTTTAGTGGTCATATGTTTTGGATAACTTATCAAAAATCGCATTGGTTTCCACGTACAAAGATATTAACAGACCATAGACACATACTTTTATCTCCATTGCTTGTCAATAACAGAACTTTGCCCAAATCCAAACAAGCCTTACAACATTTCAGGCGTCTTGACCAAGCACACTGATATTAAAATCCAAACCCCTCATCTAGAGGGGACCCATCATGAAGGGATGGCAGAGCGGTCTTGTTTTTGTCTAACCGTGTATTCATGAAGTTGCTTTGAGTCAAGGTTTCCATGGTTCGACAATGAGAAGATGGTGATGAGTCATAACAAACCGTGTTGTTCTTCTTTTACAGTATTTCAATTACATGGGGATGCTTGCTGTGGAGGGTACATATGATAAATTGAATGCTCTTCTAAGACAGAACATCCACCCAGTAGATATCTTGTTGATGATGGCTGCCTCGGAGGGCGACAAACCAAAGATCGAAGAGCTGTTGAGAGCCGGAGCGAGTTACAACATCAAGGACGAAGATGGGCGGACTGCACTCGATAGAGCGGCGAGCAATGAGATCAAGGAATTCATGCTTGGCTTTTCAGTCCAGAATGCTTAATTATCTTTCTTTCTATCTTTGCTGTGGCATTATATATACTTGGGTAGATGTGGTTGAGATATTTGGGTTCATTGCCGCTGTAAATACATGTTAGAGTGGTTTGGATCTTCAAATTGTGATTTCTTGAAGAATGAAATGTACAGCCAAACAGAACTATTTTTGGTTCTGTTTTCGTAGGCTAAAATGGGTTCAAGCTCAGGTAAGATATTGTGCTGTCTTGATGGTTCAATCAAGTAACTGTGCAGCTCAAGCAGGCCAGTGATTATGATGAATGGTTCGTATAACTAAGATTTAGGCAGATTAAAAATAACTTAGTTATCCATGCATGCGTGTTGACATCTCAACCCTTTATTCCTTACATTTATATCTGACAGCCATGACCAATGGCTGTTAATGATTCTTGTAGACGTAGTTGACACCTTTACGTATTAACGGCGCGGCTTCAGTGGATCCCCGGATCCACGAGGTTGGTGGCTCCCATGACTGTGGGGCCCACGTTGATGTACGTGTCTTAAATCCCCACCGCCCGTCCGTTTTTACTGCTCATTTTAGGGCATGATATAAAAAACGAAGCAGATCCAAATCTTAGGTGGACCACACCATAGGAAACAGTGGTGAGTGAATACCCACCATTAAAATCTTCCTTGGGGTCCGCTGGAATGTTTATTTACCGTCCAACCTGGATGAAGGGACCCCACAAATATAAGCTTGATCCAAAAATTGTGGCCCATGAGGTTTTTAATGGTCAATCATCACTGTTGTTTCCTGTGGTGGGGTCCACCTGAGATTTGGATCTGCTTTATTTTTAGGATCATGCCCTAAAATGAGCTGTAAAAAAGGATGATCCACTGAAGTCGCGTCCCATATTAACGGCCTAGATGATGGTTAGTGGGACAAAAAGCGATGGACAGTCAATGCTGTTGAATCCAAATTACCTGGGGGTCCATGCTCTTGCTCGGGTGGTAGACTCTTAGGAGTTTCAACACCTGATCAAGGGTTCGAGTACCCATGGGTGGTGAAATCCCACCACGGCGTGAGTGTGTGCGTGAAAAAAAAAAAAAAAAATCGAAATTACCTGATGATGCCATACCATCGGGTAATCAGGACCATGAATACTCTCGGATGAATGGTGGTGCCATCTGGATTCAAGAGGGACGCAAGTTTTGTACAACACTTAGCATCCAATCAAGGACTGAAGATGGACCGTAGATATCATTCCATATTGATCATAATAGGTCCTAGCAAGGATCTGAAACTCCCATGTAGGCCCCATCTTTGATTTCCAACACTCTGAAATAAACCTTTCAAAGGAAAGGTCATAGCCATATCATCAATGGCTGTGAAAATAGATAATAAAGAAAATGCCAACCAAAAATCATCTCTAAACAAATTATATAGTTTTGGAACTAAGTTTTGTGAATTTACGTTTAATAGAAATACACTTTAAAAAATAAAAATAAATACTGGCTATACATTATATGTGCTAAAAGAGGCCAAAATGGATAGAAGAGCTGCACATGTCCCAAACCGAGTTTGACCCAAGTTTGGTTTGGCTTGTTTATGTGACACTCCATGTTCGAGCTTTACAAGAGCCAAGCTTCGAGCCAAGTTTGGTTTGGCTTGTTTATGTGACACCTCCTGTTCGAGCTTTACATGAGCCAAGCTTGAGATTGGTTCGGTTTGGTCCAAACCAAGCTGAGCCGAATCAAGCCAAGTTCAAACAAACCATATGAAACAGTGCATTCATGTATATGTATTATCGACATTATCATGTATATGTATTATCCATGCCCTTCATCCATTTTTTACATATCATTTTAGGACATGATCCTAAAATTGAATCATATCCAAAGCTCAAGTGGATCACACCACAGGAAACAGTGTGCATACAATTTATGATGTGAGTCAAACCTAGCTAAATGAACCTGAGCTTCGTGCCGAGCGTGGCTGGTACTATTCTAGTTTGAGCTTGGTTTATTTTTTTAAACAAGCTCGACTCTGAGGTTTGGTTTGGTTTGAACATCTATTCGAACCAATTCAAGCCGAGCTTTTTCAAACCAATCTAAGCTAATCTTTCGAGCTGCTTGATTTGTGTCCAGCTCTAGATAGAAGTATGAAAAGGGGCCAAAATAGAATAAGGGTGTTTGGTAGTTGATACTGTGTTCGAAAGCACTTTACAAAACCCCATCTCCTCTCCGGCTCCACAAAATATGTGCTAAAGGCTTACTCAGCAAAAAACCGAGTCAACCGTTAAAAGAAAATAAATATAAATATAAATAAATAAATAAGAGGCATGAAACCCATTATCAGGAAACCCCTTTTGAGCAAGTGACTCAGTAATACTCCAGGCGACCTGACAACTCGATGAGCCTCGCTGATTCAGAACCGAGTCAAGCTAATGAGTTTCTTAGACTTAAACAAGTCGAGTCAACTCACTTGAGTTTTAGAACTATGTTTAGTAAAAGGTATAAACCCTGGAAACCCTGATCAATGCAATAAAAAACCCAAGTCATAGGGACCAGTTATTGCAGGGGAAATTATTTCTATCAAGAAAGGCATGATTTTTGTCAAATCCAACATTCTGCCAAACATGCAGCCGTTGTATTGGCTTCTAATCCATTAAAATGACTTTAAACTTCGAAAAGGGCAGCTATCTAAATGCAAGTGGAATTAAAATGGCCTGGGGAAACCAAAACCATAAACTGCATTATTTCAAGCGTATGTGTACACTATGCAAACAGCTTTCTCAACACCATCAGGCAATGTTATTTGAATAAGCAAACATATATATACTCATTACCCAAAATTGGAAAAAAAAAATTTCCATTTTATTTCCTCATATTATTGGATAAATTATATTTTCATCTTTTTCTTTTTTTTTTTGGTTTGTGTAAATACATGATTTTTATAACTAGTATGTATTCGGAAGATGGCATGTATACCTCAGTTTCGGGTGCGAGCTGAGCGCATGCTGTAGAGCGACATCCATTCTTGCCCCTTCTCGGAACAGGGCATCATATAGAAGACAAATGAAACTGGATAAATCCTCTTCATCATCGTCTCTACAACTTGATGGATGCTCGGCTTTCTCCGGATCGCTGTCTTCCCAATCGCTGATGGGGCTGGCCGGCTCTGGCTCTTCGTCCTCTGCATCTTCGTCTCCAATCACAAACCTCCCGTTCTCCATGCCATTAAAATCAGCCAACCCATGAAATACCCTTGGGTGCATCTCAGGCGGTTCAGCTGACGAAGAAATGACAGCTTTTGCACCCGAATCTAGGAACGCCTTGACCAGACTGGGGGCAGGCCCGCACTTGCCAGTGCAGATTATAATTCTGTCTCTCCAATCTCCAACCTGGACATTTCCAAAGTTAAGAAGGGCATATAGAAAGATAACAGAATAGAAATCAGTGCTCTACATGAGCCCAACTGAGTCCATCTCCAAGAACGTCTTCACAAGCATAATATCAATAAACAACTGCATTTCCTTCATTAATACTTGCATCCTTGCCCAGGCGACTTGTCCAAGCAGGATCGTATTCCTAAATCCTACTTGAGCGCACATTTGCCACCATGGCATGCTTATGAGGTCAAGGCCTTTCATTAGGAATTCCACACCATTATGCGCAATCAGGTCAATCCATTCACCAAGTGATGAGCTTCTGCACAGAGAAAGGATGGAAAGAAAGGTTGACAATCGGTCCACATTCAACTTACTAAGTGTTGCCCACCTGATGGCATCTGGCCTGATTTTTTCACTGGGAAATATACAGCAGGGAAAAGCTCATTAGTGGCCTGCATCTTGTACCTGTGCCATGCAGGCACATGGGATCGTGAGAGCGTTCATATTCCTCTTTTAATTACTAGCATAGATAGACACACATACATCACAACAAGAAGGGGCAGGAACAGCCCCATAAAAAGTGAGGTTCGAGAAACTTCTTCCATCCATTGCGAGTGAGGCTTATACAAACTGAGGTCCTAAAACACCTTCACTAGTAAGGCTATCTGCAGTCTTCAGCCACGCATTCGGAAAGGCAGTTAAATGGGCATCTTGCCAGGGATTGATGTCTCCAACAAGGGTTTTGAAAGGTGCACCATTCAGAAATTGTGGAACAGACATTCTGCATTAGGGGGATTGAACTTTCTCCGTTGAACTGGCTCGCAATCTATGATACCCAGAAAAGAAACAGATAGGTAATGTGTGTGCGTGCATGGAATTGAGTGAGTGCAGATCTTACAGATAAAGTCAGTGTTAGCAAGGCTATGAGCCAAATATGTTAACTGTTTTGAGGTATCTAGGTATCATAGCCTGAAATAGCATGGGGAAGGGGAGCAGGTAAAAAGAGGTTGGAGGCTAAGGTAAATGGTTGTGGAGATTTGGCAAGGAATAAGGGAGCTTACAGAGAGGTGTGATTGCAAGAATGGTGTCCAGAAAGGGAGATTGCAAGTATGGTGGGTCAAGGATTCTTTCTTATATAGGGCTTCTGGGCTATGGAAGGTGTTTGCTTGTTTGGCAATTACATTTAAGGAGGGGGTTAGCTTTTCAGTAAGGGATGGGAAGAGGATTTGTTTTTGGGAGGATGTGTGGATAGGAGAGGGTCTGCTCCAAGCCGAGTTCCCAAGGTTAGCAAGGTTAACTATGGATGTGAACATTCCTATTGCTCAATGCTTCTCTTTTAGAGTGAGGAAGTGGTTTGGTTTCCTCCATGTAGGAGAAATTGTTGGATGAGGAGGTGGATGAATTCATTCGGCTTTTGGCATGGCTTCAAGGTTGCCAAGTGAGAAGGATGTGATGGTGTGGATAAAGGAAAAGTTGGGTCACTTTTCTATCCGGTCCCACGGGATGATACTCCAACCAATGGCAGGAGAGGATTGTAATCATACCACTAATGTATGGCACTACGGCGCCCATCCTAAGGTAAGAGCCTTTGCTTGGTAGGCAGGCACAGGGTTCTTACAATTGATGATATTTAAAAAAAAAAAAAAAGTCGATAGTCATTCCCAATACTTGCATCATGTGCATCCAAAATGCATCACTTATTTATCCATTGCTCTTTTGCTAGGGTAGTGTGGGAGAGATTCTTCAACCTCTTGAAAGTGTCTTGGGTGATGCTAAGGACCATTGAGAGCTTGTTTCTAGCATGGCAAAGGGGTGGGGTTGGGAAAAAAAGGTAGGGTGATGTGGAGGTTGGCCATGTTGGCAAGCATTTGGGCTCTTTGGGGGGAAGGGAACAAGCAGCGTTTCCAGAACCAAAGCTGGGTGGTATCGGAGGTCTTTAGAAGGGTGAGTCAGATGTTTTGGGATGGGATTCAAGCTTAAAGGCTCTTGATAAGTGTATTTTCATTTCTTGATTGGCTTTTGCCGTTGTTGTGTTTTTGTAGCTTTTTGGCACTAGTACAATATCATTACCTTCAGAAAAAGGCCAGAAATAGGAAGTACATTGAAGAAGAAACAAGCACAATTGCTCTCTGGGTGAATGCAATACCACTCAAAAGAACTTGCCAAAATCCGAATGCACTCGTAAACAATGAATATGAGAAAAGGAAACATCAAAGCTTCTCCATGCGCTTGAGCATATTTCTTTTCCCTTTTTCTTTCTCTCTCTTTATTTTTCTTTTACTTTTTCCTTTTCCTTTTTCTGTTTTTGTTTTTGTATTTTTTTTTCGGAGAAGCGCTGTTGAGCATATGTCATTGTTTATAATGCAAAACAGGAAGGGTTGGCATATTTCGGTGTGGAGGCTTGCTAATACCAGGCATTATAAAGAAAGCCATCCACATGCAGGTGGGTCTTACCGTGTAGAGGCCTTGAAGAAAAATCAGGTTGGACCACTCATCGTGTGGGCCACAATGTTAGAAAGAAATGAAATGGGCCTGGGGTGAACTTAAAGGGGTGGTGTTTTGAGGCAGTTTTGATCTTCAGTTGAACATAAGTTTTTTTTTTTTTTTTTTTTTAAGGATTGTCAGCATCGTAACAGAGGAGAGGAAAATAGTTGGCTGAATCTCTTGGACACAAGGTGGAACATTTCTTGGTTTCTTATTTCAGGTCCCCTGCTTGGAATCAAAGCTAGCTCCATCTCCACGTGGGATCCATTGTTGCAAGTTTCAGAAAAAGACTGGCTTCTTGGAAGATGCTACTTATTCTTTGGGGTTCAGACTACACTTATCAGGCCACATTGGCGAAGCTCCCGGTGAAATTCCTTTCCAACAACAGTAGCTAAGAAATTGGAGAAACTTCAAAGGGATTTTCCTATGAGGCTGACAGGAAGAAAATGGTACCTAATCAAGTGGAAGGATGCCCAAAAGCCTAAGAATGAAGTGGTGTGTGTGTGTGTGTGTGTGTAAAAGGAGAATCAGAGAGAAATTGGCACCTACTACATAAATAGTGGTGGTGACTTGATGAAGAACCCAACAAGCTCTGCAGAAGGTTGGTGTGTGGTAAATATGGATCCCCAACAAGGGAGTTGGAGACAAAAGGAGTGAAGTACAGAAAGGGGTGCAATTTTTGGAAGAACATTAGCAAAGTCAGAGATACCATAGTTTTCGAGGGATTTGATATAGAGTAGGGGAAATAGAATATGCTCTTGACAAGACATTTGGCCTTTGGGTGGACAAGTTTTGCTGTGAAATTCCCTGGACTCTATGGGCCCATATGAACAAAAAAGGAAGAAGAAGATATGAACTAATTCTAGTGAGAATCTATTATTCCAGTATTCCACAGTCAAATAGCACTCAATAGACTGATGGTAGTATGTTGTCAAGCATATTGGTATTTAAAAGCAATTCCAAATGTAATACCTGTTCATACTAATTTAAAACAGTTACTGTAACTTGTTTCGATCCCACAACTAAGATGACCTTGCAAAATAATCAAGTGGTCCAGCTGATGGTTTATTTGGACTGTCAAATCATGTTTGCCTCACCTTTGATTGCCAATGACTCCCTATAATCGCTTTAATCAGACAATTCTAACCACCGTATAGGACTATCAACGTGTTGGATTTGGGTCCTCCCAAGTCTGAGTAGGGCATCTCCAAGGTTGGTCCCACCAAGTCTGATAGAAGGGGAAGCGAACCATCTGGATTTTCTCCTCCAGAAGTTTCGGAATGCTGGCCCAGCGCTGGATGGTGATCACATAATAGGTGTGGAGGATGAAATGCCATGGGTGGGAAGACTCATGGAGCTTTCATTTGAAGGCAGAAGCTTTGTTCCACTTCATGGAGGAGACGATAGAACAAAAATAGGAAGCAGGTTCTGACTCCAGTGAAGAGTGCCATACAAGTCAACAGGGAGCTTCTAAACCATTCTTCCTTGTTTATGCATAAGCAAGAGACTATTGTATAGTGGTATGAAGAACTGACATAACAAAAGCATTTTCTAATGCTAGCATGCTTCAATGAACCCCCAAAAACAAGAATAATATAGTAGATACGAGCAGTGTTAACATACCATCCAACGAACATCATCGGACGTTAAGTGAGTGGCAGGTACTGTCCTCCTAAACATAAATGCTCCAATTTCTTGGTCATCTTCCAACACCTTCACATATCACATCATTACGATCACTGTATTGATTTTACTGCTTAAAGAAATCAGATGGGATGGAGTAGATGTCCTCTAATTCCATACGGTTGCCGAGCCCAGCCCATTCACTGTAGCTGCATGTGCCAACATGCACAAGATCCAAGCCATACATCAGATGGGCCATGCCACGCACAGTTGGTCTGGCCTCCCCTCACTCTGTTCCAATCATCATCGGGTGGGCCACAGTGTATAAAACAAATGGACGAATAGAAAGTCAGCCAAGTTTTTAACTGTTCATTTTTTTCTGCACACCGATGCACCTGATGAGTGGACAGGCCTGATTTTTGGGCCAGCGCATGGTGGCAGTTACCTACTGGACAGCAAAAACATTCCGTGGACGTGCAAACGTGAAATACATGGCCACATGTGAGTGTGCTGGGATCTACACGCCTCTGGGATTCACAAGCATTAAGAGATAAACATACATGTGTTTGGCGTCCGATATATCGATGCAGGATGCCTCCTACTTGAAAGTAAGGCCTGTATGCAACCAAATCAGCCATGGTTAAAATCTTTGCTAAGGCAGATGTGTCCTTTCTGCTCTGCCCACGCATTGTTGATGATAGACTCAACTTCACACTCTGTAGGAATCTATCCGCAAGCTCCCCAGGTTCAGCAACCACAAACACATCATTCTGCCAACTGGTAAATGGATGTCAAGCATGTTAAAATTGAGGATAAAGCTGCGTCTGCCAGAGAAAACAACATAGGTTAAGAGGAACTGTATGATCCTAGATCCAGCGACTGTTTAGTATCCTCGGGCCATTGGTTTGTGAAAGTGGGGTCCATGGTCCTGCAATGCAGATTGTTGAACTGATGGGACCCAAAGTAGCTAGGCCATGGCTCCAAAATCTCAATGGGAAAAATCCTAATTCTCCACTCAGTTGACATTCAACTACAAAACAGGCCAAAGATTGAGATTGATAGGAAAAGGCAGGGTGGAGATTTTTTAGCATGGTTCATCAATGACATGGTCCATCAAATCAATGGTTTTGATTAAGTGACAATGGGCCCAAATGTACAAAATGAAAAGGCGAGAACATTATGCACATGCTCAGGCTGAGAATCATACATTTCCTTGGCTTCAGAAAAGGGGAAAAGAAAATTCAACCTTAATATTGAACCGATTGAATCATTTTGAAGAGCCAGATGTACTATCCCAACTTGGGGCAAATTCTGTAGTTTTTCATGTAATGCCTGAGCAGGTACAGAGAGCTGCCTGATTCCTGAAGGAGATTTTGGTGGAGAGAATGGTGCCTTTCCAGTTTGAAAACCATCCAAGCTTAGTGGTGGAACTAAATCAATTCTATTCATCCGCTGTGGACCAAGTTCAGGACTGCATAAAAGTGGGCTAGATGGGAAACTTCCAGTGAACAATGGCGATGCGAATGGTGTAGAAACTGATGCTGCCGGCTTAGAAAATCCAGCAACCTTATTCATAAGAGAAAACCTGATGCCATTACGGGCACAGAACGTCTCAAGAGATCGAACATGGTGGATTGCTTTCCCCGAATCAGGACTATAATAAGATTCTACAAGAAGTACCATGCGCCTCCAACCCAACAAAGGGCTTCTCTCATCGAGCACTGCAACAAACAGAAATTCCAACATCAAATCCTATAAAGAATGTGACATTCAAATATTTAATAAACACATCCAAGGGGTAGAACAAAGAAGCACCACAACACAAACCAGTATTTGAAAGCTTTGTTCTAGGAAAGTTCTGAGGCTTCGACTTCTCTGACCATTTTTCTTCATTGAAGTGTGTTGGAACCAGTCGCTCGCAAACCTCCGTGAAGGCCTGAGATTGATCCTGAATATACTCTTCCGTTGCCGCTTCCAACTTGAGCCAGTTTGTGGGATCAGTTTCATCCAATTCCATACCGCACCGCTCATCAACTGTGCACATGGGATACAAACTGAGTGATGACTAATAAATTCCATTTAAGAGGAATGCCAACCTGCAGACGCACACCTGCGTAAAGTGAAAACAAGTGCCCTGCACGTGCCAAAGTGGCATGTGTGTGTAGATACCCACCCGACCAGTGATGTCCCCTAAACCATTTGATCATACCTGATTAGGAGGGCTATTCCTCGAATCTTACTACAGAAGGGATCATTACCGTTAGGACAAATCCACACCCACCCAATTTCACACCAAAAACAACTTCACCAAGCAATAAAAGGGTGGGGCAAGTTATGGCACAACCCGCCCAACCCCCTTCAATTTTTGCTAAATTTGCATTGCGGAAATTGGATTTCTGCATGGTCCACAAAGCAATCAAGCTGAAAAGTGCACACAGAAATTAGATTTTTGCCCAAGTGTGACGGCACAATGACATGGTTTTTTCCTCTTATTTTAACTTTTCTAAGCAACCAGATGATCTGGGGGCATCTTGGTGTGGCTCCAAGGACACATCGTATATCCACAGTGGGGGTGGGGTGGCCCACGAGGTGGGGCCTGTGAGATGCAGGATGGCCATGAGGTGAGACCGATTGTGGGACCGTGTGATTTGGGAACCCGTGCAACACGGGGTTGCCCACGGGAAGGACTCGTCTAGGTTTGTCTGGGAGAGCTACAATATTAGGATAAATCAGTGCTTCCCTAACAACTCTGGAGCTTTTGGTGTGTTGGTCGGTTGTTCACTATCAAAGTGGTATCAAAGCGGGAGCCTAGGGATCGAGTCTCCTCACCAGCGTTGGTGCAAGGGCATCTTGGTGTGACTCCAAGGATATACCGTATCTCCACACTGGGGGTGGGGTAGCCCATGAGGTGGGGCCTGTGAGATGCTAGATGGCCACAAGGTGGGACCCATTGTGGGACTGTGTAGGGAGAACTTGTTTGGGTTTGCCTAGGTGAGCCAAAATATAGGGATAAATTGATGCCTCCCCAACAAATCTGGAGCTTTTGGTGCATTAACCAGTTGTCTGCTATCACCTAATCACCTCCCCCTTTTCCCACATTTTTTTGAGAAAATGGCATGCACCTTTACCCTCGAGAGTTCTCAAAATTACCAACAACCTATCCTAGAGATTTATGAGGTTGTGTTGTGCAATGTGTTCTTATGCACCAAAAGTCTTATGGGGTTGTGCCATGTGACCATTACGCTTTTCTTTGTTTTTCGAAAGGCAATGAAATTTTGTGTGGGAGACGTGCCCTTGAAAGAAGATTTTCTGAATATATTCCATCTCGTTCCTAATCAAGCTATATCAGTAGCTAGCTGCTATACTGTCATCGGCGGGAAAATAGAGTGGAACATGGTGTGCAGAAGAAATTTACATGACTGGGAGATGGTTAGCTAGCTATATCAGTAGCTAGCTGACCATCTGCTCGTCCACTGTGCATTTATTTCTCGCATATTGATGGATTTCTTTCAAAGATTTGAGGCCAGCGGATGCCTTCCTTAGACCGCTTCCTCCCTTTTAGCATACTAGTATGGGTTCCAATTAGGGAAGTCGAAGTCTCAGATTTGGAGAATGGCAATCCTCGCTATCTGGTGGGCTGTGTGGATAGAGAGAAATGAGCGGTGCTTTAACAACGCTCAATATTCGCCTCAATTTGTGGGATCTCGGGCAAAAAAACTTCTTATTGAATGGGTGGCCAATGTACCTAATCTGAAGGGCTGTAATCTTTTGTTTCTGGGGGCGTAATCCTTGTTCTGCTATCTCAGCAGATCTGCCTTGTTTTTCGTTTCCTTTTAATAAATTGTTACTTTTGAAAAAAAAAAAAAGAGTATGTGGCCCCCCTTGACCGCATTTACAGAATCAAGCCAGATCATCTCAGAGCAAATAGATTTAATCTGGAGGTTTGACAAATCTAGTAAATTTTTGGTAAAGTCGCTATACAACCTTTTGGACAGCGATTCTTCCTTCAAAGAAGAATCCTTGACAAATCAGATTTGGAAATATTTGGTCCCTCCTAAGATTGCATCCTTAGGATGGCTGGTCAGAAAGAAGAAGATACTAACGATCGACAATTTGAGAAAAAGGGGGATGATTATAGTGTTTATGTTGCATGGCGGACGAAGAATCGATTGATCATCTTCTTGTTTACTACTCCTTTATCAACCAAATTTGGTCAGAATTTTTAATCTGCTTTAGAATCAGTTGGTCTTTCCCTGATACGGCAGGTTAACTCCTTAAGGCGTGGCATGGTGTCCGACTAGGCAAGCATAGGACTTTGTCATGGAGAATGGCTCTTCTGGCTGTTTGGTGGTCGATTTGGCAAGAAAGACACGGGAGATGCTTTAGGGATGTTTCCAATTTTGTGGAGTCTATAGCTTGTAGAGTAAAATGTCTAATGGTAGAGTGGGCATCAAATGCAGATTATCTTAAGGGCTATGATTTTCTCTTTCTTGGAACCTAGGTGGCCCACTTCCTCAGTGGCCCCGCTCTCTCTGTTTGTTTTCCATTTTTATCATATTAATATTCTCGTGGTCTTTCTAAAAAAAAAAAAAAAAAAACAAAAATTTTGTTAAAAAGAAAGAAAGAAAAAGCTTTTTCATAGATAGATATCTATGCCACATTATGACAAAGAAGGCCTAGACAGAGAAAAAAAAGGGGACATTCAACAAGAGCCTTTATACTTGAGGCTCAACCCGTTACATCCAATTTTACCCTTCTAAAGACCTTCAACACCAGCCCACTCTGATTACGGAAACATTGATTATTCCTTCCCCCCCATAAACCCCAATTGCATGTAAGAAGAGATAGTCATCAAATCATCCTCCTTTGTTCCCAACTCTAAACCCCCATGCCAAGCTCCATGATGTCGACTCCCCTTTTCCCTTATGGCTTACACATCTCTTCCAAACACTTGAAAAAATGAAACATTTGCCTACTCCACTTTCCTTGTATGGCTTACACATCTCTTCCATAAGAAGTCTCATCTTTGTTTCTCCAATCTATCCAACATAGCATTCAAAGTTCAAACACCTAAAAAGAGACAGTATAACAATAGGTTTGACATGGGTGTTTTACTAATGTTAATCTTCCACCCAATGAAAGATGCCAACTTTTCCACCTCAACAGTCTCCTTTCAACCTTTCCAATTACCCCGTCCCAAATAGAAAGGCCAAGATATAAGGAAAGATAAGAACCAATGCAACATCCAAACACCTTTGCTAGCTAACCATCTCCTCCTAAGAAACATTAATACCCGACATCTAGCTTTTGAGAATGTTTACCTTCAAACCATCTAATTATTTTCCTCTGCGTCGCAAAACAAATGGTGTCACCGAAGAATTACACGTGAGAATTTTTGAAACTGAATTTTCCACCCAAAACCCGCTAATGAGACCAACACATCTCTTTTTCAAACATCCAAGCACTTCCGCTACAACCACAAACAAGAAGGGTGAAAGCGGATCCCCCTACTGAAGACCTCTCAAAGCCTTGAAAAACCTTTTGGTATACCCATTGACCAAAACTAAGAACTTGGCCAAATGAATGCACTCTCTGTATCCACCTCTTCCATCGCAGCCCATATGCTAATTGTCCCAGCATGTAATCAAGAAAATCCCACTCCACATTAATATGCTTTTTCAATATCGAGCTTGTATATAATGTCTTTTTTCCTTATGGCCGAATCAATGCATTCGTGAGCGATTAAAGCATTGTCCAAATTTTGTCTTCTAGCAACAAACACACTTGGACTTTCGATATGACATTCCCTAGAACCACTTGAAATATGGATGCTAGGATTTTTACTAAGATTTTGTAATGACTACCTATAAGGCATAGATCTTAAATTTGTTAAGCATTCATCACCTTTTTTAGTATGATGGCTATGAAAGATGCGCCTAACTCAGACGACAAGCGTGGAGCTTAGTCTCTGCCAAATGCATCCACTGCCGCTTTAACTTCCTCATCAAATAGCGGTTTTTCTAAAATCCTAGCCTCCGCTTCTGAGATTTGATCAAAAGGCAAGTTATCGAGCCGCATCCACCTCTCCCTTGTAAGAAGATTCTTGTAAAACCATACTATGGCCTCGTAAACCTGAGATTTTTCCTCTACCCTAACACTGCCACCATCACGCCTTAAATCTTATTAGTCCTAGCTCAAGCACTAGCAATGCTATGCAAAAATTGTGTTCTTGTCTCCTTCCTTGAGCCACGTTGCTCGGGATCGCTGTCTCCACTCAATCTCCTCATCCTTTAAATGATTCCTATATTCTAAGGAAAGCTTGACCCTCGTGGATTTTTTTTCCTCTAACAACTCCACCCCCTCAAGCTTAAGGTATTAAAAGATAATTATGTAACGGTAACAATGGTACCTATTACGCGTTACAGGTTTGTAACAGAAAAAATGGCCTCGTAATGGG
Source organism: Magnolia officinalis (assembly GCA_021015155.1). NCBI lineage: Eukaryota > Viridiplantae > Streptophyta > Magnoliopsida > Magnoliales > Magnoliaceae > Magnolia > Magnolia officinalis. The sequence goes on along the minus strand of JAJHSJ010000002.1, from coordinate 8,622,715 downwards.
ATCATTACGAGGGTAAACCAGGATTTTTTCTCTTTTTTTTAAAAAAAAAAAGAAGAAGAAGAAGAAGAAGAAGAAGAAGAAGAAAAAAGAGGGTTGTAATGGCCATTACAACTTATATATCATAAGGGTAACGACCACGGTTACCGTTATCGAATACCTTGATTAAGCTTCTCAAATGTGAATCTAACAACATCAGAATCTCCTCCAAAGCACCATGAGAACTGCAACGTATCACAAAAGAGTCCAACTTTGCCCAGAATTGAGAACATTAGACTTGTTAATTCGGTCCCCAAACTGCCATGAACAACCATTTAAAACCCGTTGTTAGATCCCTAAGAAGCACTGAAACTAAAAATTGACCTCCCCACCACTCCTCGTCCCAAACTCTAGTATCCCAAATAACCACTATTCTTCCTACCATTGTTGTCATGTGCGATCGCATATATGCGCGTATCCATATGCAGATCGCATTTGCGATCATGGCATATGCGATCGCATATATTGCATATGCGAAAATATGCGATCGCATATGCGATGTATGCGATCGCATACAGCATATGCGATCGCATATTGGCCATGGCACATTGAATTTTTTTTATTTTTTTAATTTTTGCAAAAAATAATATTTTGTTTATAAAAAGGCTTCCAAATCTCCTCCATTTGCAATATTCTCACCCCAAAACTCTCCTACTCTATTTTTCTTTTACATTTCTTAATTACAAGTGGTCTTAATCTCCCTCTCTCTTGTATTTCCTACTTCCAAGTGATCTCTCTCTCTCTCTCTCTCTCTCTCTCTCTCTCTCTCTCTCTCTCTCTCTCTCTCTCTCTCTCTCTTACATTCCCTCTCTCTTGGAAGTTGGAAGATCAAGATTCAAGCACTTTTAAGTTTCAAGGAAGAAAACTGGTTGATTTTCTACCATAATAAATAAATAGCTTGTTGATTTTGTTGTTACTTCTTGTCAACTATATTGTTAAATGTGGATGACTTGATGTTTAATTCATTGTTTAATTGATTTTATCTCTTTCAAATGTATTTTAAATATGTAAAATTAGTTATCTATTAACTTAGAAAAGTTCTCCTCAGTTTCTTATAATTTTTTTACAATTTTTTGAATTTTTCCCTAATACATATATATTTTTTAATTTTTCAATATATATATATATATATATATATATATATATATATATATATATATATATATATATGCGATCGCATATGCGCATAGGCATATGCGATCGCACATGATCGCACATGCGATTTGACAACATTGAGTTATCTATTAACTTAGAAAAGTTCTCCTCAGTTTCTTATAATTTTTTTACAATTTTTTAAATTTTTCCCTAATACATATATATTTTTTAATTTTTCAAAAAAATAAAAAAATAAAAAAATAAAATGCGATCGCATATGCGCATAGGCATATGCAATCGCACATGATCGCATATGCGATTTGACAACATTGCTTCCTACTACTCCCAACATGTCAAGAGCCACCCAATCCTTATTTCTTCCTCCCCCTGATAGCGCTTACAAAAATCTTTGATTTGGAACCTCTTTTATGGGCAATCCAAACCCCTAATAATCCAACTGACGAGCATCATTGATGAACAACACTAGCCCTTTTGCCTTTCTTCTCACCTGCAGAAGAGATCTCCACCCCATAGTTTATAGAGGACACAAAGCCCGCCAATTCTCCTCCCCTTGGGAGACTAGTGAAGCTAACTTCGTTGAGTAGCTTGTGATTTTTGAATTCCTCTCAGCAATGAAATCCTCCTCACGATCTCTGAAGGAAATTCCAACCATTTTACAGACATGTCCAATTACCTACTTAATCCAACACATGCCATGAGCCATTTAGATGTACCTCCCTTCTTCCATTACTAATGAAGTATTCTTGCACACAACTAACCAGCTACTGGTGGCTTCAATCTCCTTTTCGTTGTCGTTGACCACTTGCAAGGGTGGAATAGACATGTCCAATTACCTCCTCAATCCACCGCATGCCACAAGACATTGAGAGGTGCCTCCCTTCCCCCATTGCTAATGAAGCATTCTTGCACACGATTAACCACCTGCCGATGTCTCCAATCTCCCTTCCATTGTTGTTGACCACTTGCAAGGGTGAGATAGACAAGGCCTTTAATAGATACTCACAGCTAGTTTGCACCTCTTACAAAGACAAAGTTTCAATCATCTTCCCCTTGCTCTTGGCCACCTCAATCAACCTTCCCTCCTTGCATTGTTTTGTGTAAATACAACCATCTCCCCCATATGATGAGAGAATATTAGTCTAGCTCCTGAAAGGGGTGAAAGAAATGGGTAAGGTGCAGGCTCAAGAGTCTACTCAAGAAATGAGAACATCAGTAGGTTGGTCTTGCTCTTCTCAACACCAACTTGCTTGGAAGGAAAACTTGAATCATTGATCATAACTAATATAAAGGAATACCTTTCACGCATGATAGAAACTTAAAGATGCCAGCACATGCTTGTTACTACTGGATTCATCCACACCATTGTTGTCATGTGCAATCGCATATGCGCATATCCATATGCAGATCACATATGTGATCATGGCATATGCAATCTGGCACATATGCGATCGCATATATTGCATATGCGAAAATATGCGATCGCATATGCGATGTATGCGTATGCGATCGCATACAGCATATGCGATCGCATATTGGCCATGGCACATTGAATTTTTTTTTTATTTTTATTTTTGCAAAAAATAATATTTTGTTTATAAAAAGGCTTCCAAATCTCCTCTATTTGCAATATTCTCACCCCAAAACTCTCCTACTCTATTTTTCTTTTACATTTCTTAATTACAAGTGGTCTTAATCTCCCTCTCTCTTGTATTTCCTACTTCCAAGTGATCTTAATCTCTCTCTCTCTCTCTCTTACATTCCCTCTCTCTTGGAAGTTGGAAGATCAAGATTCAAGCACTTTTAAGTTTCAAGGAAGAAAACTTGTTGATTTTCTACCATAATAAATAAATAGCTTGTTGATTTTGTTGTTACTTCTTGTCAACTATATTGTTAAATGTGGATGACTTGATGTTTAATTCATTGTTTAATTGATTTTATCTCTTTCAAATGTATTTTAAATATGTAAAATTAGTTATCTATTAACTTAGAAAAGTTCTTCTCAGTTTCTTATAATTTTTTTACAATTTTTTGAATTTTTCCCTAATACATATATATTTTTTAATTTTTCAAAAAAAAAAAAAAAGATATGCGATTGTGCGATCGCATATGCGCATAGGCATATGCGATCGCACATGATCGCATATGCGATTTGACAACATTGATCCACACATACTTGAACTAACTCATGTACCTGAGGTGCTTCATCGGTGTGACAACTATCCAAATACGTAGTTGTCATTCCTTCTGAGCCTTTCCACCTATCCCCTACACACCAATCTTCTCGTCACACGTGGCCAACCCCTCTTCTGTTGGATTGCAGGACCACCTAACCCTTGCTCCATCATACTTCCCTTCAGCTCTCCTCTTGACCTCCTCTAGCAGTTCATACACTATTCTTCTCGTCACACGGTTGTGGTGTCGATGGGCCGAGTTGGCCTAACGAGCTTTGCCCGCCTCTAGACAAGTCGGGCTTGGGTTGGACCATTAGGCTTCAAGGGCCAGGTTCAAACTTAAAAATCGAACCCTCGAACCATTTTCCATTCAACATTGCGACTACTTGCTTTACGTCCTCTGTCTTCTCCATTGACACAAAGGCGAACCCTTGTACTGCCACCAATCCCCTAATCCGAAGAATAGTGACCTCCTTCACCTTCCCTATCTTTTGAATATCCTTTGAAAGTTCGGTTATGACCATTCTTTCAAAAGGCTTTCAACATACAATGTGGAAAACTCCAAGAACACTCTAGAACCTCTTCCAGCCTTGTTTAGCTTTAGTGTTCCCCTTCCAACCCACCGGAATCCATCCTCCTTTAGATCCTTCATCCCCTTCTACACCATCTCCTTCAACCCCTTGTACACCATCGAAAGCCATTAGTTGCGACCAAGGTGCCACTTTTTAAGATTATTTTTATTCCCGTGCAAAATCCATGAATACCTATTGCACTTGACCTCCAACAAGTTGCCACTTACTTTGAACTTCAAATGATGGAATGACATGCAATGATTTTCTATGCATCCAAAGAAGTATATAAGTGTGTTTCATTCAGTTGTGTCCCTAATGCATTTTATGCCTACTAAAACCCCCCCAAAAATACCAAAATTCCACACCTACAGTTATAAATAAGAACCCCCCCTCTTTCTCCTTCTTTTTATCCCCTTTGCTTAGGAAGAAAAGAGAGAGAGAGAGAGAGAGAGAGAGAGAGAGAGAGAGAGAGAGAGAGAGAGACTTTTTATCGTTACGAGAGAATAGTATAGAAACAACAGAGACATTAAAGCAAAGAGCAAGGTTAGAGGATCTAAGAGTTCCATACTCCTCTCTTAATGCATTAGTAAGGAGACACCTCAATCTTACAAGGTTTAGGGAAATGGTTCTCGACCATTGCAGCAGAGAGGAATTTGAGGTTATTCTTTCCTCCCCCAAATCTCTAATCAAGGCCCTTCATAAGAGAACCAAAATGGTTCGAGATGGAATTTTTTGACATTTGTCTTGCTACTTGAGTTTTGGACATTTGTCTTGCTACTGGCCTGTTTATTTCTTTTACCATCACTTGGAGTTGAAGGATTTTTGCTTAAAATCTAATCATAAAATTTTTGATTCCCTTAAAAGTAGAGAGGGTATATATGTATGGGCAGAGTGCAGCTTCCTTATTTGTCACCAAAGCCCTTACTCAAATCTTTGGGAAAGACCTTGCTGGAGTTTATCAATCTTAACCCTTAGGTTATTTGATTATACGGTTTCTAGCCTAATGTAGACTCCTAGATTTTAGCTAGTGGCGACTCATTTCCCTTATTTTTGCCAAATTTCGCTAGAAAATTTTACCAGTCTATTCCACTGCGTGTGAGATCCAAAACATTCATCAAGTCGGCCTAGGGTATATGTAAAAAATCAGGACAGTCCCCTGACCAGCTTGGGCTACTCATGCACATCGCATGCAAACGTCTAGTTATCCTTTCTTAACTGCCCTTTTCTCCAAAAACATGCAACCCACCTAATGGGTCAACCATTTTGTGGTTGGGAGACATTCATAGTAGGACCCACCCGAAGAACACATGAAACACTTCTCTTTGGCACGAGTAAATAGGCTTTGTGAGTGACATTCCGCTTCATATACTCCTTACACATGAAAATGGCCATGAAGTGTCCTTGGCACTAATTAGGAACAAGTTATGCAAAAATGGTTACTTAATGGCCGTTAAGTGAAGGTAACAGTGGCCACTATTACGCTTTACGAGGTCATAAAGCCATAAAGGCCAGTGGTGGCACTGGGTTGTTTTTGTATTTTAGATTTTTTAGGTTTCTTTCTGTCTTTTTTGTTCTCTTTGTTTCTAGGTTTTTCTTCTATTTCTGTTTTGGGTTTGTCTATCTTGTTCTCTTTGCTTTGTTTTCGTTTCAATAAAGTATCACCTTTCCAAAAAACAACAGTTATGAGGGCCATTATGGGAAAAAAAAAAAAAAAAAAAGCCCATCATGGACCCGTAATGGGTGTAACCAATGTTTTAAGTATCGACGATATTGGCCGATTATATCCCACGATATATCTTGTATCCCACCTGTGTGATACGAGACACACAAGTAGTGGGATATATCCCACGTATTCGATCCGATGAGCGTTTTTTATTTTCGATCATTTTTCTTTTCTGTAAATCATGTTAAATCAGTGTCAAATTGTTACAAATGTATGACATTTCATGTTTTACATAAAAAAAATCATGGATTGGGAACTTCGATTTCGAGATTTAGAAGACATGGGCCGAGTTGCAGAAAATTGAAAAAAAAAAATCAAAATTTCTCAATTTCTCGCAAATTGGTTGCAATATTTGTGTCCAAACATAAAATCAAACACGTATGTAACCTGCTCTAGTGATTCTTCTTTTGCTTTTGAATGTATTGCTTGTGTTTCCACACATCTTCTTACATTTGTAAATTATATGAATAGACTTTGAATATACTTGCATCAACTCAATTAGACAACGCATCGATTAGGACCCCATACAAAGAAAACCTATTATGTGAACTTGTTTTTTCTAATGTTTTGATTTACAAGTGTGTATTGATGTCTTTTTTAACAGTCACTGAAGTTTCATTGAAAAATTCAACCAATTTCCTAATGTTTCCAACAACAGTGATACATTATGTGATACAACCGATGTATCCCATGCAATAACCAATACATATCCATATCCCAATTGTGTGATACATAATGCAATACCGATATTTTGAACATTGGGTGTAACCAGTGTTCGAGTTGTCGGTATCACTACAAGTTTCGCTGACCAGAGATAAAAATATAATATTGTTATCACTAATAATATCGCCGATAACCGGAAATGTGAAAAAAACAGGAGAAACATGAGGAAAACGGTGGATTTTTTCAATGAAATTTCAAGAGATGCCTAAATACACATATTTACATATTTCGGAATAAAAAAAATTGCACAAAGAATGCATACACAATAAGTTTTCATTTAATGGGGCTTAAAATCATGCGCTACCATAAGATATCATTCCAAGTACCATGTGGTCCTCATGAGATTTGGATCTGCTTCTGACTATGTCCTAAAATGAGCTGAAAATTTTGATGGATGACATGGATATATAGCACATACATCAAGGTGGGCCCCATGGTTAGGGAAACACCCACTATAGTGTTACCTGAGTAATACTAATCTACTCGTGATAAAATTGATGTACACAACGCACATGTGTCAGCATGGCACAAAAGTACAAGATGCAATCCATCCATCAGGTTGATCCAACATTATACATGTTTTTCAAAAATAATTATGATCCAAATAAAACCTAACATGGGAAATAGGTGGACAACTAAAAAGCTTCACCCGAGTTGTACATTTGTTTTGCAAAATGTGGCCCACTTGACTAGTAGATCAAACTGATTCTTGGACTATGGCATCAATGGACTATGGCATCAATGCAGTGGTGCCTTTTTTTTTCAAGTGGACCCACACAGAAAACCGTGGGAGCCGTCACACCCACCGTTGAAACATGTATAGGGCCCACAGTGATGTATTTTTGAGATCCATCCTATTCATAAGTTAACATAGAGATAGATGGAGTAAAAACAAAAATATCAACTTCATCGGAAACTACTGTGGCCCCTAAGAAGCTTTCAAAGGTGGATGTTACTGTCCCCACTATTTTCTGTCGTGGGGTCCACTTGAACTTTAGATCTATCTCATTCTCTTTGTAATGCCATAAAACAATCTCTAAAAATGGTTGGACGGTATGGATAAAACACATGCATCATGGTGGGGTCCACAGAGCTTGGTGACGTCACTTCAGTAGAATCCAGTATGCGCCGGAAGCGGATTGCGTACTGAGTAAACTCTGTGGGGTTTACCATGATCTATGTATTTTATCCACTCCGTCCATCTATTTTATTACATAGTTTTATGACATGGGTCCAAAATTGAAGGATATCCAAAGCTCAAATGCACCACACCACATGAAACAGTGTGAATTGAACTTGTACCGTTGCAAAATTCTGGAGTGTCACAGAATTTTTGTATTAAGCTTATATTTATTTTTTTCCCTTCATCCATGTGTTTGTGATATTATTAACAGCTTGGATGACAAATAGACATCACTGTAGGGCCCAGGAAGGTTTCAACAGTGGAAATCATTATTCCCACTGTTTCCTGTCTTATGATCCACTTGAGAGTTGGATATGCTTCAACTTTGGGCTCAACCCCTTAAATGAGCTGAAGAAACGTATGGACGATGTGGATAAACCACTTATTTTCATGGTGGGCCCAACTGAGTTTACTCAGTACATACGCAATCCGATTCCATCTGCGCCCGCCAATCCGCGTCCTTTGGTGGGAAATCAGATTGCATACTGAGTTAGGCTATTATCGTACTGAGTAAACTCGGTTGGGCCCATGATTTATCCACACCGTCCATCTGTTTTTCCAGATCATTTTAGGGGTTAAACACAAAATTGAAGCATATACAAAGCTTAAGTGTACCATACAACAGGAAGCAGTGGAATTATTGATTTCCACCGTTGAAACCTTTCTAAGGCCCCTATTGATGTTTATTTGTCATCCAACCTGTTCATGGGATCACACAAACATGGATGAAGGGAAAACACAAATATCAGCTTGATTTAAAACTTAAAACTTTTCAACGGTAAATGTTTAATTCACACTTTTTCCAGTGGTGTGGTCGACTTGAACTTTGTATATGCTTCATTTTTGTTTTAAAGACCTAAAATCACCTAATAAAATCAATGGACAGAGTGGATAAAATGCATGAATGACAGTAGGCCCCACAGCGTTTACTCAGTGCACTTAGGGTACTGAGTTACTCAGTACGCAATCCGCCTTCGTGGGTGGGACGGGACATGTCCATGGGGCCCACCTCAATTTACATGTTGTATATCCACGTCATCCATCCATTTTACCAAATATTTTTAAGGCATGGTCCAAAAAATGAAGTAGATCCAACACTCAGGTGGACCACTGACCGCACTTCAAGAGACAGTGGTAACTGACCATTAAAATCTTTTTGTGGGCCACAAAAGTTTTGGGTCAAGCTGATATTTATGTTTTTTTTTTTTTTTCATTCAGTTATATTTGACCTTACGAACAGCTTGGATGGGAAATAAACATTACGGTGGACTCTAGCCCATAGAAAGTTTTTAACGGTGGGTGTTCAACGACCGTTGTTTCTGTTGTGTGGTCCACCTGAATTCTATATCTCTCTTGTTTTTCAGCCCATGCCCTAAATTTACATGGAAAAACTAATGGAAGGTGCAGATATACGATGCATACATTGATGAGGGCCCCACACAGTCAGACACATCACGGTTGCTGCGTCTGTAGGAAATAAAAATGAAAGGAAAAGCGTCGAATCGTTGAAGCCGACCTTTTCGAAACCCCCATTTCAAAACCCTTCAAGCCCCTTTTGAATCGAAGCGTTTTCAAGCCCTTCAATGCAAAAATCGCGGATTCTTCGCAATAGGAGGAAATTTCGGCGGAAAATCACCTACACCCTCGCCGAAATTCCCAAAATTTCAAGTTTTTTCATTCCCCACAATCCAGCACCTCCGAAAGGAAATAAAAAAAGGTATTTCTTCCTTTTTCGAGTATTTAATCTGGACCTTGCTCGAATTTGTAGCTGGATGAAAATGCCGAAATTTTTCCCTTTCTGTCTTCGATAACAGGGTGGTTGTTGGATAGAAATAGTAACTTAGCGGCGATAATTTGAAATTGTCGGAAAATCTGAAAAAATCGGCGAAAATTCGCCGATATCTGGAAGAGAAACGAAATATGTGGTGTTCGATATCGATGACCCAGCGATACCGAAAATATCGGCGACAATTCGATAATGTCGCCAATAATTTAAACACTGGGTGTAACAGTCCATTATGGGGCCAATAAAGGTTTTTTTTCCCTAAAAGGGGGGGGGGGGGGGGGGGGGGGGGGGGGGGGGGGGGGGCATAACGGCCATTACGGCCTTCGTTACCGTTACGAAATACCATGAATAGGAATTTCGAGAATGAGACAATAGGACCTCAAATGGCTGTGAGACAAAGGAGATTGCGTCATGTAAGCAGATTTAGAAATTGCCACAACCAAGATAACAAACAAACTCCAAAGTCAATGTATCACCTGGGTTAAACCGAAAATAGTGAATCTCAGGAAGCATAGGTAACAATGCATTCAGAGCTTCATCAACTCGATCCACTGAGCATGCACTCTCAATCAACACTTGTCCAGTATCTAAATAGCGCCACCCTCCTTTTCGAACCTAAAGTACATGAATTTACAAATGAAGTGTTAATGGCTTTTGAGTCCATATGCAACATAAAATGATCAGTCATGTAAATAACTATCCATATTCATGAGGATATTATCTTCGTGCAAATGTTTTCAACACAATGGTGCAAACAAGTGTTGTAGATCCCACCATGTGTGTTGATGACGCCTACTCTGACCATCATGCACGCCCTCCCTGTTTAGCCATGGGCCCAAAATTCAAGCCAATGCAAAAGTCAGGTGGGCCATACGAGCAAGAAAAGTTAGGACGGGACACCCTTAAGTCTTGTTGGGCCCCACCCAAGTTTCATAATGGCCTGATTTTTAAGGCATGCCATCATATGGGGCAGATGTTGGATATCAATGGATTGGATGGTATATGCACAACACGGTGACCACCCTACAAGAACCAAAGGCAGGCATCCCCTCTCAATTGTTCCTGCTCATATGGCCCACCTGAGTCATAGACTGGCCTGATTCTGGACTCATGATTAAAAATGAGAGGGTGTGCATGATGGTCGGAGTGGATTTCATCAACACATCACGGTGTGCCCGACAGCAAACTTTTGCACCATAAATGTGGTGAGCACATTTGAACTAGATAATTTCCCAAATTTGGGCATGTGCATACACGTGCATGTTGTAGGGTAACTATCCACATTTCTATGTGTTTGAGAGAGAGAGAGAGAGAGAGAGTATACATTGATAACTGCTGATATTTTAGTTGCGAAGCAATCGATATGCAGTCATGTGTCACACGTGAAAGAGATTTGGGCTGTTCATCTATACTCAATCTCCGGTCATGTGGTACACGTACCGATGTATGAGATCTGGGATGCTCACCTATAGTGCTTTGCGATGGATAGGACATGTGAAAAATATACCATTCAAATGATCCTTGCCACTGATTAGAGGACATTTGTCCATCAAATGCCAGCTGTTTGTTGGACTGTTTCCAACCACCTATTTATAATCCTCTAGAGCACTCTAATGAATGTGATTTTTGGTATAAGCCCTGTACACAAAAGGGCCTAACAGATGGAAGGTACAGTTCTCATCCATGTCTACCACATGCACAGACACTGAGTGATCGATAACTAAGATTGATAATTCTGGATCCGGTCTCCTAAAATTATAATGTGTTAAATGCTAATGCTACCACACCCACCATCCTACGGATGCTTGGAATGTCCCCAAAGCTCTTAAATGACACAAAGGAGAGCACATCATTGTTCCAGACTATCCATTTGTTCCATAGAACTACTTGCAAGCCATGATGCAACAATCATACAATCAGATAATCATAACCCTTCAACTTAGTCATTTTGTTATAACTATCAGTTTCTACAAGACATACATCAGATGGTTAGCATCATATGACAAGAAAGCTTCTTCTTTATTTTCGTTTTTTTTTTTTTGAAGATTACAAAAATGCATCTTAGAATCGCAAGTAATCAACGGTGGGGCCTAATGGATGGATATATTTTCAACATGATGATTCAACCTAATTTTTTCTCTGCTCAATCTTGACTAATTATCTTTTTTTGCCATTGATCGGATGTTTAGAATCACAGGATCAGTGTGATTTTTGTGACTAACTAACTAAATAAAATCTGTTGTCACCTTAAAAATTGGGGGGGGGGGGGGGGGGGGGGGATGAATTGAGTCTGGAGATGATTGGCTACTGCATGTATCATTTAAAAGCTTTGGGGACATTATAACCTCCACATGGAAGTGCTGTTAGCAGATAATTACTGCTATTTATATTGATGATGACACATTCAGGTTTCCAACAAGGCTTCACTGTGTTTCCATTCATATTTGTGTTTCTAGTTTCTACGAATAGATCCTGATCATGGAATTCCACTGCTGCTTTTAAGAGATTTCTGAAAAAAACATGGACATCAGTGGTTCCCAATATTGCCAGAGCTAACACCCATTCCCTGTGCAACGTGGTAGCTGTAACCAAAATAACATCAAACAACAACAAATGGCAGTTCTTCCCATACCTTTGTTGGAACAGAACCGCATCCCACGGAAACCAGACAGTCGATTCGAGTATCAGGCCACAGAAGTTGTGCTTCTCTTATGGCAAAAATGGTGGGATTATTTCCTACAATAGCTCCATCCTGCCAACGATTTACATCTGAAACAAATGATAGAAAAAGATGCAATTATTAGGACCAAAAAGAGAGATGACAGTGTAGATAGCTCATACTCCAAGTTCGTAAATGATATTTGGAAATACGCTAATATAGAAGTCAGATGAAGCAAAGTTTACAGTAATTTTTTTAAAAAAATAATAATTTGGAACCCGAAGAGAAGGATAAGAATACCATCAGAGTAATCATCGAGATAATATGGAGCAGCAGACGATGCTCTTATGGCCTGCCATATATGATGCTTGCAACTTCCAATGAAAGCACCACGTCTAGCAGTTGCTCCAACCCCACTAATCATCAGAGCATCTCCCGTTCCTAAAGGCATCTCTGGTGTACCAGAAGGATACTGCAATTACAAAATATGATTATTACGCTTAGACTTAACATCCAGGATATAGTTGCATGCATATATTAGGACATAAATAAAGTATAAATGTCAGCACATCAGCCAAGCAAAGCAGTTCCCATCGCCCTACTGAAGTAACTCCTTTTACCTGATTGTTCCAATATTCATGAGCCTGAGAGTTTTTTTTTTTTTTGGAAAGATGACGAAAATTTTATTTAAAAACAAGCAAAGCAAACTACAAAGAGATGAGACGCCGAGAAGGCGACCCACTACAACCCAAGGAAATCGAAATTACAATCCCTACCCTAACCTTAGAGACACTAGAAGCCCACTCAACAATGAGCATCCTTGAAACAGTACTGAGCCTGAAAGACTTAATTCCTTCCAAGCCTTAAAATGGGTTAGATCTATTGATGCTTAATTGTTTTAAATCAAACAAGATCTAATCTTTTTAATGGCTCAAAGGAGATCTGTTTTGACTCGCAGCCATGATAAATAAGCAACTGAATGACTTGAAACAGTACTGAGCCAAGCTTTTGATGCAACCAATGGCTACACAAGTTGGTTGATCAAAGATCTCACCAATCCAACCATACAGATTTTCTTGATTGATGATTTGGACCAAATCCATAGTCTGATGATGAATTGGATGAGATCAACATTTGGCTTGCAATGTCGGCCTATGGGAGAAAACGAGGGGTCATTAAATTTATAAGGTCTGATGTTTTAATTAGTTTAGGGTAAGATTTAGTACATAATTATTTAATAATTTTATTTCGTATTCTTGTCGTATTTCTGATGGACCACTTTTGGCGCATCAAATGATTGTTAGAATTACATAATATTGGTCCCATTTGATGGCCTACTGAGCTATCTTTCAAACGAGCTGAAGATTATGCAATTCCGATACTGTTTGACTTATGGCCCATCTACATAAGGCCCATAGAGTTGTGATGAATTTTAGGGGTATTTTAGTCTTTTCTCCTAGTTCCTCTTTGTTGAGCCTATATAAGGCATCACTTTGGACATGTGATGTAGTTTTTGACATGAAGAAATAAAAAATTGGGTTTCTTTTCTTTGGTGTGTGCTTTTGGAAGAAGATCTGGAGATGGCGCTTTCGGTCTCTCGCATTCAGCTAGAGGATTGGTGGGGTTTCTTCCTACAATCTTCATTATCTTCCTATGATCCTTCGCATCCCATCTCAGGTCAGGTTATTTTCTCCCTGATTACTGGAAAATTCAGTGATGCCCCTTATAAAGGCAGCAATACAGGGCCCTGATATAGTCACAAATTATTCCAATAGCACTATAGTGGGAATTATCAAACTAGAAACCGATAAACTTGAGACTGAATGAAATTCTGAGTTAACAATCAAATGTTATTGCAATAGTAGCAATGAACCAGCAATGATGGATAATATTCCACAACTAGCAGACACTACTCTTGTAGATCCCTTCATTGATCATGATTTTTAGGAGGCTATTGCCGAGCAGATAGTTTAAATAAATCTGCCATGGATGAATATCAAGAATTCATAGGAGTTGCTCATCCTAACACTGTTAATACTGCCAGCGATGATGTTTCTTGTTGACCGTACACAAGTCCTTTGTAGTTTTTTGTTTTCTTATATGTGAAGTACAGCACTTACCCTCAAAAAATTTAATGCAATGGTAAACCATCACTATGTTTTACAAAACTAAGATTCTAAACAGGTTACAAATTTTGATGGATTTGGGAGTCTGAATTCTCATAAGAAACATTGGTGCAAAAGAATAAAAAATATGACCCAAGGAGCAATTGTTCATCTGAATGAGAATGAGAATACGTTCACATAGAACAACTTGGAAGCACGAATGGACCTGATAGTTTCGGAAGACAAACGGCTGAGCTGGCACCACGCTGACAAGCGTTGCCACAACAAAAACTTTGGGAATGCCTTTCACAGCTGACTCTATTAGAAGGTCACCATCTTCATCAGCACACATCTCTTTCAGCAACCTCTCAAATTCATCCGCATTATGCTGCAATAGAATTCATGGTAAGGTTTCCGGTGGCCAGAAACAAATAAGAAAAAATATATAAATTATTTTTGCGGACTTTAGACCCCTGGACAACGACTCTAAAGCTCTGTGATGAACTCTTGTAAAGTTGATCCAGCTTCTCTCTCCATGTTGCAGCTTCATTGTCCTTTGGGACAGGGTCCGCAAATACAACTTTTCCTGGGTAGCCACAAATCGCCAATGATATACTGGAATTCTGTAAATAAATGAAACATGGCATGTCTGGTAAAGGAAACATATTGAGCAATTTACCCAGCCAACAAAATGTGCATGTGGGGCACACCTTTTCTTTGCCCAAACCATTTTTTTTTACTTTGTCCAAACCACTAGTACCGTGGGCCCTACACTGGATGGGAGATGCCCCAAAGATCTGCCCATTAAAGATCCAAGCTGTCTGAATGGGCTCATTAATGTGGACCATTTGGCTGTTTACAAGCCACCAATAAGATTGATAGGATCATCTAATAGGTCAAATATTGGGCATAGCTTGTCCAATCATAGGTGCAGCGGATGCGCTGAATCACCAAAGATGCACCCCTCCAGTACAATTGTTGAGTCTGACAAATAAATTCCACTTTTTTTTCCAAATGAGCATCGTATAGTGAACCTATCTTGAAAATATTGCATCACTCTGTACCTACCAAGTTTCTTGTATATTTCCTCACACTGATCCAAGGTCATTTGTTTCATCCCAAGAGCAATAGCAAGCATGCCACCAGTGGATGTACCACATATAAGATCAAACATCTCATGGATATGCTTCCCTGTTCCCTGTTCAATTCGTTTAAGAATCTGGACAGTTGCCAGACCTTTCATACCACCCCCATCCATTGAGAGTATGCGCAATCCCTGCTTCCCTATCTGCCTTCCTCTTATTGCTCGTCGCAGAACCTCATTCTCTCCTAAATAGGCATACAAGACAGACAGATACAATTAGAACATACAGAAGGAAGCTTACTCAGAAACATGAGATCCAAGAAACAAACCAAGAATTGCCAAAGCACGTGCTGCAGCTTTATTCACACGTGGCTCAGCCGTGACTGTCAGGCGCACGAGAAGCTCACGCAAGCTTTCAGAAGTGGCTAAAGCCCGTCGATTCTCCAAGCAGAAAGCTAAATTCCCAACAGAAAAAAGTGCTAGTCGTTGCACCTAATGGAAGGTACCATCAGTAATTCTTGTGGAAAAATGTGTAACTTATAGACAGAGCTCTATTAAGTGCACATGCATCTCTGCATGTGACCAAGCCTGCCAACCTGGCATGTGCAGTGAGCATCAGACCCATGCAGCAGGTGGAACCCACCATGTAATTGACCTGGCCCTAAGATCAGGCAGTTCAACTTGTCAGGTGGACAGATGACCACACATGTATGGAGAAATGGATGGTTCAAAAAAATGTCAAAGGTCCGCATTCGACATAACCATATGGCTCACCTGGATGAGTGGACAGACCTGACTTTGGAGGACATGGTCTACATGGCGAGGCCTACACTATGCACAGTTCGAATGCCACACACTACTTCGCCACATGTAAAGGTGCATCTGGACTTAAGTCAATGAACATGCTGCACTGAACTTGCCTCTGCATTTTTATGTCCGCACAATGCTTTTAGTGATTTCAGTACATCTTTAGTCAGCATCTTTTGAGCTACAATATCAGAGGCAAATGCTAAGTTGACCACAACTTGCAGCACAGAAATTAGTTCTTCTTGGTCGACTGATTTCAGAACTGATTCAATGGGTTGCATGATATCAGACTTCATCAACTGCATTGCCACAGACACATCTGCTGCAAGCGATGAAAGAGCACAACATGCTTGTTCAACCTACAACATGATGGAACCAAGACAAAACACATTGTGTTAATGGCAAAAGCAAAAGTTCATCCAACTAAGAGGAATTATATATCCCATGACCTGAGATATATGTATTTATCCTGGACTTTCTAGTTTGTGCAAGTGTGGCCCATGGTCTAGTAGTTCTGACCCTTGACAGCGGATCTACGCGACCAAAGATCTCCTAGATGAAACAATCCTAACCCTTCCACTGGTGGCCTCCAAATGGAGGGTTAAGCAAAAAATGCAGCAACTATCAGCATTTAACTGAAAATTGGTGAAATAAAAAATGGCTAGGGGAAACTTTTGCGGTGTGGTACATCCATGGAGGGCCTGCGAGATCAATTTCATGCATGACTGAATAATGTGCCTCACATGCACAAACTGAAATCCCCAAGGACATGTAAACCTTGGGTTGAAGATCATAGTGCAAGTTTTATCCACGTACCACGTGACGTTCTTCACTGCTTATCATGCTTATAAGCTGTCGAACAGCATTTTCATCTTTGCCAATCGCTGTGCGGTTGGCACGATCTTGCATGATTTTGGCCAATGCAGATGCGAGCAAAGGGTGATGACAAGAGGAAAACCGGAAAATAAGAGAGAAGAAAGCACTCAGTTTGTGTCTAGATGCAACGAAATAAGAGCTGTTGTCCATCTGCAATCAGCAAAACAGGTTTTTACACAACAAGGATAGAGGTATTCAAACAGAGCCCATTAACGCCACTGTCTTTCAATTATTACCTCAATTCGCACATCTACAGACTTTAAATTATCATCAGCTTCAATTCTGATATTTGCCAGAGACAGGTGGCGGAGCTTGTGCAAAGGTAAAATTTCTGGAAGAAATTCAAGAGGATTACCAAATAGCCTTAAAACACGTAGCTCAGCCATAGCCCTGCCATTAAACTCATGACAAACATTAGATTTGGACTCAAAGTGGATGAAAACAGAAGGCATAACTAAATAGTTAATTGCCGATTGAATGACCTGAAATCCAGAAGGGGGCGGACCAGTTTGTTATGTTCCAGTGATAATTCCACCAGCCCAACACACTGCCTGAGTTCCACTGCATGACGGTTATAACATGGTCAGACAAAATAGTATGCACTCGGAGAAATTGAACAGTTAAAAAGGAAAAAAAAAAAAAGAAACAGAACAATGGGATGAATGTTGAACAACATCAGCGCACTTCTGTGTAATTTTCAGAACAAATCTAAAGTTTACCTGGAACTGAAACCAGCATGTTGTTATCAACTCTAAGTACTTTCAGATTTTTAAGTTCACCAAGCTCAGGAGGCAAAACAGTCAGCTTATTGTTATCAAGATATAGCTTCTCAAGAAGCGGCAATCGAGTTAACTCAACAGGCAATACCTGAAAATAAGTCCACGATTAACGGGCTTATTGCAAAATATGCTTATATGCAACCATCTATTGAGAAATGAAATATTTATCATGAAATTGGATTTTCAAGCAAAATGTTGGTTTCCAGGCAACGTGATTATTTCTTCAACTCAAAAATAAAAGAAGATCATTTACCAGCAATAGAAGGAATCATGAGGTTAAAATAACAAAAAAAAAATAATAATAATAATTTTAAAAAAAATACTGAAGCCCAGGGGATCAGTGCTTCAGGCACATGTAATGTGTAAGAAGGTATGGATTTCGCAATGTTTTGTTCATTCAGGCAGAGCATATTTATATCACAAATTATTGTTGAATTAGATGACGTTGTGAGTAAAATAAGGGGCAAAAGCATGCAGGCATGTCTTTCTAATATGGATTGTTTTAAATTCTTTAAACAGCTCTGAAGCTAGAAGCTAAAAGCCAAAAAGGACCTCGCACGCTCTACATGTCAACAACATTATTCTACTTACTTTAAGTTCTTTCCAGTGAATAGACACAATTCCACCCAGTCCTAACCCCCAACCAACTAATACACACCCCAAAAGAGCCTTCTTTACTACTACAAAAAAAAAAAAAAAAAAAAAAAAAAAAAAAAAAAAAAAAAAAAAAAAAAAAAAAAAAAAAAAAAAAAAAATCCTCAGCTTGCAAAATCAGATACCTTTTAGGTTACCAGTTTCAATACAAGCATCCTTGGCATCCCCTTGCTAGTAGGATCAGCCAACTGCCTCACAAAACTTCAGGAAACCATTTTCCAGTAGTTTGTACTTGGGTAAATGAATGCTTTGCAACAAAAGCAGCTGTCCATTTCCAAGAACTATACGGTCCGTTTGTAGTGGAAAGACACCCTATTTTGAGAGCAGATGCTCATTCTTGGGTAGATGAATGCTTTGCAACAAAAGCAGCTGACCATTTCCAAGAATTATAGTCTATTTGCAGTGGAAAGAATCACTATTTTGAGAGCAGATACTCATTCTTGATACTGACCTTTTTGCCCATCAATCTGTCTCCAAATGTGAACTTCAATATGTTTGGAATCCTTCAATAACAAGAGGCATTACATTCGCAAGGGTGTTCCTCTTTCCCACTAATGAGTCACAGTCAATCTCATCATACTTCATTTCATGGAAGTTACCACAGCAACCCAGTGTTGGACTTGGGAATGGAAGATTTGTTGGTATAGAATAAACATCTTGTGGACAATTTCATTGTCCATTATGTGGCCAAATTTCCTTGATCATAATCGTAACGAAGTTTTCCTTTCGAAGCGGTCTATCTAGAAAATTTGCCTTTTTTCTTCAATTATGTTATTAGGTTCTTTTTCTTTTATTTTCTTAAGGGGTCGTTTGGATGCCTGTAACTTCTCTAAAATGTAAGTAAGTTACAGGTGACTTAGTTACAGTTGGTGTTTGGGGGAGAAAAGTCACAGGTGACTTTCTCTCAACCTGTAACTAAGTTACAGGAGAAAGGGCTGAAAATCTTACAGGAGAAAAAGTCGTTTTTCAAGTTACCTGTAACTTAGTTACAGGTAACGGTTGGAATTTTTGAAATGCAAAACCTTGGGAAGAATCGCACCTGCAAAGTTACAGGTTATCCAAACACAAAAACAAAGTTACCTGTAACTAAGTTACAACTTACATCCAAACAGGATTACCTGTAACTTAGATACACCTGTAACTAAGTTACATGTAACTTACTTACAACTTAAAAAAGTTACAGGCATCCAAACAGGCCCTAAGATTATGTTATTAGGTTCATTACTAGTACTGATCACCGAAGGATATACCCTGCCTGTACCAAATGCTGGCCTGTTTTTTTTTTCCTTTCGTTTTCTTCTTCTTCTTCTTCTTCTTTTTCTTTTTTCTTTTTCTTTTTTTTTTTTTTTTTTGTTCGGGAGTGGGGGAGCCAGCAATTCTATTTTTTGTCCAACATGATCTCAATGTTCCCAAATCCCATCTTTCGGAAAAAAAAAACAAAGCAATTCCCCAATCCACCCAAATTAATAACCATTGAAGATTATTTAAAAATTAAATAATGTAGAATGAGAAAAGAAAAGGAAAAGCTGTGCACATCCTACAAGGAAATTTCACAACTGAACAATTTACACTCATCAGAATTTTCAGCCTACCACCCATTGATCGGTCGCCCAACCAGATCAACAGTCCTGATCAATAACAAGTTCATTCATTTCATAATACTGTCATTCTTAATAATCAATGGGGCAACAGAAGAGCACTCACCGACAAGCCACACCCACAGACACTCAACACGGTAACGCTCTTCCAGTGCTCGCCAAACCCTAGAAACCCATTGCCGGCGCCAAACGGCGCCAGCTCCGACCGCAGCAGCCTGGTGAGTACCCCGACCCCGTCGTTCTGCTGCCCGGAGCCGACCGTCTTCGACATCGTGATTGACCGCAGGGCTTCCCTCATCCTGATCACCTTCATGTCGACCCCAACACTATCCTCCTCCTCACCCTGGGTGAGGCTGAGGACTACGGAATCCTGAGGCGGAGGAAGGGCCACCATGAGCTGGGATTGGAGGCGGAGGGCCACCTGCTCCTCGTCGTCCCCGGCGGACCAATCAAGGTTGATCTGGAAGTGTGGACCGTTGGATGAAGGGGGAGGGGGATCGACGGCGGGGATGGCATCGTCGTTGTCACCGTAATTGAGGGTGAGATGGAAAATTTCGGAGGGGCGTTTCCAACCTAAGCCCCATGACATGGCAAAAATGCGATCTTTCCGAGGAAAATTTGGGTTAGGGTTTCAGAGAGAGAGAGAGATGAGAAGGTTTTATGCTGAGAGCAATGGCAATTCCTTGAAATTTACGTTTGCTGGGGGATGGCAGTTCTGTAAATGAGAGAGAGACAGAGAGAGAGGAAAACCAACAGGACTCGCGCGAGCGAGTGGAATGATGAAGAAGACTCGCAGCAAACGTGACATCGGGGGAATGGCAGTTCTGTAAATACGAGAGAGAAGGAAAACCAACAGGACTCGCGCAAGCGAGCGGAATAAAGAAGAAGACTCGCAGCACACGTGACAACCTCAGACGAGTGTGCGGGTGCGGCGAAAGTTCCTGCGCTGGGATGCAAGGTGGGGTCCACCGTGATGTTTATGATAAATCGAACCCGTCCGTCCACTTTTCGAGCTAATTTTAGGACATACAACAAAAAATAAACAGTATCCAAAACTCAACTGGGCCATACAAGATGAGACAGTGGGGAAATGAATTCCTACCGTTGAAACCTTCCTAGGCTCCATCTTAATGTTTATCTGCCATCCAAACCGTTTATAAGGTCATTTTCACTGGGATGAAGTGAAAATACCAAAAACTTAGACCGATACGAAATTTTGTGGCTATATAAACATTTCAATGTTCGTCACTAAATCCCCACTGTTTCCTCTTGTGTGTCCCATTTGAGTTTTTGATCCACCGTAATTTTGGTCACATAACTTAAAATGATCGTAAAACGGATGGACGGTTTGGATTTCTCATAAACATCGCAGTGGGGCCCACCTAGAATCCTTGCGCAGGAACTTCCTGGCAAACGCTTTCGGGAAATCCGAGTCCGCGGGTCGAGGCTCCTGGATTTGCACGCAAGAATCGAGGCCGTCCACTCGTTGGGCGATGGTCCTGATGGAATTGTGTTCTTTGAGTATTGGCAGTCTGTCTTTTCTTTTCTTTTTTTAATTCTGTCGTACGTGTGTGTCGACTTGATTCATGAAGCAGCTTCATTCTTAGGATAGGCAAGTGCGTAGCAGACCACAGCCAATGAACGGAGCCGATGTCCCACACGTGTGCTCCAGTGGAGTGATCTAGACCATTCAATAGATTAAAGACCCAACGTTCCAGTGGAGTGATCTAGACCATTCAATAGATTAAAGACCCAACGTTCTTTGCTAGGATTTTGAAATTTGGGGGAATTTTTTTGTCATAGGACACTCATACTGGGTCCAATCATTCCAACGGTTTAGATCACTGAGACGTTGGCCCCAGGTGTACAGAAGATAGCTACAACGGACTGTACGGTGTAGTCCTTCCTAGCATTGTACAATACCTCGTAACTCAAGTTGATAGGATAGGAAATGGCCATGAATCCGGACCCACCAATTAATTGGGGCACCTTATGGATGGAAGCGGATTGGCTGGTGTACCACACAGCAGCTATATAGATATATAGCTGGTGTATTGATGTCAGCAAGTTCTGTAAGTCACATCATGAGGTATGTATTATATCCAAACTGCCCAGCCATTTTGTGAGCTCATATTAAGGCTCGAGACGAAAAATAAAACCGATCTAACAATCAAGTGGACCACACTAAAAAAGCAGTGGGGGATTGAACGTCTGCCATTGAAACCTTTTAGGGTTTACGAAAGTTTTGTATCAATAAGAAATTTGTTTTTCTCCTTTATCCAGAGATCTTTGTGACATTATGAACAGATTTGACGGAAAATAGACGTCACAGTCACGTCTACGAATATTTTAATGATGAAAATCATTATCATCATGGTTATTTTTGGTGTGGTCCATTTGAGCTTTGATCTCACTTAAACCGTTAGTGCAACTTCCAGCTAGAGGAGCGTCGGTGCCCGTCTTCGCGCTACACATGTCTACACCAGCTATACAGCTCATACGTGCTACAGCAGCCAATCCGCTTCCTTATGGATGGGTCAATTGTCAAAAGTTGCAGGTATTGGCTGTTGCTAACCATTCGAGCGGGGATTGGGTGCTATCCCACCAGGACCTGCCCCGAGATGGTCGATCGTGTCAATGGCTCCGTGCGGCCCATACTTTATTTATAGGGTACATTTATTTTAACACATCATTTTAAGGAATGAGCCCAAAAAACAAGTATTAAAAGCTTAAGTAGACTACACCATGAGAAGTAGCATGGATTGAACAACTATTGTTGAAAACTTTTTAAGGCTCGTTATAATGCTTATTTTCCATCGAACCTATTCACAATGACATGAAACTTAAGGAAAAATATAAATATAAGCTTGATCCATCCATGTGGATTTCAATACCTCATGCTTGCCATGGTGTGGTCTACTTAAGCCAATTTTACCTCTCTTATGACATCATGCCCTAAAATGATCTTTTGAAATAGATGAATAGTATGGATAAGATATATATATACATTAATGTGGAGCCCACAAAACCCCTAATAGGATCATCCATCTCTAGCTTGGTCCCGAGGGTACATCGATTTCCCTTCATAGGAAGTTCCTACGTAAGGATTCCAGGGGGGACTCACTATGATGTTTATGAGACTTTTCGAAATCATTTTAGGATATAAGGCCAAAAATGAGGAGGATCAAAAACTTATTTAGGACACATGAGAGGAAAAAGTCAGGAAATGAATGCCTACCATTGAAACCTTCTTAGGCTCCACCTTGATTTTTATATGTCATCCAAACCGTTTATAAGGTTATTTTCACAAAGATAAAGTGAACACCATAAACTTACATGGATACAGAAATTTGGTGGCTATATAAATGTTTCAAAGGTGGTCACTAAATCTCCATTGTTTCCTCCCGTATGGCTCATTTGAGTTTTGGATACACCTTTTTTTTTTGCATGTCCTAAAATGATCTTAAAAATTGGATGAATAGATTGGATTTCTCACAAACATCATGGTGGACCTACCCAAAATCCTTTGGCAGGAACTTCCTGTTAAAAGTGGGCAGAAAAATGCCTCCCTAAGGTCCTATGTAATATTCACACACCATTCAAACCATTCTTAAGGTCATTTCTACTAATCCAAAACTTTCATGACCTCACCAATGTTTCAACTATAGATGTTTTATGTTTTCTGTTGCATGGCTCACTTGAATTTTGGATATATTTTATTTTTAAACTTTTGTTCCAATATAAAGAAAAAAATAAAAAATAAAAATAGATGAATGGAATAGATTTTTCACGAAAATTATAGTGGGCCCACCTAGCTTCTAAGCATAAAAACTTCCTACGTCACTTCCTGAGGACTCAACAAGGTGGACGCAAATGCCTACTGAAATTGTTTGATGGCCGTTAAATTATTATTATTTTTTTTAATCCAGGTTGTTGATCTTTTATTTTTTTCAGATCAGTTCACAACATTAAACCCAGAGTTGAAAAAGAACCAATTCTAATGCCGCACCATAGAAAACATAAGTGATTGAATACCCACCATTAAAACTTCGTAAGGGTAACAAAAGTTTCAGACGAACTTGGTATTTGTATTTCCCTTTTAACCGTCTCCATAAGGGCATTTGAAATATAGATCTGTCTTATTTTTTATCTTATTACTTGGAATGATCTGAAAAAAAAAAAAATAGATAAACGGCTTGATAAAACACATATATCACCATCCAAGGCGGGAGCGGATTGCTGTCCTGTCTCGGTAATCCGTCTGGGCAGAACTTTGTGGGGAACACCGTGATGCAAACATATCATCCACACCGTCCATACCTATTAACAGATCATTTTATGGCATGATCTAAAAAATGAAGCACGTCCCTATCTCGAGTGAACCACACCAAAGGAAGCATCGGTGATAATGACACCCATCATTGAAACCTCTCCAAGGCCACTGTGATGTTTTTTTACTATCCAAACTATTCATAAGTTCATGTAGACCTGGATGAAGTCAAAACACAAATATCAGCTTGATTCGAAACTTATGCAGCAATGGTGAGCCTTCAATCTCCACTTTGTGGCCCACTTAAGCCTTAGATCTACCTCATTTTTGGGTTCATACTGTATAATGATCTATAAATAGGTATGGATGGTATGGATAAGACATTTTCATCACGGTGGTGCCCACAGAGCTCTATCCTGACGGATTATCCGCTTCATCCATTCTATACCTCGGTAGCACCGGCAGACAATCCACGTCCAAGCAAGGAATGCAAGCATTTTCTTTGAAGGTTTGTTGTTGTATTATACTAAGATACGTCGGCACAAATATTCGTTGGACAAGTCTCTATAATCTAGGCTTTTGATCTGATGAATACGACGATCCATGGCCGTCTCAAAAAGCTTCATGATTCGGAAATCTTATACCTACGAGTTGGGAGCCTGCAAAGCAACGGTCGAGATGACGGGTCCTTGTTCACCTGAAAAAGTTAAATAATAAAAGTGCTTAGATGCTCAATCGGAGAGTTCTTGTATGGATATCTCCACCGACGTTAAGGCCAATCTTGTAAACGGTGTAGATATCAAACACGTGTGCGGTGCATCTATCAACCATCTATTGATCCGGACCGTCTGATCGGTTCATGAGTGGACCGCTAGTCATTGCTAAAGTCGGGATCCGATCAGGTGCGGCCCGTGGGGCCATCTTGATGTATGTATTCTATATCTACGGTGTCCATAGTCACAGATCAAACAATGCATACGATCTTATCCGTACAGGGGTCTTCAGATAGAAAATCAAGATGAAGATTAATTCAACCATCAAAAGTAATGATTTGAATCGTATGTTGTTGTGATTCTCAACCAAGGGCCGTCCACAGATAAGATTCAATGGATGAATGGATCAGATCTACCCTCAACCTGCCCACATGTGAAATACTGAACTTGATCCAATACGATAGACCATAAAACGGATCTCTTGATGAACGGTCCAGATCTAGTGGCCGTGCGAATCTTGTGAGCAATAAAGTCAATCAACTTCAAGGGTACGTTTGAATGTAGACTGCCGACTCGGTCATGGACTCGTACTCGAGGGAGGAAAGCCATCTCTCGGTAGCATACGTGGCAGGGTGATGTGTCAATCGGGTCCGTTCATCTAGTTTCCCCTTCTTTGGATATGAAATGGTGGAGAATATAAACGGATTGGATGATCCAATCCATCTGATCAACAGCTCTTAAATCATTTAACATTCAGACGTTCAATGAGGGAAATTGAAAATGGACGATTCTGATTCTCTAATAAGTGTGAATTTTCAAACATAAGCCATCCATGATAGGGCCAAGTAGATGGATGGACTGGATTGGTATAGAACCCTGCCACGTATGATGTGGAGAGATGGCTCTACCATATTCCAATTTCTCTGGGGCCATACCTTATAGTCTTCCTTGACTTGAAATAGTAGGTACCGGTTGTTTGCCACTAAGTCAATAAAATACACTCTATTCACGTAAACGACTTGGACTGTCGTATCGTTGACATGGACCGTATCAAACTGATTGGACAAATCTAACCGTCCAATTGATATATTGAAAATGGACAGTTCATGTAAGTTTCAAGGAAATTGGGGTTGGTGTGGACCTGCTAAAAAGATAAACATGCTATCTAATCACCAAAATTGCTTTGGAATTCATTCTAATTCAGTAATCTATAGTAATTCTAACATTCAAAGACTTACTTTAATGAGCCACCCATTACATCGATTTAATCCCTCATTTCAATCAAGATTACAACTTGCTATTGGTTCATCAATAGATGAGCAAGATCACCCATTGAGCTAATTGATCAATCATGCTGCAATTGAGAAGGGTTTCCTAATTTAAAATCATAATTTTGATGCCACTGCTCTTGGAATTCTATTATGATTTTAAGGGCCCGTATTGACAGTGTTATTAAGTTGTATTAAATGGGATTGCATTACTAATCTCACTTTGAAATTTGGAATGGCATGTTTGGAAGGAGTGTGATATGGGATTAAAATTGACTTTGTAGGCTTTGGAAAATGAGTCCTGTGTTGGAAAGTGTGACGTGGGATTACTAATCCTGATTTTTCTTTGCATCCACGTTCAATCCAAATGCAATTTGAAAGTAAGTCCTAGGATTTGTTTTTTAATGCATACATTCCGAACACAGTATTAGAAAACATGAGATAAACCCGATTCAGGGACAATACCTTACACATGCATTTATTGTAACTTTTGCAATTCCATCCACCTTAATCCCACCTAAAATAGCGGGCCAAACAGGCCCTAAGGATCAATGATTCTGATATGATATTTATAGATCACCCTACTTTGATCACTTTGTTGACTATTAAACTGTTACAAGTTATAAATTTATAATTAAAGTTAATAACATTTACACAAATAGCCTAAAAGTGTCATAAGTAATTGTTTTATATTTATCATTATGTCATTAGTGGTCTTATCTAATTCATTTTGGCTAAAATATTAATGATTTAATCCAATCACATAGGGTCCATAGGTTGGATCCAAAATATAATTACATCATTGGAAAATTTAAAGCATTTTTTTAAGACTTTATGTTTAAAGCTTTGGGTCCAACCATCACAAGTTAATTTATTTATTTACTAGATCAAACCACTATATTCTAGTTTATAGGCTAAAACATACATGATAGGGCCAATAGGTGATAATCATAATCCAAACAAGATAGTTTTACATACATACCGCTAAAAACATCACTTCATGTGTGAATACGATGATCATGCTAAAGGCGCATATTTATGTCATTGAATGTGAGCCCATCGATTTATATTGATTAGCGAACTATCGTATGTGAGCCCATCAAACACGCGAACTATCATCAAGGTCCATGAGCATATGCACTCAAACCCAATAACAAACTTGATATGCATATAGTTGATTATATATTAAGTTGACGAACATATCATCACATGGAGATTTTACAAAAATGGTTTGTCAAATGTATTAGTTAGAACCTGATACTATACAATAACAATTACAAGGTCTAGCAAAATAATATAAATTGATGGAATCTTAACCCGATGCATCCGACAAAGACCAACATGTTGTACATATTAGAGGTGTAACTTGCACCATTGAACTAGATGATGAAGCTTAGTGGTGATGAGTTGTTGCCTGGATGATTTCAACAGTCTAGATCTTAACTATGCAACACCTCTAGCCTAATCAACATATGAGTTTGGTCTTCTCTCTTCAACTCGCTATGATGTGTGGATGAAGATTGGTGTATTCCACTGCAATGCTGAGTTGAAGTGAGGAACCAAGAGCCTGGGGGATTGTGGGTGGGTGTTTGGGGGGATATGGTTCTAACCCATCAAATGAACTAATTAATCATGTGACTATTTATCTCCTCCAATTAATTAGAAAATAATTAACTTAACAATGGAATTTCAAGAACTTTTATACTAAAATATAAATTTAGAGCTGGGCATCAGATCGAGTCGGATCGGATTGGGTCCAACTCGACTCGGTTCGAAATTTGCAGAGCCTGACCCGAACTCGATCTGATCCGGGACCGAGTCGGGGTCATCTAACTCGAACTGATCTGAACCCCTACTGGCCTGAACCGATCCGAGTCCGACTCGGTCAGAAAAACTGAGTCAGATCAGATTGGGCAAGGTTCGGATCGTTCATTTTTTTCAACGGTGTGGAAATCATTATTCTCACTGTTTCCTATGGTGCGATCTACTTGATTATTGAATATACTTAGAATTTAGTATCAACCCCTAAAATGATCTAGAAAAACTGATGGACAGTGTGGATGAACCAAAATAATTCAAGACGCCCCCACATAGTTTACTTAGCAGGATAAAAATGTACAGTTGTCTATAACTCACACTAGCTATATAGCTTCTTGAAGAATCTTTACACCAGCTATATAGCTTCTTGAATAAGCTTTGTAATTTCCTTGATCTGTAGCTAACACTAGCTATATAGCTGCTCTAGGTACGTGTCGTGCGAAGACAAGCACTAATGCTCCTCGAGCTCCGAGTTGTACGAACGGTTCAAAGGAGATCAAAGTTACATGGGCCCCACGATGATCTATTTATTATATCTACACGGTTCATCTATTTTTAAAGATCATTTTAAAGCATTATCCAAAAAATGAATCATATCCAAAGATCATCTGGACCACACCATAAATAGCAGCGGAGATAATGATCTTCACCGTTAAAAAACTTGTAGGGCCCACCATAATGTTTATTTTACATCCAATCTGTTCATAAGCTCACAAGTACCTAAATGAAGAGGAAAAACAAATTTCATAAGGTCACAAGTACCTAAATCAAGAGGAAAAACAAATTTCATATTGATCTAAAACTTCTGTGACCCTAAAAAGGGTTTTAATGGTAGAAGTTCAATCTCCTACTAGTTTTTGTAGTGTGGTCCAGTTTATGGTTAGATCTGTCTTATTTTTTGTCTCAAGCCTTAAAACGAGCTTGCCAAATGGATGGACAATTTGGATATCAGACCCACAGATCTTATTGATGTCAATATAACAGCTATATAGCTGGTGTGAAGTACACCAGCCAATCCGCTTCATGTCTACTGCTCACTTGAACATTTGAACTGTTTACCTTGTATATCAAGCAAGAAGCAATGAACTGCACCTCTCTCTTTCTCTCTCTTTGCAACTCTCATGGCAAAAGAACCTATGTAAGTTCTTATCAACTCCTCATTTTTTCCATTTTCACCTATACTTTTTATTTCAGTCATGCCCAACTCTTTAGAATAATAGTGTATTTATTTATTTTCTCTAAAGAAAGTATGCTATTAAGAACTGGTTCATCAGTGTTCATACATATATAAAATAAAATTTATTAGAAACTATAAAATACACACCATATATGGCCCGGATCGGATCCAATTGGATCAGATTTCGGATCGGTCTGATCCAGATTGACATTGATCCGAGCCCGATCCGATAAATGGTCGGATCTGCCTGTCCTACCTGAACCGTACCGATCCAGGCCGTCGGTTCGGTTCGAATCGGGTCGGATCTGGTCGGATCGGGTCGGATCCACCGGATCGGGTCAGAAATGCCCAACTCTAAATATAATTGACTTGGAATAGAAAAAGTCACATATATGGAATGAGAAAGGACGTCTATCGGAATGCGAAAAGATATCATCAGATCGTGAAGAGTCATCCTTAGAATATGAAGAGTCTCAGAATGTGAAAGGATACCTATTGAAGCTGAAAGGTGTGGTCAGCTAGGCTACTCTTTATATATAGGCGCACACACACACCCCAATATATTGCACCTGCCTAAAAAGAGTTGGAACTTGTGAAAATATTGACTTGTTTAAGTGAAACTCTATGCACGTGCCACACGAGTGGGAAAATCCAAGTCATCCACCATGTGGGCCTCACCATATATATGGATACATCTAACCAAAACTCGAATCCGGCTAAACACAAAGTGTTGCTAACATAGTAGAGAACAAGTAATAACGAAAATGACATATAAATGCAGATTACAGCTACGTCTCTAGTCCCATCCTCACATGAACGGAGCCATGGTTGAACCACCAAACACGACCACACTCAATCACGTACACTTTTGCGATCTCCATCCAACTCATCCAATGCAAATTAACGGCTCAGATTGCCAATTGCTGCCACCAGTGACCATGTTCAAATTCCATTTTAACTGCCTGTAGTCCAACTTCATGTTCACCATTATGGCCTTAACCCATGCAATGCGTGCTCCAAGTTCTAAACCCACATTCCGTAACCGCGATCAAATTTACGAATAACCTCAACCAATGATTTGGTCTTCGGGTTTTGATTTACGCTGCGTTTGGATGTTCAATTGAATTGAAATGCAATAATCCAATTCGATAGAGTTAAAATGGCCTGTGGAGCTATCCCCACTCGCAATGTTATCACTTTAACCTGTACTTGTAATGATCGTCACCGTAAATCAAAATGGACCCACCTCAATTTTGGTTATTTCCTCTTCGTTCCATCGAATTCTTGCAATTTAATCCAATTAGCATCCATCCAAATGCAGTGTCCATGTCGCGATACATATTGGCCTTCTGCATCTGATAAGCTAGAATTCTTCAGTTTTATGGACACTCCTGTCTACTGCCCTCACTCTTCTCCCTGCATTCCTTGTCTTTATATGACTCCATCTTCATCGTTGATGTCCGGTTGAGATTGTGGTCTATCAGCATTCCCACTAGCCATTCTTGGTGACTTTGTAGTTGGGGAGCGTAGATTCAGGGAGATTGGATCTTTAGAGCTCTCCTCGGGACTGAAATCTTGTATTGAGAGGTATTCGAGAGCAGTCACGATGTCGCTGATCAAAGGGCGGGTGCTAGCTTCCTCTTGAAGGCACATTGCAGCAATTGCTAGAGCCTGATACAGACCCTTCTTTGGGTACTTCCCTTGAAGGAGTGGGTCGGCCATTTGCGTGAACTTCTGCCGATCTTTAAACAGTGGTTGGGCCTGAAAAGTGGGCACACAAGGATTGGTTTCAAGGGTGTGGATGGAGATGAAAAACAGAAAAATCGCAACCGTTCTTTTGTGACAGGGCCTGAATGAGATTTGGAATGGAATGATCTGATTGTAATCCGTTTGCATGATATTATGCTGCACTCCCTTGTATTGCACACATATGAGTTCAGATCATCAGCCTGGATCATCCATCTGACAGCCCCACCCAGGATTTCAGATGGATCAAACATTCCCATCGAAAAATCCTGACCGCCCAATCAGTGGATCTAACTGAATGAATACTCCTAATTGATCATCTTGCTTTTCTCACTTCCACTCCATGGAGTTGCAGCATAATATGGAGCAGACCAGATCAGTGTTAGGAGTAATCCAACACAGGTGCTTTGAATCATAGCATAATGCAGCATCCATGGCCCAAAACTCACACTGATACGATGATCCTATTCATCCCATCAGTGATTTGAGGTGGTTCAACATATGTAGACCGTCACTCAACTTTTCTGTGGCCCATTTGTGGACTCTTTTAACTTGTTAGGTTGTCCAATCCAAGTGATTTTTTTATTTTTTATTTTCTAGATGGACCGTTCAAGTTGGGACCCACATCCACAATAGGATAGGCTTGCATGATGTTACGATGAAAACCTGTATCGTATTGGTTTCTCAATGTTAAACTTAAAACTAGCTTTGATCTTTGCATTATATTGTATCTCTCAACATACCCAAGTGACGAGATTCTGTTCGTTCTTTGGTTTCGAAGAGTCGATCGCTCTCCTTCCTGTGATGATCTCAAGAAACACTACGCCGAAACTATAAACGTCGGACTTTGTAGTCAGCTTACCCGTCATTGCATACTCTGGTGCACAATAGCCATAGGTTCCCATCACTCTAGTAGATACATAGTTCTTGTCGCCTGTGGGGCCCTGCTTAGCAAGCCCGAAATCAGAGAGCTTCGGATTGAAGTCTTTGTCGAGTAAGATGTTGGACGCTTTGAAATCCCGGTAAATTACAGGCGGGTTGGCCATATCATGCAAGTATTCAAGACCTTTGGCTGCGCCTTGGGCAATTTTCATCCTCGTATTCCAATCGAGAGGCCCCTTGTTTGGTGATATATCTGCAAAAGGTGGTATAATCTTGTAATTAGCAGTGCTGAAATGGTGGGACCCATGCTGTCAGAAAAAAATCACCCATCTGATGATCTTAAACACTCGAATGGGCCCTTGATAAGTGTGGACTATTTGTATTAGTTGTCCATTTTTGATGGATGGATGAGGTAATCTGGTAGGTGAGATATTAGGGCATGGGGGATTCCATGGCGCGTTCATTAAATCAGTGGATTAGGTTGCAAAAAGGTGGGCCAACTAGTACCATTTAACATTAAAAAATAACTCACTTTTTTCCACCTGGGCATCATATAAATACCTCAGAAATGCTACTACCTTGTGCATATGAAAACATCTCTAACATACATATTACGCCTGTGCAAAGAGATCAGGACCCCAATTTGGTGGGCCACCATTCATATGGGCCATATATCAAAAGGCAACATGATGGAACTATGGTAACCACCTGATCAATGTCATAAGAAACGGGCAGATCACTCAAGGGGCAACAATCCACATTCAAGGAGGAAAAACTCACTACAGTCTGGTAACTGGTGTTGTTCAATTGCCATGATTTTGAACTGGCCCATCAGCATGGTGGCCCACTAGAGAAATGGTCTCAACCACCATACATGTTCACCACAAGCATCTCTAACATGCAAAACCAAGAATTGAAAGCAATATCAGGTTAAATATCTAGGAGTTATACCGAGCAAATGATCCTCTAGAGACCCCAATGCCATGTACTCGTACACCAAAATCCTTTGATGGCCATCCACACAATATCCGATCAGATTAACAAGATTTGGGTGATGAAGTAGACTTAACATCAAAACCTCGACAAGGAACTCTCGATTTCCTTGCAATCCATTCCTGTCTAGCTGTTTAACTGCCACAACCTGGGTGCAATAAATCAAAGTTAGTATCGGTAAATCTGATATGGATTACATGGTGTTTGGAGGTACCCCAAATCAACATTTGGTAAAATATGTATGTGGGGAAACTCCGATTTTGAAATTATCAAGCATTTGATGAAGCACAGAAAATGGAATCTGGATGGACACATTAGTTCTACGTTTTCACCCCATTGTTACTAATGCTACAAAAAAATAAAATAAACAGCTCAAGTTGCGTTTGGATACACGAGTGAACAATGCCAAGGAAACTATGATTTGATTGTTTCCACTTCACTAGACTAATGATCGCAATTCAATTCAATAGTGCATCCAAACGTGCACTTAGTGTTTTGAATTGATGCATGGGAAAATGAAGAAGAGAAGTATAAAATATAGTACCTGATTTGATTTTCGGAGGTGCCCTTTGTATACTCTTCCAAAGCCGCCTTCACCAAGCAGACAGTCAGACTTGAAGTTTTTGGTTGCGGCTGCTAACTCACGGAAGGTGAACGTGTGAGTGGCGGCGGCCCCATTGCCAATTTTTACGATCTCTTCAGCGATGGCCCTCTGCTTGGCAGCATCTGCACAAACAATGTTTATCAAATCGTTCATGGTGGGACTCAGCCAAGAAACTTGCAAATCAAGGAAATGTCTGGTTGGTTTGGTGGACCCATACGGGCGCTCCCCGTACACTTTGCTGTATGGTCTATGACTACAGATCATCTATCAGCTGGACTGTTCAGTTGATAGCCCACCCAGAAAATCCCCACGAATCAAGCTATCTGAGCCGTCTGATTTGTGCTCTTCAATGGATGGTAAAGGTAGAAAAGTGTTGTGAAACTTACCAATTACAGGGTCAGTGAAAATGTGAAAGGGAAGAAAAAACATGAAAGAATTTACATGGTTCGTCGTGAGACACCCAAAGGCGAAGATGATCAAGGAGATTTTCACTCTGATCAAGATTACAAAGAACAGGGCCGTTCAAGCCAATTTTCTCTTTGCTTGGGGCAGTAGGAATATAAGATTGAATTCAAGACATAAGAAAATGTCAGTGGTCTACTTCAAAATCGGAAGTCTATTAATTGGACTGTTGATGCATTCCTTTTGCGGGCCATCCATGGCAGAGCCACCAGATTTACAATCTGCATTTGTCGACCATGATTCATCGCGATCACGGCAAAACCTCCGCTTGTAAATCCACTTTCAGCACTTGACTGTTTCAAAAATTATGCTTCTACACTGAATACAAATTGGAGCCGTATTTCACAAATTGCATTCCCTACTTTGGACAGCAGATGTTGATATCATCCTCAGGATGGCCCATTTAGTGGACCCTACTTGGATTGCATTAGGTCATGCAGTCTCATCAAACAGAAGTTATTGATCTATTATCTATATGTAAACAGATGGATGCAAGGAAAGAACATTTCGAAGCCATAAACTGGATGTTTGGGGTAATCCAACCAGTGAAATTGAACTTGGTGACCCCACAAATAGGTCCACTACATGGATGGCCGATGCAGAACATTGGCTGGTCCATGGGTCCCACGTGTAAGTTGCTCGATGTTATGGGGCAAATGAATTGGTCACTAACATATATGAATATAATTCTTGTAGTATTGTGAATGTATTGTAAGAAGAGTCTGGTCTGACCGACAATTAGCTTTCAGATAGACCGATGCTTTGGAGGGTTGAACAACATTGTCCAGGTCTTCAGTTTGGCAAGTTGAGGCCCATGGTTCAAAGGACTAAGCCATTGATATGATGGGCCTCACCCTGGATGGCCATTGTGCCTCCATTGGAAGATCCTAACTGTATAAAATTGGCCCTTTTCTTGGTTGAATGTGAACCATTTTTCTATTTACTCTCTTAACATCTATTTTCTGACCACCTACTGAATGCTTAGGATTCTTCCAATTCGAGAGAACTTTCAGGGACAAC
The DNA here is from genome assembly GCA_021015155.1 of Magnolia officinalis. Classification (NCBI taxonomy): domain Eukaryota; kingdom Viridiplantae; phylum Streptophyta; class Magnoliopsida; order Magnoliales; family Magnoliaceae; genus Magnolia; species Magnolia officinalis. The sequence goes on along the minus strand of JAJHSJ010000002.1, from coordinate 8,587,890 downwards.
CGTCCACAGTGGGGCCCATAATATCAACTGTTTTGGTCACTGAGGCATGGGCCCCACTTGCCCCACTTGTACAAACTGAAAAGCCGAACGATACAGTGCAACCTTTGTGGCCGAGCATTCTAGTGCAGGTTGCGTGATGCAAACCCGAAAGGAAAAGCAAATAAATCAATAAGAAAAGAAAGAGATTGTGCGAAAAAGACCCAACAATCCTCTAGCCAATTGCTAGAGATCACAAATGCAAGACTGTGAGCAAGCTCAACAGTCCTTTGGTCTTGAACTAGAGATCACTTTCTCCCCTTCAACAACTACTGTAGAGAATAAGAAATTTCATAAAGAGAATATTAATCAGCTTGTTTTATTCCATAGGCCATAGGCCTTATTTATAATCAAACCTTACCATCCGTAATAAAAGCTATAGAATCTAAAAATATGTGAAAATAAGAAAATATCTAATTAAGAAAATGCCTAAAACAATAATAAATTTAGATAACAAAATATCTAAAATTATTCCCCTACCTAAAATAAAGATATGAAAGAAAGAGGAAATTTTCTAATCTAGAGATTTGAAAGAAAAGGAAAGTAGAGATGAGCTAAAAAAGGAAAGTGGACATTTTCTTGTGCACATGTGCAGAGTGTCACGTGAGATGGGGGCCTTTGCTTCAAATCTTGATCAATCGGCATGTGTGGTGCGTGATGTATAGTCAAGTGGGGTCCACATGGCTGTTTGTGGATGACCCAGACCGAACATCCGGTGGTAGTACTGGGAATGTAGCACGGTCTAAAATCATGCAATTTATTCTTAACCATCCGGTTGGTGACATTCAAATGGAAGATTGAAAACACAATGAATCAGCGGACAGAATTCAAGAAGGAAAATAACCTTTCACCCCCCATAATTCAAGAAGGAAAATATCCATGCACTAAGACGTCCAATCACATTGTCTTTTCGCACCATGGTCTATTGGCGATGAAGCCAACCTGATGGAACCTTGGATCCATGTGGGGCCCCAGCAACAAACACATGATAGGCGGGCACAGATCATGGCCTGACAAGACAGTCAATTTCATCCCATGATTCGATTACGAGAGGCATTGATTTTTGATCTACCTGATTTCATTGAGATACTATGGACCAATTTGGAGATTGGAATCCCTTCTTTCCGCAAGCCCTTTTTCCACAGCAACCGGTTCCTTAAATTCCATGGCGGTTGACGACATGAAAAGCAGCTCATGTCTACCTCTTCTCTTACCCTCATCGCATTACTTTCTTCAAATCCGAGGCCCTGAACTTTCTTTTTGGTTAACAAAAACCACCGATTTCTATAGAAAAATCCATTTGGGTCCCGAACAACAGAGACCTAGATCAGAAATCCGGAGAGATATAGGAGAAATAGGAAGGAATAAGAAGAACCCATATCGGAAAATGCCTCGAGAAGCCAGAAAAACCCAAGTCCTGAAAGGAGGACAGACTTTTTCCTGGTTTCCCAGAGCTAGAAATGGCCGGTGTTTGTTTTGCTAGGGGCTTTTCCCTCCAAAAGCCGTTGAATTCGGACAGGAGGTTTGACAAGGCTCGATAACTAACTTTAGGATTTTCAACTCTTTTGGAAATGACGAAACTGCCCTTTTCTTTCCACTCGGAATTACCACACATGTTCGTAAGTGGGACCCACCGTGGTGCGCGTGCGTGCCATCCAGTCCGTCCATTAGATGCGGCCCCTATTTTTAGTGACTAGATTTCCGAAATGAAGGCTGATCTATAACTCAAGTGGGCCACAATAAAGGAAACAATGGGATATTGTTGGTGTGACATTCCCCTATTTCCGTTGCCCTCAACCCATCCATCGTACGGCTCATGTTGCCCCATGGATGTGTGATCTGGACGGTACATCCATGGATGGAATTGTGCTAAAATCACGTGGACTTAATGATCCTAGGTGTCTATTTTCAGATTGAACCATTGATCCACGGATGTAATTCAGTTACATGGGCCCCACAGTGATGTATTTATTATATCTACACCGTTCATCTATTTTTAGAGATCATTTTAGAGCACTAATCAAAAAATGAATCATATCAAAAGATCATATAGACCACACTATAAATAGCAGCGGAGATTATGATTTTGACCGTTAAAGCTTTTTAGGGCCCACCATAACGTTTATTTTACATCCAATCTGTTCATAAGTTCAAAAATACCTGAATTAAGAGGAAAAACAAATTTCATATTGATCCAAAACTTCTGTGACCCCAAAAAGGGTTTCCATGGTAGACGTTCATTCCCCCACTGGTTTTTGCCGTGTGGTCTACTTGATGGTTAGATCTGTCTTATTTTTCGTCAAGCCTTAATACGAGCTCGCCAAATGGATGGACGGTTTGGATACAACACATATCTCATGATCAGACCCACAGAACTTGCTGACGTCAATACAGCAGCTATATAGCTGATGTGAGGTACACCAGCCAATCCGCTTCCGTAGTCCCAAGGTCACATTGATTGGATGATCCTAACCATAGGATCAGTGGCATTTGGTTAGAAAGAAAAATCCAACAACGGTTAGTCCAATCAGATTGATTTTTTGGGCCATCCTCACACACTCTTCAATGCAGAATCACATGCACGAGATCCAAACGTTTATCTGATGGGCCCCACCAGGGAGATGCCCTAGCCAAAAAAGATGCTCCAATCAGTAGCCGACAAATGGATTCTAGGCTAGCCACACCTGATGAACGGTTCGGATCTCTCACTCTCGGGCACATGCCGCTGTTTTTAGGTTGCGGACACTCACATTTTTGTGTCCAAGATGGACAAAATGTCGCCCATCGCGACGGAAGGGGAGCACCATCCATATCCCTGGTGACCAGACTATGTGGGGCCCACCGTGATGTATGTTCAGTTTCTTCGATCCGTTTGATTTTTGGGTGTATCACGTAATCATGGTTTGAAGGGTAGCGGATTAGGTGGGCCCCAGCCTCACCAAACAAGGTGTGGCTCTGACAGTGGGCCCCCTGTGATGTGTGTACTGTACATCCATGCCATCCATCCGTTTTTCTAGCTCATTTTATGGCATGAGCTCAAAAAATAAAACTGATCCAACTCTCAGGTGAACCACACCACAGAAACAGTGGTGATTGAATATTAAAAACTTCTTGTGGGCCGCAGAAGTTTTGGATCAAGCTCATATTTATTTTTTCCATTCATCCAGGTCCGTGTGACCTTATCAACGGATCGGATGGAAAAATAAACATTACATTAGACCAAGGGAAGTTTTTAACGGTGGGCATTCAATCACCACTGTTTCCTATGGTATGGTCCACCTGAGATTTGGATTTGCTCCGTTTTACATACATTAAGATAGGACCCACGGTATGGGCCGCACACAGAATCCCCTCCGTAGAGATTTGCCAGACTCATTTGATCTTGCGTCGAGTTACAACTCAGCCGAGTCAGGGAGGAGTGACTCGGTTGCAGTTGGCCAGTTTTCACTACTGACTCATGCTAACCAGATACTGAGTCCGAGTCGACTTGGACGAATTGACTCATGGTCAATCCATACACTCGTGTGGGTCCCTCTGTCCATGGATCCAGACCATAACCCCAAAACAAACCATCACATGACCATAATCATCGTCCAACTGCCGGCCCATGAATGGACGCCTGAACTATGATATGGCTGTAGTAAAATGACCATATATTAGATGGCTAGTGTTATGGGAAAAAACAAACTGATAAGTTGTATGAGACACGTGGTGAAGAATTTACGGAGCAACTTTCATAAGCCATTGACGTGTGTCGACCATCGGGGAAGCCGAGCAGAGCTTTGATGAATGACTTACCTGCTGAGTTAAATTGGTCAAGCTTAGAACTTGGTAATGGAACTCATTGGCTGATCTGATCATCCTAATCTCGATCTCGGAAAAGAAATGCTCGGAGAGAATCCCTCGGCACATTAGGTTGAGACTGATCCGACAAGATCACAATAAAAAATTACACCGATGAAGACAGAATTGGAAATATTCTCAGAAGCAGATTCCTACTCCAATATGGGTTATTCCAGCGTATTTGTCAGCTCTATTGAGATACACACCTAAAGAACCTATAAAAAGGCCCCAACTATAGGTAAAAGATACGCACAAAAATTATACCTTTAGCCATACCTACTATAAGTTTATCTATCTGACTTAGGCATCAAAAAGTCCCCAGCCACAACTAGAGGTGTACACAAACTGAGCTAGCTTTGTTAGCTCACTCGACTCGACTCGAAAAAGCTCGATTCGACTCAGTTTAAAGCTAAGTTCGAGCTGAGTCGACCTAGTTTTTTGAGCTCGAAAATGAGTTCGAGTTGAGTTCGAGCTGCCCCAGCTCGACTCGATTCGAATCGAACCCAGCTTGAATTGAACCAGTTTGGTGACTCGGTTACTTTGATATTGATGTTGCTCACCAAGTGTTTGATGAAATGACTCAAAGAAGTGTGGCTGGTGGCAAGGAAGGTATGTATATGAAACTAACACCATTTTTTCTTGATTTTTATGTTGCTTAGAAGGTGTTTGATAAAATACCTGTAAAACCATTGCTGTTTTGAAGGCGCAGTCTAGGTGTTTGTGAAAATGCTACAATGGCAAACTCGGCTCGAACTCATCCGAGCTGAGCTGGCCAGTCAGGCTCGAGGATCGAGGCAAGCTGAGTTCAAGCTGAGGTCAACTAGTGGCTAAGCCGAGTTGAGCTAAGGTCAGTTCGACTCGGTTCAACTTGATGTATACCCCTAGCCACAACGAACGCTCCCATTATCTTTTGTTCTCTACTGGTGCATGTACTTAGTAGCCTATAGATAGAGCTACGGATTCAACTAGATTTGAGCGATAACAGTTATTATTGTCCAATTGGCGAGGAATTCGGTGCACGGTACATAAACGGTCAGGCCCATCAGATGAACGGCTTGATGAAATTACAAATTTACGATTGGAATTTGTTGAAACCTCTGTATTGAAGGAAATCAAAGACCCTATGACAAATCTGATATTATTCAAACAAACGCCAGAGGAAGAACTATCCTTCTCAGATCTGATACAGTTGCTGTATTTTTCATACAGCCATTTTTCCTGCCAATATATCACACGTGTAGAATATCTAACCCATGCAAAAAGTGGGCCACACCACGATGATCACCTAATCTGAAAAACAGGCAATCTCAAAATCAATGGTTTTACTCTATGCCCTAAATCTTTTAGATGGTTTTACTCCCTTTAAGCTCTCAAAAATTAGAATACAATGAGATGGCCCACCCCAAATCAGGGGCAATGGGATGTGTCTATTTATCTATCTCTTCACGCAAACAAGGGTCAAATGAATCTAGAGTCTGTATTTCTAGTAGAAAAATGTGATTGCAGAAGAACATAACAGATTTATTAAATAAACAGAGCTTCAGATGATAGCTGATCACCTAAAGGGAAGGCCCCACAAAAATTCTGTACTGCACCATTGTTTCACCTACATGCCACTTGTAGAGGACATTAGTACCACTAAACCGGTAGGCCCCACCATGAAGATCACATGGTTCCAAAATCAGCCGTTCCACTCATCAGGTGGGCCACACCGTTGGAATCTATAGATAACCGTGACTCAACATATAGGCGTGGCCAAGCTATCAAATCATCCTGAAGCACAAGAAGTGTGACATGGTGGGGTCCTGATTTTTTACACAAGCTCTGCATATTGTTTAAAGTATTCCCATATCCAAATATCCCCAATATCATCTGTATTTCTAGCTTGGCGATATTAATAATACCAGTACTAAGACTGATAACATCGGTAGTATAAGAAATTCCAGATATCGATAATGTCCTCTTGTATTGACAATGTATTGCGAATATTTTTAACTGTGTAAATTTGAAGTTTCGCTTGTATCATCATTTATCAGCAATATTTCGATAACGTCTTCAATGTATTGATATTGTCAAATTTTTGTTTATTAAAAAATTCTCCATTTCAAAATTTCTTTTATAAGCACATGGTTGCATGCGACGTTTAATTTGTTGATGATAATATTGCGATTGTATTGATATTGCAACCATTGTTCGAAGCATTCTTGATATTATCGAAATATTATGGATATTATTTGTATCTCTATCTCGGCCAATAACATTGGTAGTATAAAAAATTTCGGGTATCGGCGATGCATTGCTAAATATTTCCAACGCATTGCCAATATTTTCAACTATGTAAATTTCAGGTGTCGCATGGATTACCAATGTATCAATATCTCCAATGTATCGCTAATATTTTTTACGCAGTAAATTCCAAGTGTTGCTTGTATCACTAGTGTACCGGCGATATTTCGATAAGATCGCCAACGTATCAATATTGTGAAAAATCTGTTTATTAGAAAAAATTACCATTTCAATTATTTTTTATGGGCGTATGGTTATATGCAAATGTTCAATTTGTCGACGATAATATCATGATATTATTGTTATCGCAACCATAGGTGATATCAAGACCACAATCTTTCATTACCTTTTCAGTTGTCAACAATTTCTCAGCGAAATATTGTGTTGTCATTATTTTAAAATATCAATGGATGTTTGAATAAAATGTTGCATATATGGATAGATGCGATGGTAGGATGAATATATGAGAAAGATGGGATGGATGAATTGATTTCTTATGATAGCACGTGCTTTTAGGGGCCATTTGGATGGGAATAAAAGAAGCTAAATAAGAGGTATTGGGAGTACATGAAGGTAAATGGTATTTGAGGTATGTTTGGATCGAAATAAATGCATGGAAATGAAATGAGAGTGAATGGGCATGTAAGTGAAATCCTCTCCACAAGAGAGGATTTGGAAGTAAATGGGGGTAAAATGCCTTTTTGAGCTCCTCGGAGATTTGCACGAGTAAACAAAGGTAGCGCTACGCACATATCCACCATACACATAGCATGCCAATGATACTCCGAAATAATTCAATTACCGACTACATCCAAACCATCCAAAGGTTGACCATCTAAATGGATGGTTAAAAAGCATTGGCAAGTTATTTGTTTGTTATCATTATGTTTGTAGCCCACCTGAGGCTCAAAATTTTCCCAAATTTGACTAAAGTATATATTTCAATGGCCTTATCACAATTATTCTGTTAAATATCATATACGTATACTAATTTGAGATATTAAAGCTGATTTAGAATATCGCATATGTTCCCGTGAATATATTGAACAAATTCTCATGCATTTCAATTCCTCCATTTACTTCCATCCAAACATAATATTTAGATTTCAAATGCATTTCATTACATTTACTCTTAATTCATTTACCTCCAATTCCATTTCCCATTTACCTCCATTTGCAAGCTCCCAAACGAGGAAACTTATTATGTATGCATTAGTTTTGCAAATTTGTATTCTTCAATATGAGAGTATATGTATTTTAGCATCTCTTGAAATTTTATTGAAAAATTCCACCATTTACCCTGTCTTTCCCCAATGTGTGCCTGCATTTCAAGTTATCGGCGAATTGATATTATTTCCATATCCTCCGCTAGTGAAGCTTGTAGCAATACCGATACTTCGAACACTAGCTCCACATTGGTGGGAAGAATGGCGCGGTACCACAAGTTGTGGTGTTGTTGCCTATAGGTGCAAGTACAAGGAAACAAGCACATAATCAACTTGATTGTGTTCGAATATCAAGACTTGTAGAGAGCCCTAGGAAAATTAACTCGGATGGCTTTTCAATTGATTCTGATGATTTTTTTTTTTTTTGCCTAAGACAAGTTTTTGAGAAACTCAAACAACTCAGACCCAAAAACTGAGTCGAGTTCACATTCAATCGTTAAAAAAGAAAACAGACCAATCAGACGGCTAGCATTATCAATTGTTGTGAGTTGTGACTCATAGGATATGGTCCGTCGATGGGGTGGATTGCAATAGACATGTGCCACATATCTGCTGGAGATGTTAGAGAGATTTCAACTTCTCTAGTCAGACTTGCGCAAAGCACCACTTTGAGTTGCAAATCGAATGTATTTCAAGTTAGCCTAGTTTATCCATACCACAGATTCAATTTCAACAAAATTGCAAAATTTGAGAAATGTATTGTTTCCGAATACAGTTGAAAGATTGCAAGACAAAGGAAAAGGAATTACCCATTTTACTTCTTCTTCCCAGCTTTACCCTCTTTCCGTCTCACGATTTCATCAGCGTATTTGACACCCTTCCCTTTGTACGGTTCGGGTGGCCTCCACTTCCTGACAGTAGCAGCAAACTCTCCAATGGAACACTTGTCGTAACCGCTGACGGCGATTCGGGTGTTTTCCTCCACCTTCACTTGTATGCCATCAGGAATCGCCATCCTGATTGGGTGTGAAAACCCAAGATTGAGTACCAAGTCTTTGCCCTCCAGCATTGCACGATATCCAACCCCAATCAGCTGGAGTCGCTTCTCAAATCCCTTCGATACACCAACAACCATGTTGTCGGTAAGAGTTCTGCATTGAATGATGAGGAAACTAGTATTAAGAAAGAATGCCATAAGAAAGAGATCTTGAACAAAAGCAAGAGATACGGGCTGTCCATTGGTTGGCCCCACCATGGATTGATCACATTGCAGAAAATCACAATACTCAAATGATCAGAGCACCTGATTGGAGGTTGTGTGGTAGGACTTCTCTTGTGGAGTGGTCTATTTATAATAATTGGAGTCCTTAATTGGAAAAGAAAACGAGTCCTTAACTGGTGTGACTTTTGGGGACAGTCCATTCATGGCAGGGCCAGCAGAAAAATATGCAGATCCATACACACATGCCAGGCTAATAGAAGATACGAGCGTTTGAAACTAACTTATAAATGAGGGTATGTTTCATGATATTTGCTGCAACCAAACGCACCCAAGCAATAAGACAGGATAATCTTCATTCTGTTTCCTTTCCAGAATGCATAAGAGACAGACGAGGAAAACAAGTAAAAAGGATCCAGAAACTCTCAGGATCCAATAACAAATCAGAAAGGAAGATATGCCCAATAGAGAAAACCTTCAACTTCGAGTCCTGCACCATCTTGGTAATGTGGTCTGCTATATAGTTTGGGCTTTTAGAACATAACAAGAAACAGATACTTACGACAGGGATGGATCATAGATGGTTTGTTGACACTCGAAATTTTCGATTGTGGACATACACAGGATAGATCCATGCTATTTCAGGATCTGTCCTATTCATGCTCTTGTAGTGAATATTTTAAAACATTGAGGGGAGACTTCTAGCGGTGGAAATATCAAAGATTTCACTCCATATGCTACACTGTTAAAGAACTCCTTGAATTTCTTGGTGTAGTGTCAATCTACAATCTTAACAAGTACAAGCTGTTAAATGATATTTTGGGGTGCATGCATGCGTGAGTGGGTGTGTGTATGCGCATGTGTGCGGTTGTGCATGAGGGAGAGTGTGTCTGTGGCGTGGGTGTGAGTGGGCTTGTGAGCACGTAGGTAAGCAGGCAATTGTGCATGCGTGCATGAGTGTATGTATGTGTGCGTGCGAGTGTACACATGTGGTTGGTGTGTGTGTCCGTGTGTTTCAATCTATAATCCTAACAAGCTACTATGTTTCTGGTAGGGGTGCAACTTGGGCGGTTTGGGTCGGGTTGTGGGTTAACCAGAGCTCAACCTGACATCAAGAGGACCCGACCCGACCCAAATTCTCGACTTGAACCCAACCCAAAGTCTTCTATACACTATCCAACGCCGACCCAACCCAAATACATGCGGTAATTCCAAACTTGACCTCACTCGACTTGAATTTACTCAACCTGAACCCCACCTGAATTCAAATTGGGTTGGCATTTTCCAACCTAAATCCAACATGAGGACCTTGATGACCTGACCCAACCTGAACCAACCTTAGGTTTGGTCAATTGACTTGAACCCAAGTTGCAGTACCTGTGCCTAGGGACCCCCAAATTGGTAAGATTCATCTCCGACAACTTTCGTTTGGCAATATTCCAGACCCAGTCACCCTAGGGGCCTGTTTGGTTGTTCAATTACAACAATCAATGGCTGTAAATGGGTAATGATTGTTTACTCTTGTAATTGTGTGGTAACATCACTTACATTTGACTACAATGATGATTTTGCTAATTACAACAATAAATGGCTGTAAATGGGTAATGATTGTTTACTCTTGTAATTGTGTGGTAACATCACTTACATTTGACTGCAATGATGATTTTGCTACATTGATTGTTTCACCCAGAAATCACTATAAAAATGATAGGTTTTTTTTTTTTTTTTTTTTTTTTTTTTTTTTTTTAAAAAAAAAAAAAAAAATGCGGGACAACTAACCGATTACTCCAAAAGCTCGAATTGATAGAGCACGACGAATCAATCCCTTTATCTCATAGCCCAAGTGAGGAGTCTCGAACATGAGACCTCACACTCTGATACTACTTTGATGCATGACAACTAACCACTTGCTCTAAAAGCTCGAATTGATAGAGCATGGCAAATCAATCCCTTTATCTCATAACCCAGGCGACACATCCAATGGGTTAGGTCATCGGCTGAACCCCCCTCGTGGGCCCACATCACATGAGTTTCGCCTCACACGAGCCACCCACTCCGAGTGTACCCCTGCATCCCACAGGCCACCCCACTCGAGCCCAGTATGAAAATGCCCCAGCATTAGTTTTATAGTGTGACAATGTAATCATTACAATTTATTTCACCTACTTCCTTTACAAGTGCATTTGACTCTTGATTTACGAGCCATAATTCTTGTTTAAACAAACACCTGGAAATGATAATGATGACTCATTTACTTTGCATTTCATATGAAAATGGAAAACCAAACAGACCTTAGGGTCATTGCCCTTTGCTGGCTCGTGGGGTGGGATAAAAGCCTTACCATTGACCACTTGTGGCACAGGAAGATGGTTATCACTAATGTTTGCAATCTATGCTTTAGCCATGAGGAGACAGTTAATCATCTACTCTTACATTGTCAATTCCCAAGCAATCTGGCAAGAGTTGTTTGGACTATTTGATATGGTCTAATTGAAACAATTAAAGAGGAATGCTGCTCACAATCACCCATCAGCAAAAGCTGAAGTGCCACATGCACCAACGTGGCACATGTGTGTGAGACTGGAGGCATTCACCACAGTGAATGTGTCCTCTTCCAAAACAAGGCAGCTCTACTCTAAAGATGGGCCACACACTTACGAACTATGTTCCAACTTCTAAAGAAGTATTCTACCCAACGATTCCTTAACTAGTTGCATTGAGGTGTGGAAGTAAAATAATTTAGAAAAGCATGGAAGCAAAAACATTTATAAATGAAAGACCATGAGTAGGACTGAAAAAGCACAGGTAAAATCAGACCAGAATCCTCTACAACATCTGTTTTATGCAACGCGTAAAACACCCAGGCTTGTGGAACCCACCATGTTGTATATGTAAATTGTCCGGTCTTGCTGTGCACTCACTCTCGTTATGAGAGTGAGATGACGCTCCCCAGGGCAAAAAATCAATGACATCCCCAACTTAGGTGGACCACAACGCATGGGAACAATGGGGATGGGATGCCAACCATAGGTTTGTGTGTGGGGTCACCATGGTGTGTATCTTTCATCAAACCCAATAATCAAGTGTAACTCACAAGGATGGAGGTGAAAATCTAAAAATCAGCCTGATCCAAATATCAGGTGGGCCACACAGTGTGAACTAGAGTTTTAGGAGCAGTTTTACACTGTCTTGATTGGTGTAGCTCATTAGAGTTTTTATCAGACCGATCTTTTCTATTTATGGTTCAAATAATGGTTCCCACCTAGCGGACGGAGTGAATTTACATATACAACATGGTGGGCCACACAGAGCTTGGGTGTTTTATACAACTGCGTAAAATAAGTGTTTTAGATGATTCCAGTCTGGTGAAATCATAGAATCCATCATAATATTCTGAGAGTACTCAGTCCAACAACCTCTACTACAAGTTGCAACAATATTCCAAATAACAGGTTGAAGAAGATCCACATAGAAGAATGTTTTTGTACTGCTGTTGCATGTTAGACATATTGTACCTAAATCTAATATTTTTTTGAGAGAGAACCTAAATCTAATATGTCCAACTTAAATGGGCTAAAGGTTTCAGAAAAAGAAAACCAAAAGAGACACAAAAACAAGATAACTATAACACCAAACTTTCCACACTATGGAGTTGAATGAGATGAGTTTACCTGAAAAGCCCATGCATTTGGTTGGCTCTTCTAGTCTCCACAGCCTTAGAGACCTTTATGATCCCAGATTCTTCTCTCTCAAGCTTTACTTCACGTGGGTAAGTTCTTGAAAGCTCTCCCAGAGGACCCTTCACTTTCAAATTTTGCCCTTCGAGTGTGATGGTCACATTGGGCGGCACTTCTATTGGCTTCTTTCCGATTCTTGATTCCTTGCACTCCACAGTCTTCTTCAAAAACCCTATCCTAGTGATTGGAGCACTAGTAACGTGGATCCGGCTTCTCTCGCCCAAAAAGACAGATTTCAAATGGCTGAAACCACAGATAATGAAACTCGCATCAATTCTTTTCATTTTAATGATACTCTAAAATAAACTTTTGGTTTTCCTTAATGAGAAACAAACACTAAGGGGTCCATTTCAGAATTCAATAATAAATTTCAGTAATCAGCTTAAGGAAAAACCCAAGATAAAAGAAAATTAGAGTATGTAAAGAATACAAAAGAAATTGCTAAGATGGAAAACCAATTCATATTTTGCAATTACACTGAGTAATTGAACAATTCAAAGTTGTTTTCTTTATATATATATATATATATATATATATATATATATATATATATATATAAGTAAAGAAAAGAAGAAGAAGAAGAAGCATGAAGTTCTTCAAGGAGTCTTTTACAGGGCTTCTTATTGTTGAGGGAGAATTAAGAAAAGCAATTGCTTGGGTCATTGGGTGTCTGGGTAGCATACTACCCCTAGGAAGTTGGATATGTAGCGAATGAGATCAAGGTGTTTACGTCTTCCTTTTCAGGTGATTTTCAGACAAGTTTCTAGGGAAGTGAACCCCTTAGCAAACATTGAAGGAAGGATTCCAAGGTTCACTTTTGAAATCGAAACACTTGTTGGGACAAGGCTATGATGTCGACAATGGGGTTGCTCTCACCTAAAAGTTAGATGCACGGCTCGATGTATGACTTCCAAGGTTAACTTCTGAAATCAATATTGAACACAACCAAGTACAACCAAAAGAGAAAATCAAATAAAAAACCTGTCCAAATTTTCAAAATCTAAATTAGTCTTAAGTAACGAAACAAACCAAAATCCCCACCATTCGAATGTACAACAGAAAAAGAAAAAAAAAACAGTTTTTATTTTTCTAATCAAACTACTATGAGTAATCAAATACATTTACAAATTCCAAAGGAGATGCATGAAGCAGAATGATGATTTTACAGATTCCACTACTGGTTTTGGTCTATCTTGCTATAAATTTAAACATTGTACACAAAGCCCTTAACATGGTTTTCAAGTATAACTTCAGAAAACAAGATCCAACAGTTCATATGAAACAAAAGAACAAATCAGATAAGGCCCACTTCAAAATTTTAAAATTCAAACTAGTCCAATCAATCAAGCAAATCAAAATACCCAATGTGACATGTATCGTTAGAAAGTTCTCCTCATCTTTACATATTAAAGTATTAGATTTAGACTATTCTATGTATTTTTCTTTATTGACAACAAAACACTTTATGCAAGAAGCCCGCAGGCCACAAAGATACAAAGATAAACCACTCAATTCCAAAACCAGCACAGAATTTGTAGTCTTACTCAAATCCACTAATCATTCCATCCATGGTTTAGGGTGCGTTTGGTAGCCCAAAATATCACAAAATTTCATGATGTTTTGCACCAAATTAGAATGATTAATTATGAAATTTCATGATGTTTGGTGCAACCAAACACACCCTCAAGAAAGGGGATAAAAAAGTTACAACGACAAATATAATGGGCCCAAAGTGTTACATTTAAAAAAAAAAAAAACACACGCACGCACCCCCACACACTCACGCCGTAGTGGGATTTCACCACCTATGGATGCTCGAACCCTTGACTGGGTGTTGAAACTCCTAAGAGTCTACCACCGGAGCAAGAGTAAGGATCCGTCCAAAGTGTTACATTATGCAACACTATAATGGTTCATACAACAGAGTTATAGAACAAAAGATGTTAGCCAATATAGTAGTGACCTTTCAGGCATTCTTTCAAGTTTATTTTGAATTGCCTGTTAAAGGTAGTGGTCATTGTAAGTGCTTCATGCCAATTTTAAAACCACGAGTCTATGTTCTTATAAAAGAAAAAATTAGATATAAAACCCATAGGTCTGCAAATCCCACATGCCTATATAGCCACGCCGTGGCGACAAGGTACAAATGTGAAACATCTGACCCATCCATAAGGTGGGCCCCACCTTCTAGATGCCCTCGCTCAAAATCAGACTGATCCGCTCATCAGGTGGACCAGTGTACTAAATGAAATGGAAGGCTAGACGAAGTATTTTAACCTTCATTTTGTTCCACATACTGTGCAACAACTGATGAGTGGGCTGGCATGACTTTTTGGGCCAGGGTTATAAATGGCCCAGATGTTCCACACATGCCACATTGGTACATGTGGAGGCACGAGCAGGGCTGGGTAAAAGCATGCGGAATTAGAATACCTCCAAAACTGATGCAATGAATTCCTGGTCTATCTGTGGGAAACAAGATCAAACACTTCACACACAAGCAAAACCCTAAATCAGACGCGGACTCAATTCAAAATTTCCAAATTTAAATTATTCCAACAAATCAAAAAACCCAAAATGCGGTATCTTGTGAAGAAACCCCACTTCAGAATTTCATGATTTACCACACTTCCACCTACCAAACCATGTTCTTCTTTTCTTGTCTTTTTTTTTTCTTTCTTTTTCTTTTGCTTGATGTAGATGAAAATACCAGATTCCAAGCTTATTTACACTTCTAAAGATTTGAAATTTTCAAAAAAATTAGATACAAGCACACGCATGCTACATTGGCACGCGTACCATGTCAAACAACCATTCACTCCAAAAGCTCAAGCTGTCAGAGTGTGGTGTATCAATGTATATCAAGGGACTTTATCACTTCAACACCCCCCTGCACGTGCGGGGTGAGAACTCTGCACGGGAACATACTGACGAGGGTGGAGGGACACTCACACCATAAATAGGCCGGGCTTAATTTCCCGGTCCCTGGGCCGGACCTGATTTTCCTGATCCCCTGTGGGAGAATAATATATTAGCGAGGCATATTTGCTGCTCTCAAGATTCGAACATAGGACCTTCCGCTTTGATACCATGATAGAATAACAAAACTGATCATCTTATTATTGAGTAATCAATCGTATAAATACACCAAGGAAATAACCAAGAATGGTTGAAGATCCTACAAACTAGGAAGTTGTTACAAACTGAATCCTATATCTATGGAAGACAGCTAAATACATTTGAATAATACAATCTAATAATGAAAGAAGAAGTCAAGCAGTTAAGTACAACTAAGTAGCTCTATTAGCATGTAGGCGACTGAATACCCTAAATCAGACATGGACCCGATGCAAAATTTCCAAATTTAAATTATCCCAACCAATAAAAAAAACCCAAATCAGGTACCTCATGAAGAAACCCCACTTCAGAATTTCATGATTTTACACACTTCCGCCTACCAAACCATGTTCTTCTTTTCTTTTCTTTTTTCTTCTTTTGCTTGATGTAGATGAAAAACCAGATTCCAAGCTGATTACACCTCTAAATTTTCAGAAAATTAGATCAAGCACAGATATGTCACATTGGCATGCATGGAGCGATGTGAGCGACTCAATACCTCCAAAACCGATATGATAATTCCCAGGTCTAACTCCAGAAAACAATATCAAACACTTCATGTCCAAGCAAAACACTAAATGACAAACAGACCCAATTAAAAACTTCCAAATTTAAACCACTCCAACCAATCAAAATACCAAAAATCCGGTACCTTGTGAAGAAAACCCACTGAAGAATTTCATGATTTAAACGTTTCCACCTACCAAAACATGTTTTTTTTCCCCCTTAATACAGAAAAAAAAAAAAATCATCCTCCAAGCTTATTTACACCTCTAAAGATT